>JAJHPE010000033.1:4599803-4932411 GCA_024447655.1 Carex scoparia
ATTGTGTTTCATGAAATAAAGGACATACTTTACTTCACGCTTATATTTTTGTTTCTGAAGTCTAAAAAGTTTTTCCGAAGTGTTCAACATGATCCTCATATTTAAATATATTTGGTGACCAAATTTTATATTTTTTTGAATTTTTTTACTATCTGTTTAGATTTTTATAGAAAAATAGTAATTTTCGAAAATTCTAAATATATAATAAAATATTTGTAAAAAATGGAAAATTTGCTCTCTTAGCACAATTTAATATGGAGATAAGGTTGAATTGTTTGGATTGGTTGTTTGAACTTTAAAATCACAAAATATGTGTTTTTAAGCTCAATTTCGCAGTAAATTAGATAATTATAAATCATGAAAATTGGACAAGAACATAATTAGAGACGGTCTACTCTTTTAAGTCTTCTTCCGACTGGAAAGCAAGAGCACATGTCCCCCAATAAATTCTACTGTGTTTTGTACAAAATTTTATAGTCCACTTCATATAATTATTGAAAGACATAATTATTGAAAGAGGAGGGATCCACTTGCATCATTTTTTTTGTAACACCAAATTACGCCATTTATTTTTAAAGTTTTCAAAATCCAAACAGTTGATCCAAACTGTTGAACATGATCTCCATATTAAAATGTACTTAGAGACCCAATTTTGCATTTTTTTGAATTTTTATACTATTTATTAAGTATTTTACAAAATCGTTGTTTTCAGACCATTGAATTTTTGTACCCATCTTAATAAATAGTAAAAAAAAATTTTTAAAAAAAATGTAAAATTTGATCTGCAAGCACATTTTATTATATCTAACATGTTGAACGGTTTGGATTGACTTTTTGAACTTTAAAAATGTAGGATGTAATTCGGTGTCACTAAAAAATGGTGTAAGTGGATCCCTCGTCTTATTGAAATAATATTATAATCACAATAAAATTTCATATAATGCTAATTATTATGTCAATGATATTTAGTGTAATATTTTTTAATATTATTTATGTTACTTCAAATTTAAAAATACAAAGTATTATTGTATATAATTTATAGTGAGAGAGATTTTTAATAAAAGTTGTACTAGTTTAGTTGGTTTGTGCTATTGGATAATCCAGTGGAAATGATATTTTTCGACATAGACTTGAGGCGATGGTATACTTTTTTTTTTATATGTTATGGATAAAAAATTCAATCTATTATCATATCTCTTTCTGTTAAATAATGTAACTAATGTGACGAATGCACAACCCAACATATACTTTCTCGGATTTACCTACAAAAGGGATCTCTTATTGCTCTTATTCCTTGCTTATAGTGAGAGAAAAATTGTATGCCTCTTGTTTTATCCTTTTTCTTTATTTCACTTCCTTCATTTAGAAAGGGAAGAAAGAAGGGAAAAGAGGAGATCCTCTGAAAGATGCCAAATGTGGTGTTTGACAAGGCAAGCTGTTCAATTTATTCGATCGATATGAGAAGGCAAACAATACAAACCAAGAATAACAACCTAGTTTTGACAATTCATCGCATAATCTCATAATTTAATCTTCCCAAAGTCCTTGAATATTTATATGAGTGGAAAAGAACAAAGTGTATATAGAACTTATTGTACAAGCTGAAAGGATATATAGCACGTCTTAATAGGAAAGCAAACACAGACCAAAGAAGAATTACAAAAGAAGTGCTAAGAAGCACATAATGTAAAGGAAGTATACAAATTCAAATTGAACAATATATAATATAAGAAGGAAGCCAACTAATATGAATAAATAAATGAACTGGGGAAAGATTCATTCTATTTTTACAAAGGGGCCGAATATGCTTTATTTTCCATTGGTCTTCTCCTCTCAGTCTGGATTTGAACTCATCTGTAGTACATACTACAGTGAACTCTTGGAGCTTTGCCAAATATTCACTACTACAAAAAACGTCGAGTTCCTACACTGTACCTATACACGGATTTTCTCAATTTTATAAAAAAAACGTGTATGAAATAAGATTTTTCCAGTGTTCTAGGAATCCTACACGAATATTAACTTAAAAATTAGTGTCCGTGTGGAAATTAATCTTTTATACATGGATATTTCATTAAATATCTGTGTAGGAATGTTGAGAGAGCTACACGGATTTTTATTACAAAATCCGTGTAGGAAGGGGTTATTATACATGGATTATTGTTTAAATAACAGTGTAGAAAGGCTAGAGAGCTACACGGATTTTTACTAAAAAATCCGTGTAGGCTAGCTAAAAAAAAAAAAAAAAAAAACGGTTCAACAACCTTCCTACACGGATTTTTAAATAAAAATCCGTGTAGGATAGCTATAAAAAAAAAAAAAAGATTCAGCAAACTTCCTACACGGATTTTTAAAATCTGTGTAGAAAGGCTAGAGAGCTACACGGATTTATAGTGAAAAATCCGTGTAAAAATGTAGTTTTAGGGTTTTGGTTATATAAGAAGGCATTTTCCCTCCAACGCCGTTTTGATTTCAACTCATAGCACAACTAGGACCTGAGATATTTGAAGTTGTTATTTTCTCATCTCTATCTTACTAAGGTTAGCCATGAATATATATATATATATATTTTTTTTTCTTTATCTAATTTTCTGTTATTATTGCTTATTTAGGTCATGTATAATTATTATTGCTTATTTCTCTTTTATTTTTCTTTTCAGTTTTGTATGGTTTTCTTTTCAGTCCTGCGCATGCCTCACGAAAAGGAGCGTAACTTTTGATCCGTCCGTCGGATCGAGCTGAAATTTTGACAGGAACTCCACAGCCAAATTCGCGATCCGAGTCTTCCTTCATGGACTTTTGGACTTTTTAGACTTTTTGACATTTTTTTTGCAAAATACTATGTATATTCAATCTGAAATATATAATTACTGACTAGCAAAACTGGAGGCCAGCTAAAAAAAAAAAAAAATCAGCAACCTTCCTACACGGATTTTTAAATAAAAATCCGTGTAGGAAACAATTCTACACGGATTTTTACTTAAAAATCCGTGTAGGAATGTTACTGAATCCGGTTTATTTATTTAATATTCTGTTGAGGAGAGCTACATGGATTTTAACTAAATATCCGTGTATGAATACTCTTCCTACACGGATTTTTAATAAAAAACCGTGTCGGAAGAAGTTTCATACACGGTTTTTTACTACAAAACCGTGTAGCTCTGAGTATTTCCACACGGCTATTTAGTAAAAAATCCGTGTAGGATTAGTGTAACTATACACGGATAAATGCTGGACTTTTCTACACTCCAGTATTGCACACGTTTCCAAATCCGTGTAGCTCTCCAGTTAAAGTCCGTGTACAAACTGTATTTTTGTAGTAGTGATTGCCAGTCAGGAACTATGATCAGTAGATTGTTTTGCAGCACCAGTCGTCTGATCAAGCTGGGTTTTTTTTCTTCTTCTTCTCCGTCTGAGTTCGTGCAATGAATGACCAAGATCACGAAGTTTGTAATTTCGATGCGCATCAGATCTTCTTGGTAAGGGTTTATTCGAGGTTTATCTTTTAATTTAACATGTGTTGGCCAAACCTAATTTTGGCCCCAGAGATTTTATTTATTACTTGATAGAAATTCTCTCAAATTTCCTCTGTTTTGTATAATATTTATTTTTATTAAAGTGGGGGTTTATTGAAATTAAAGCATGTTCTGGTACGGTACTAAACAATACCAGTATTACAGAGCTATTCTGTATAATATTTCTCATTTTTTAAATTATGAAATTAGTGAAGGTATTTGTGTTTTTTGTGAAGGTTATAGTCTTCTTTTTAGTTTTGTAAATTCGAAAGATGCCGGTTTTTTTTATTTATATTTATTGGTAGTTATTTTCATTTTTGTTTACTGGATAGTTATTAGCAATTTAGTAGGGGCCCAATGTTAGTGTCTATTTTGACTTGTGAACTAGTTGTGTCGTCTTTTGACATGAACATTTCCTGAGTTAAGAAAGTGGGTCTCGCCATTTCGTATACGCTATTCTAAAATAGACAAGTGCAGAGCATCTATTTATATGTGTGTTTGTATACGCTGTTCTAAAAAATGTAAATATTTTTTTTACAATTATAATCACATGCTAAATTATTAATTCTATTGGGCTGGTTCTTTTACTAAACAAAATATTATCTATCTAAAAGTTATATTGTGATCTCTATTCAAATAGTTCTTATTTTAATAAAACTAATTTACATTTAATATATTAAATTTACAGAAAATTGACAGTTATTAATAAAATTTTATACTTGTAATCTGGAGTTAATTTCTAAAATCTTGTATGTCAATTACTCCACAAACATTAATTGGATGAATATATTTTTTTCTCAGAAACCCAACCACTGTAACCGATTATGGTTAATGAAAAGGAGGGTTTGACACTTTCAATTCTCAAAAAATTGGAAAAAATTGTTTTTTATTATTTTTTTGACAATTTTATTAACTTAAAAAGAGATTGTATTATATTTTATTCAAATCCGTCGCTGTTCTACTTGTCAATAATAAACTGTTTTTTTATAATTTGGTTTTTCACAATTTTATTACCTTAAAAAGATATTGTATTAAATTTTATTCAAATCAATCATTTTTATTTTTAATAATAAATTTTTAGAGTAAAAAAATTAACACGGTTATCTTTTAAGTAATTAGTTTAGTTTTCTCCATTATCTTATTTAAATGTTTTGTATTTTTTAGATTTTGTGATAAATTTTTCATTCTACTAGCACGATTTGAAAACAATAACAACGAATTAACTATATGTTATATTTTATGAGAGTAATATTCATTGAAAGGATTTTATATGTACTCCGACCTTTTATAATAAAGAAGAAATGTTTATGGCATGTATGATCATTCTAAAAGTATTTCTTATCTAATTAGTTTGTACTTAGTACTGTCATAGAAAATTAATGAACATTTTTAGTGAGCTACATACTCAACAAATTGAAGATTCCTATATGTAAATTAGTGTAATCTAGTTTAGAATTGGGGATAAAAAAAAATTCATATTAAAACTCAAGTTTGTTTGTACTGATATTACTGTGAAAATGAATTAGTGGCTAAGGCATTGCTTCTATGTGGAAGATTGTAATTTTTGAACTTCGGTGCAAACATCATCGGTGAATTACAGTCCAGCAAAAAATATTTTTAAAATATAAGGATCTTTCAAGAAATTAAAAGGAAGAGACAAAATTAAAATTGAAATACACAAATAAAATTTTGATAACTTAATTCTATCAGGAAATGAGAAAATTTGTAATATATATTGTTATCCCCGCCGAATTCAAAATGTCTATATTTTTCTAAGAAAATGTTAATTAATTATATCTATATTTATATTATTTTTATATAATACGGAGCAGATAGGATGCAAATCAATCATGTATACAATTCTGTATACCTCCTTTGTCCCCCTTCTTTCTCTTGTTTCTTGTATTTCTGTAGAATTTTGTCCGTATTTTTTTTTAGATCTCTGCAAATTATATATATCAGTGTGGCAAGTCACAATATACGCGAGTTATTTGCGATTTAAACATGTTTTATAAGTTTTTTAACTACGAACAAGACACAAAAAATGTATAATACGTTTTATCCGCGAATAAAATGTGAATCACAAATTATTCGCGATAGAAAGGCGAATTTTTTTTTTTTTTTAAATTAGGGTTTTTTTTTTGTTTCCTTGTTGTACCAAATCATAATTATATCCAAATCACGAATTTTTGACCCCGCCGAATTGAACCCGAACTATTTGTTTGTCAATATGGTCACAAAGTAGTGTAGTGTGTTAAAACTTAAAACAACTTGTTTCAAGTTGTGTATAAAAAACTACTACAGAAAATTCATAAAACTAGAATTGTGGTGGGTGCCACACTCATGAATATGAATTGCAGAGATCTAATATATATTGTCAATTCACCCAAGTATGTGCACCGAAATTCAAAATTGCAAGCATCCATTTCTAAACTATTTTCATCATACTAATCCACATATAAGGATCTTTAATTAATTTGTTTAGTACATAGCTCATTGAACATGTTCATTACATTGCTATGACACCAAATAAATAAGACATACGTTTAGAATGATCAAACATGCAAATATGCGCTTCTTCTCAATATATAAAGGCCGGAGTATATACAAAATATTTTGAATGTACATTATCTCTGAAAAATAGAGCATCAAATTAATGTTAAATATTGAGCAATTTATTTAGAAGTTGTAAAAATATATCACATATTTAAATGGTGTTAGCATAGTAAAAGAAAATGACAATAAAATCTAAACAATACAATACATTTAGGTAAGATGATGGAGAAAATTGAAACTAATTATCCTGAAATGACTTCAGAGTTATGCACTAAATCTAACTTGGTTAATCACCACGATCCAGTCAACTCAGAATATTTGATTTTTAGAAAAACTTTGCTGTTGGTGTTTCCAAAAGGCCTCTGTCTCTCCGGAAAATGTTCTCCATTTTCAACTTTTTAACACTTTGTTCTGAATTTGGTGCATTGAAATCTACAAGTGATAACATTACCACCCTTCTGTGACTTGTTCTCTTACATACACCAAAACCAATTTGAAACCCATATAGTTCCATAAATCATGCGCTTCTTTAACATAAAAAAATCATCACCAACAGCCATAGTACTTACTAAAGAGTTTTCAAAGACCTCTGATCCTCCTAATCCCTGACCTAATACATCTAACAGTACTTATGGTTCTCCATCTCGCTCTCCATCATCACAGACAATATTCAAATCAAAATTTTGAATCTCTCACTCTCCTGGTCCTCACTCTATCAACCAATACATCTGGTTCTGCATCGATCTACATCTCCTTTATCACATATGACATTCAAATATCATTCATAAATGGCTCTATTTTCTGCAATTTGATCAATTTCAACAACATCAAAAAACAAAATATCACTTCATAAATTTTTATTCAAATCAATATCAATTGTAACAAAACCTGTAAGGGTCAATAATAAATCAAGTATGCTATAGTAATTTGAAATAACATTGTAATTGTGTTATTACATCCTGTATAACAATATATATAATACTGCAATATAAATAATTTGGAAGAAAAACATTCACAATAATGACATTCAATACTGTAAATCAATGTATGCAACAATGTACATTTGCTTAAGCTAAACAAAATATTACATTACATAATAACTGAAGCATTAGAAATTTCTGTTGTTGGCGTTGTTACATCAAAATTACATTTTCACCTCAATGCTGGGTTTTTTCACATGAGTATATGTACGAGTGATTGTCATGTTGGTAACAATTTCTTTTTGAAACTCTTGGCAGAAGCTGCTAAGTATAATTTTTATTAATAAAATATTGAATTACATTTCTGCATCTAGAACATCATCCACCAACAAGCTACATCATCTCATAAATATCTAAATATTAACATCTAACAAATAATTAAAATAACAAAACAAATAAACCCTCTCCTTTAGTGGTAGACACTGATGACCTTCAACATCGGCTAGATATTGCCACCAATATTCTACTGATTCTTCGACGATGGCGGAGGACAAAAAGGTACTAATAGAAGGGAGAAATGACAACTAGGGCTATTCTCGTCATGATCTCTCTTCTTCTGACATGTAGGCGTTGAGATGGGAACAAGAAGGGGTAGGGCTTTATGGTGGCTAGGGTTTCTTAAAGAGAAGGCATGGTGAACAAAGGTGAAAGAGGGCGCAAAAGTGGAACGTAGAGGAGAGGTGGAGAAGGCAAAGAAAAAAAGAGCGGGTGTAGATCATACCATACAATTGCTGGTCGAAAGAAGCCGATGCGAGATTGGAGGGATGGTTGAGGCTGAGACAGCTAGGGTCTTTTTTTTTTTTCTATTTAGATTTTTTCTTGATGCTCTAGAGCGGGTGTAGATTGTACCATATTGATAACACTTAAGCTTTGAAAAGTATTGTCCAAATTAGTAAAATTTGTCTATCTTTTTTAATTTGAGTCTTTTCTCTAATTTGTTGAGGTATTATTGTAGTTTGAAAATCAATTCTTATCTTGTTACTACGCATGTTTTTTATTAAATGACATTTTTAGATGTTATTTTAAAAAATTGAACATGTATCTCTTCTTCGTAGAGAGGCGCGGAATCACACTCGATGATGATTAATGATATGAATTTTGTTAATTGATTTCCTAAATTAGTTCAGTTAACCCTTACAATTAAAGGATAATAACTATATTCTTATTGTTATATTATTAATAAAAAATATAACTTTTTTTATTGAAATATTCAGGATGAACCAATGAATATGTTGTAGTCCGAATAATGACACCATATCTATCTAGTCAAACAAGAAAAAACATAAAAGAATATCTAATCGTGTTTGCTGACTCTGCTGAAGATTATTCTCACTTGGAAAAAATATCTTTTTCCAAAAAAAATATATTGGAATGTCGTTAACGGACATTAGAATCTTTTGAGCTTCATCTTTATATATTTTGTGCACCTTTTTGTGTTTGATTGAATATTAATTTTTGACTAGATCACAAAATTATTTGCTAATGTATTTTATCTTGATTACTATATCAATAATGTGCCTTCATTTATACATTAAATGATATATTTTAAGTTAAATCATACGTATTATTTGAAATATGAGATAGAAAAATAACAAGTTAGATAAAATGCAATTGATAATAATTGCAAAGTTACTTGTTAATACCGCGTATAACATTTTAATGTAAAATAAAATCACTTATTTTTAATATTTTTTTCTATTTGCATTAAATTATGCCTTAGCTAACACAAACTACAATTCTTAATTAGAGTATCATAAAATTAAAATTAGAAACCTTTTAAGTACAATTTTTTTTTTTACAATTTTGCTTTTTTTTGTCAAATATATCTGCCAGCATATTTCTTGACCTTGATATAAGAACACAACAAAAATAAGAGTTTTAGATTAAAATAATTACGAGTGATATATTTTGAGTAATTAGTTTAGTTTTCTCCATGATCTTATCTAAATGTTTTGTATTGGTTAGATTTTGTGGTAAATTTTTCATTCTGCTAACACGATTTGAAAATAATAACAACAAATCAACTATACTATATCTTATATGGGAGATTAATATACATTGAAAGGATTTTATATATACTCCGACCTTTTATAATAAAGAAGAAATGTTTATTGCATATTTGCACATTCTAAAAGTATTTCTTATCTAATTAGTTAGGAGAGAAGTTTTGGTCCAATGTTCATCAAACTCAAATTTGCGCCTGGCGAGGTTTATAACTGTCTGATTCACTTTAAGATCCATGTGCATGTATATTAAAGCGAAAACACACTGATATTAAAGCGCCGCTCACAGATTTTAAAGCGGATCGGACCGCTATGGGACCCATCGAACTCAATTTGAGTCCGATGGGCATCGGACCCAAATTGTTCTCAAGTAGTTAGTACTTAATTAGTAGTGTGACAGAAAATTAATGAACATTTTTAGTGAGCTACATGCATGCTTAACAAATTGAAGATTCTTATATGTATATTAGTGTAATCTAGTTTAGTAATGTGGCTAAATAATTTTCACATTGAAAGTCAAGTTTGTTTGTATTATTATTACTGTGAAACTGAATTAGTGGCTAAGGCATTGCTTCTCCAGTTAATATTTCTTTCAAACAAGATTGGCTGTCTGACATTCATCATTCATTATACAAAATTTTATTTTATTAAATTGTGAACTTGCGATATTGGCTATGCAATATAATAATTTTACAAAAAATATTATATATATATATATATATATATATATATATATATATATATATATATATATATATATTGTCTAAGCTAATTACAAAATAATATCACATTATGAATATTTTGCTTCACTCATAATTAGTTTACGATTTCGTTTCAGTATTGGCAATATTGCAATGGAATAATATGAATTTATCCATGTAAGAGGATGTCCGACTTATGGAATTATACTAAAATTACACTCCAGCAAAAAATATTTTTAAAATATAAGGATCTTTCAACAAAAAGGAAGAGACAAAATTAATTAAAATTGAAATACACAAGTAAATTTTTGATAACTTAACTCTATCACGGAAATGAGAAAATTTGTAATATATCATGTTATCCCGAATTCAAATTGCCCATATTTCTCTAAGAAAATGTTAATTAATTATATCTGTATTTATATTACTTTTAATAATACAGAGATGATAGAATACAAATCAATCATGTATATAATTCTTTGTACCTCCTTTCTCCCCATTCTCTCTCTTGTTTCTCGTATTTCCATAGAATTTTGTCCGTATTTTTTTTTGTTTGTCATAAAATTATGCGGGATGGATTTTGACAGAATGAAGACTCACTTTTGAAATTCCAAATTTCATTCAAAATTGTCACGAGATTACGCGGCCTGTTCATTTTGACGGGAATAAGAACTCATTTTTTTTATGGGAATGCCGAACATGCCCTAATTAGTATGTGCACCGAAATTCAAAATTGCAAGCTTCCACATAGAAGCAATACCACTTATTCATTTTCATTTTTCACAGTGATGATAATAGACACAAACTTCACTTTCAATTTTAAAACTTCTTCCTCCATTTCTAAACTATTATCATCATACTAATCCACATATAAGGATCTTAATTTAATTAATTTGTTTAGTACATAGTTCATTACATTGTTATGACACCAAATAAATAAGAAATACGTTTAGAATGATCACACATGTAAATATGCACTTCTTCTCAATAAAGGCCGGCCGGAGTGTATATATTGCCCTTAGGCAAGGCCGGAGTATATATGTAGAAATTTTTTTGGATGTACAATATCATCTATAGAGCATCAAATTATTACGTCTTATTGTTATTGTTAAATTCTTGGGCAATTTATTTAGAAGTTCTAAAAATGTATCACTTAGGATAGTAACGAAAATGACAATAAAATTTAAACAATACAATTAATACATTTAGATAAGATGATGGAGAAAACTGAAACTAATTATTCAAACAACATATTTTGTATTTTTTAATGTAAATATTTATTATTAGATTATTTTATTAGGAAGATTTGAAATTATCTACACACAAGAACATAAATTAATGTTGAATAAAAATTATAACACAAAAAGAATGAAAACATATTTGTAGAAGTATAACACAAAGCATGAAAACAAATTTGTAGGAGTATATGCTGGTAGGAGTGGTATTAAATTTGTAGGAGTATATGCTGGAAGGAGTGGTATTGTTCTGTAGACGATAATAGAAAATGCAAAAGAGATGCTATGAATTAAATATTGTAAAGGAATAGATTGAACTAGAAAAATTAATCTAACGTTAGGGCTGATACTTAATATAGAGGCTAGCTAGATAGAAAATATAATTGTAATGTAAGAAAATCTTGATTGTAAGAATTGTTTTTAATAAATTTGATAGCATCTACGAGATTTTCAAAAAGGAAAAGAAGATATCACAAAGTTGAATATCGATATGTGAAATTAAGTAAACGTTAATTGTACAAGCCAATTCATACATACAATCAAATTTAGTTTCAAATTATTAAGGGAAATTTTGTTTTATGCCACTCTAAAACTTGATATTTGCCAAAATGTCACTCAAAAAACAATATTTGTCAAAATGCCATTAAAACTCAATGTCTATTTTAATTTTGTCATTATTTCAATTTAAAAATTCTAATCTTTCAAAATGTCCAAACTGTCTCTGTCAGATTATTTTTTTTCGAATTTCAAATTTTTTCGAATTTCAAATTTTTTAAAATTTCAAATTTTTTAAAATTTCAAATTTTTTAAAATTTCAAATTTTTTAAAATTTCAAATTTTTTAAAATTTCAAATTTTTTAAAATTTCAAATTTTTTAAAATTTCAAATTTTTTAAAATTTCAAATTTTTTCGAATTTCAAAATTTTCAAATTTCAAATTTTTCGAATTTCAATTTTTTTTGGAAAATCAAATTTTGAAATCAAATTTTCGAAAATCAAATTTTCGAAAATCAAATTTATAGATGAAAATCAAATATAATCAAAATTTGAAAATCAAAATTTTTTGAGGAGTCCGAGCCGGGGGCTGCCACGAAAAAATTTGAAAAATTTGAAATTTTGAAGTTTGGAAAAATTTGAAATTCGAAAAAAATTTGATTTTTGAAAAAAAATTGAAATTCGAAAAATTTGATTTTCCAAAAAAGTTTGAAATTCGAAAAATTTGAAATTTTAAAATTTTAAAATTTCAAAAAATTTGAAATTCGAAAAAAAAAAAAATCTAACAGGGTTTTTTTTCTTTTTATTTATTAAAGGGTTCTATATACTTTATTTTCAAATATTGGACATCCGTTTCTCTGTAGAGAGACGAGAGAGATACGTTCAATGATGACTAATGATATGGATTTCGTTAATTGATTTTCTAAATTAGTCTTGGTTAACCAGTAGAATAAAAGATCTTTACTATATAGAGCGAGAGGTTGGCTAATATACAATCGATTGTTTCTGAGCTTCCTAGCAACCAAGTTGTTTTCCAATTTTCAAATTCTAAACGGTCGATCTAAACCGTTAGATGTGATCTCTATATTAAAAATATATTTGGAGACCAAATTTCACATCTTTTTTTAATTTTTTTACTATTTATTAAGACACTTTGAAAATTGCTGATCCAACGGTGGCTTAACCAAATAGTAAAAATAGACACCACCCTTGGATCAACGATTTTCAAAGTGGCTTAATAAATAGTAAAAAAATTCAAAAAAATGTAAAATTTGGTCCCCAAGTACATTTTAATATAGAGATCACATCTAACAGTTTAGATCGATCATTTGGACTTTAAAAATTAGAAAACAACTTGGTTGCACGGGAGCTCAGAAACAATCGAAATATATATATATATATATATATATATATTTAATAAAGATTGAAGATCAAAATATCCAACTATTTTTTTATTCGGATTTTGAATTTGCGACCTCACACACGCATTGTCTTTGCCACTAAATTAAATGCTAGTTTTTATATTTTTATTATTTATAAAAAAAAACTAACTTATTTGAATGTCGACAACCGACAACATGTCAGATTAAAATCCTTTTGAGCTTCATTTTTACATATTTTGTGCATAATTTTTTTATAACAAAATTATTTCCTCAAGTATTAGTATGTCTTCATTTATTCATTAATGATATATTTAAGATAAATCACACGATTATTTGAAATATGAGATAAAATATAGCAAGAGACTAGATAAAATATAATTGATAATAATTGCAAAGGCAGTTGTTAATCCCGTGTATAGAAAATTTTAAGTAAAATAAAATGGCAAGCTTTTTATATGTTTTTTTGTTCTTACATTCAATTACGTCCTTAGGCAATACAAACACAATCTCAGTATATCATAAATGAAAATTAAACAAACAAAGCTAGAAACAATGATGAAAATGAAAAGTCAGTATAATTTCAATTGTCTTTCAATATATTTATTTTTTGCAAATAAATCCGGTAAAACATTTTCGGACTTTGGTATATTGACACAACTAAAGTCAGAGCTTTTTTTTAAGTGAAACTAAAGAATATACTATTATAAAATATTTTTCTTTTATATTACCTTATTTAATTTTATGCAACACCGGTTAAAATTTGTTGACAAATTTAACTAATAATAAATTTTTATATTAAAAAATAATAGTGATATATGTTGAGTTAGTTTTCTCCAACATCTTATGTAAATGTTTTGTATTATTTAGATTTTGTGGTCTTTTTTTATCACTCTTTTAATACGATTTCAAAACAATCAAGTCAATTATATTCTCCATCTTTTGAAATGTTAATATACAGTTGAAGAATTTATATATACTCCGACCTTTATAATAAAAAGAAGAAGTGTATATTGCATGTTTGATCATTCTAAAAGTATTTCTTATCTAATTGGTGCCATAGAAGATTAATGAATATTAACATTTCAAAATGTCTATATTTTTCTAAGAAAATATATTATTTTTTATAATACGGAGCAGATAGGATACAAATCAATCATGTATAAAATTCTTTGTATCTCCTCTCTCCCCCTTCTCTCTCTTGTTTCTTGCATTTTCATAGAATTTTGTTCATAATTTTTTTAGATCTCTGCAAATTATATACATCAGCTTGGCAAGTCACAAAGTATAGTCACAAAATTCTCAAATTATTTGCTAATAATTCATTTTTTTTGTGATTCCGTGTTGGGTGTTATGACACTTAAAGCAGTGGAATTTCAAAAAAAATTGACAAGAAAAGTGATCATCATGTGCGACTGAAATCAAACTAAAATAAATTCCAAATCAATAAGCCTTATACATTTAGTTAATCAAGAATAATTTCTAATTAATTTCTTATTATTATGACTCTGTGAGATCTATGTCATTTGGTAATGAAATCTGAAACTTCTTTCGATTCCATAAATTACAAGTGGCACCTAGCAATATGCATTGTACTTAACCAAATGACAAAGATTATTAGTACATACTATATCACGATCCCTAAAGCAACAATTGCCTTGTGTCCATTCTATATCTCATGATATCATGAATAAATTCAAGGTAGGAACATGTCATCCTTGCAAATCTACTCGTTTCTTGATTTTCAAATAATTCAGTAATTATGATTAACTCCTTAATCATATGTGCACATACTGTATTATTTCATCAAGGAGCCTAATGATATCATCACTAATTTTCATGAGGAACATTGGTATTCTTGATAATTACTCTCCCTCCATATAAAAGATACATACTGAGATAAAATCTGTATGATTACTAGTTACAAGACAACATTGGATAATATCCACAAATACGTATTCTTATATGAGAGAAACAATCATCTTATATCTTAGAATTCTAAAAACAAATATAAATCATTAATGACACAAACAAAATTCATATTAAATATTTTATTTTGGTCACGTCAAATCCCCTGATCTTCATCAGATATCCATTTGATTAGTTTGACAACTTCTTGTCATATGATATGCATAACATGGTCATCAATTAATCCAGATGCTAATCTTATACTGGTAATTAATGTTTCTTGTTAATTATCAAGACTAGAAAAACTTTAAAGTATTTATTAACTCCTTTATAGAGTTCCACAATTCAAAATTCTCAACCTGAACGATCTATAAGCAATAAAATATTGAAGAAACAAGATGATAAATAAATCATCAAATTACATGAATAAAATTTAGAAAACAATAATTCTATAATTGGCTTCTAGATCACAACACTAATATGCCGAACGAATACCAAGTTATTCGGTTTGCCAAATTCTGACCGAATTATTCTCGAATTTTACGAATTTTCTCCAAATTTGACGAATTATTCATGAATTGTTTCCGAATTTTTCTAGAACTTTTTTTTGCTCCCTTGCAGGACTGAGATATCCGATTGGATAATTTCGAATCATTCCCAAATTATATTCAAATTATTTCCGAATAATGAAACTTTGACCTCACCGAACCGAACCCGAATAATTCATTTGTCACTATGGTCACAAAATAGTGTAGTGGGTTGAAACAACTCGTTTCAAGTTGTGTACAAAAAAACTACCACAGAAAATTCATAAAACTAGTATTGTGATGGGTGCCACGCTCATGAATATAAATTGCAGAGATCTAATATTCTCAATTCACCCAAGTATGTGCACCGAAATTCAAAATTGCAAGTTTAGAAGCAATACCACTTATTCAGTTTAACAGTGATGATAATGACACAAAATTCACTTTCAATTTTAAAACTTCTTCCTCCATTTCTAAACTATTATCATCAGACTAATCCACGTATAATTAAGGATCTTCAATTAATCTGTTTAGTACATAGTTCATTGAACATGTTCATTACGTTGCCATGACAACAAATAAATAAGAAATACGTTTAGAATGATAAAACATGCAAATATGCACTTCTTCTCAATATATAAAGGCCAGAGTATATAGAAAATCTTTTGAATGTATGTTATCTCTGAAAGATAGAGCATCAAATTAATTCGTCTTATTGTTAATGTTAAATCTTGGACAATTTATTTAGTTGTAAAAATATATCACATATTTAAATCGTGCTGGCATAGTAAAAGAAAATAACAATAAAATCTAAACAGTACAATCAATTTAGATAAGATGATGGAGAAAACTGAAACTAACTACCCAAATCATATATTGTGTATTTTTTGCATGTGATGCCGCACGTGATGCCACATGCGCTGGACCGATACCATAAGAAAATTAAGTTCGGGTTATTTTTTATTTTCAGATGGCTGAAAATCTATATTTGAGTAAAAATAGATAAGAGACCATGGGTTTACCTCCCACTCCTCCCACCTTTGTCACTAGTTTCTATATTTTATGTTCAACTAACTTTCTTAATTTTTTAGTTCTTTTCGTTAGCTACGGCGTACTGAACAACGTCTTCAACGTCCGGATGGCTGAAATTTTGACTTCTTGATACTGCGGAAATCCCATTTTTTACTTTACGTCAGAAATTTAGGTGCTTTTTATCTCAGCTCGGGTTCCTCTCTTCCAAATCTGACCCCTCCCTTTTTCTTGACCGCTCCTCCCATGCTGTTGTAGGGCTGTTGGTCTATGTGGATTATATTCTAATCGGTTGCGCTTTTTGATAGCTTCTTCTTTTCTTAGCATGATAGAGTACATTCTAATTCATTTTACTTACATGTAATATTATTATGAATAAGTCGAAGATAAGCATAAAAAGATATTTACGTGTAGTATTATTATTTATATTGTTGGAAGTGCATATAATTTCATATTATTTTTATACTAGAAAGAGATACGAAGAATAATTTTCGATCAATAATAATGAAAATTATAAATAACAAAATATGAGAAACTTTGATGTAACAAATTGTGATCTCATGCATCCATTTTTTTTGTCAAAACAATTCACTACAAAATAAATCCTTAGTATTGAAAGTACGTAGTATTTTCTTTTCTTCTAGAAATTCATTTTTTTTCGCAAAGATAATATTAATATACCATTATCAAATAAATCATAATCCTCCATAGCAACCAAATTGTTATGGTACAACAAAATTGATTTTTTTAAATATATTGGAATAATTATGGCGTACATTCATTTGATATTTTGAAATAATGAAAATGTTTAAATTAAAAAAATAAAATCATTTTGATATTTGAGTCAATTTGAAATTCAATTAGTAGTTTATCACAAAGTCATTAATATTACACCATTAAAAATATAAAATTGTTAGATGGATCACTGGTAATCATCATTCATATTGGTTATAATACGTGATATTTACGAATAAAAAATATATTTACAAATTTAATTTTCTAATTTGACTAATGTCTAATATTTTTCATAATATCAAATAGATATATTTTTCAAAATATTTCATACTACGCAAGTGCAGGATGATTTGATTGTTATGAAGATTTCTGAATTAGTTGATACTATTATATTGGTTTTAATGATAGATTATAGTTAACAGAATAACACCATATGAATGTATGCCATAGAAAATTAATTTTTTTTTTTAAAAAAAACACAATTTACTTATTTCCTTAAAAAAAAAAAAGAGAGCTAAACCGCTGTGCACTATTCTATTAATTAGATAGTTTCTTTGTTTGAAACAATTAATTAAATTTAGGAAAAGAAAAAAAAAAGAGTAGCGCTACTTTAAGAGCTCACTTTGAAATATTGAGATAATAGTGATTATTTTTTACAATTATACCATATTTACCCTTAATTAATACTTTTCTTTTTTTTTTTCTTTTTTTCTAAACTTGTCATTTTTGTAAACTATTTAATAAGATGTAGCTATCTGATTTAGTCCTCCTTTTTGGAAATAAAATAAATTGGGAGGGACAAAGTTTATCTTCTATAGCTTATGTTCATCCAATGCTGAGTATAAATCTAAAACTTTCATAATAAACAAATTGTAACACATCATGTTAATTTTAATTATTTTATGACAAAGTAATTAACTAAATATCAAATGACTCAAATATCAAAATGATTTTAATTTATAATTTTTTTTTTCAAATTATCAAATGGATATACGCCATATTTTAGTGTGTAATGGTGCAACAAGATGAACTAGTCACTGTGTAGAGGTTAATAAAGCTATAAATAATACAATATACTGCCCAGATCAAAGCATTGCAAAACTAATTAGTAAGATTGGAACTCAAGATTGCAATCATACTTATTAGCTTTTGCATTTCTATTAAAATAGAAATGGCATGCAATAAGAGCTTTATTAAGGTCTACTCCAGTTGAAATTGGTTGGGTTTCCTACCCGATCTAATCCTCAGCATTTCAAAAAATCTCCAAAAACTACAATATTTCATCCGATTTAGAGCAGTCTGTAAGCCATGGCGGTTGGTGGTCCCATACTCTGAAGCACATCAACTGCCGTGGATTCTAGAGAACCCCATTGGCCAACTCGGGAAAATCCGATTCTACTCTCTCCCCTCTGCGCAGATTTATGAAACCTTTGTACCAGAATCCAACCATAAGAAATTTTTCGGGCCCAGGGCATGGCCATTTTCTCTATTTCTCTGCCCGTACCCGCTTATTATCCATGCATGACCCCATTTCAAATGAATTCACATCCTCTCCATTACTGCACAAGGTAATCTTTTACAATTAGTGAATACAGACCATTCTTTTTATCTTGGCACGAATCTCAAAGTCCAATAATGGTGCCCCCTAGATCCCCGGATCTCAAACCAACTGAGATTTAATCTCAAACCGTAAAGATAAAAGATAAAAGACCCTATTTCAAATAGGGAGGCTGCCCTTTCTGCCCCTCCTCTGACATCCATCGGTTTCGCTACACAGAAACTGGTTCAGGATGCAAATAATGTGAACATTCTAGAAGGGATGGACGGATTGTACATGCACAAACATGACTGGTGAACTGTGAAAAACTTCCCTTTTGGGTATGTGTATTCTCACAAATGCCAGATTATTTTGCAAAATTTAGCGGGACGTAATGTTGTTATCAATGGTAATGATTTTGATGAATTGAACTCCCCTTTGGTGTTTGACAGCCCAAGCCCGGGTTAGTGCTCCAATTTTATGACCAATCTACCCCTGGTGCATATCACTTCAGCTTTTATCGGCTAGATTATGGACACTGGATTGAGGTTAGTACAATAGGTGACCAAACGCTTTTCTTGAGCAAGCACCGAGGCCTCTCAATGTGTGCTAATGACTTCCAAGGCTGTGAAGGTGGCTGTATTTACTTCTTTGATAAATTATTTTCGAAATTTCAGTTGTTCAGGTACCACATAATGGACGGTACAACAGAAGTGGTACCATGTTCCTTTGAAGGAGGGTCAACATGGTTTGTCCCTGTTCTTGACCCAATAGAGTTGCCACAAAATTAATGATGTGGTAGTCTTTGCATGTGTTGTATGTTTCTGAGAAAAAGTTTATTAAACTGATAAGAACAGAAAGGTATGTTGAACCCTTGTTTATTGTTTAAACTGATATGAACAGAAAGGTATGTTGAACAATAAACTCCCAAAAAGTTTATTGTTTGGCTGCTTTTATTTTTAACTATTATCTGTATGATGAACCCTTGTTTGCAATTTATGCCTATTGCTTGTGAACTTATTTGGGAGTGTGTGGGAGTGTGTGGGACTGGTATTAACTAGTGGTGTCCTTGGTTCATATTTTAATTCTCTTGCAGATGTTGTTTTTCGTTAGATTCCTCAAAATATAGTCTTATTATTGTTGTACTTTTAATGACAGTTTAAAATAGTTTAAAATATGAGTTGCTATCTAGCTGGTAATATTGCAATCCTGTAAGTTGCGTAAGAGAAAAGGACAATGCAATTTTGTAACTGGTGAAGTAACATAGTGATTTAACTGTTACGGCTTATGTTCAACTGCTTCAAAGTTGTTTAATCAAGAGGGTGCATCTGCATTACAGGACTTTATATTCCTTCAAAGACAAGCTGAGAAAGGAGGAAATGTGAAAATAGTACATTGTACAGACCTAAACTCGTGTGCAAATATGATGTATCCATTTTTAGTTTCTGTTGGTTCTAAAGTATTTGTGAAAATCTAACAGGTTTTTTTTTTTTTTCAGAAAAGATGAATTAAATAACACATGGTAACACATAAATGCATATCTAGGTCCCTGATTGTACTTCCTAGTGCATGTGATTGCTGTTGAACTTTTCAAATTCTACAATGCGACTTCAAGCTGTATTTCACAAAGAAGGGAGTTAAAAGTGTTCATCACAAAATTCTTTTAGAATTTCAAAATTGCTTTGCTACACTGAGTTGCATATACATCCATTTCTTTTCCTCACACATCCCTTAGACTCATTTGTAATCTCTACAACATTAATTCAATGTCCTGATCTACGTAAATAAAAATAATAAACTAAAAAATATATCCTATAGACCCATAACTTACATAGTCTTTGAGGGACTAATATCTCCATCTATAATGGCATGCCGCATTAATACAATCTCCTTGACTAGATTCCGGTACGTGAAAGGCCGTACCGCTGCCTTCAAAAATGAACCAGGCGGTGTCTTACTTTTCACCCGCTGCTTCTTTTCCGCCTCCCTCTTTCTTTCTCTCTCCTCTTCCCTCTTTCTCTCTTCAACAGCAACTGCATTCTCCATTGCCTTTTCTCTCATCTGCTCCTCTTGTTCCATCTGTCTCTTATAAAACTCAGTTGAGGTCTTCACACTCCTCTCCACTAACTTTTCCATTTCACTATTGCTCTTCATTGCCTTTTCCCATAGCTGATCCCAATACTCCTCGTTCTCCTCTGGGGTGTCTTCTTCTCTCCCTTCCTCTTCCTCATCTCCAACATCAATAACCTCATCATCATCATCATCAATGACATCCTCTTCCTCTTCCTCTTCCTCTTCCTCTTCCTCTTCTTCACCATCATCTTCGATCCACTCTGACACGTGGGTCCCATCTGACTCTTCAGTATCGCTGTCTTCATCGGGTGCATCACAACCCAATTCCATCTCCTCCAATTTCAACTTCCATTCTTTGGTAAATGGGTGGAGTAACTCAGTTGGGTGGTTGCCTAGTAAAAACTGAAGGCATCGTGATTTACCCTCTTCGTCTAGTTTGTCATATGCTTTTACCACATCATCCACGTAAGATTTTGGGTTCACTTTTAAAATCTTGCAGAGGCCTTGAAAGTAGGTGCAAGGTGGTGAGTTTGGATCAAGAATGAAGAGAAAATCCTTTTCAGTCTCCGGGTCTAAAATGGGGCCGAGAGGCCTAAAAAAATCAATCTACAGTAAAACAAATATTAGAATTAATGAGATATGTGGAACCAATTTTATAAAAATAAACTTTATGGTGGCAAGAAAAATTGTGGTTTTGACACATGAGAGGATGTCATTACACGTACTGGTACCGTACCAGAACAGTCATGTGCTAGTGCTAGTGCTAGAGCATTTGGGGAAGCACTAGAGGCATACAAGTGTTGTATGGTGATTGATACCTATACTTTTCAATCGACATTGTTTTCAACTGCATAAATGAGCAAAACTAGAACTCAATTTTTGGTGGTTTTGCTCAAAAAAAGGAAAAAAAAAATAAAGAATAAAAAAAAAGTCAACAAGATCTAACTAATCTCTAATCTCAGTAGTGAAAGTTATCAAATTAGTAAATTGAAGTTTTTCATGATAAAATGCACAGGATTCCGGAGATTGCTGACAAAAAATAATAATAAATAAAAGGAAGGGACCAAAATAATCTCACCTGAGGCTCAAACCTGCACTGGTATATTGGCTTCTTGACATATATAATATCAGGCCGACACCACGCGGCACATTGTGTAATTGCAGCCCGTGTCTTATTCCCAAGGCGGAGCATTAATTTCCACTTATCTGTTCTCTCTTTCCTACTGGCCTCAACCGCCACCTCCGCAACTAATGTCCACTGCTCCCAGGGAGGCTCTGACGCCCTCCATCTCGGATGCCGTACAAACACCCAATAGTGCTTTAAACCAATTTTAGGATCCATTCTCTCAAGATGATGTGAGTATTTTTTTGCCATCTCAAATTGTTCAATTTCTTCCCATTCCTCATGATTTGAAGTTTCTGATATTAGGGTGACATTGTCGTCAGAGAACCGGCCTCTAATTGGCGGACCCACACATATGCCCCTCCAAGAGAATGGCCCGTACTGCCCGTACTTGTACCTGAATGAAATGCAGGGCTTTCATTTAGTTTTATATTGGAAATTTGAATGCTCAATGATTTCTTCCTTCTGTACAAGTTTGGTCAAATGTTGGCTTGATAAATTCTCTCTTATTTTATTTATGATTTAGCAGTAGTTTCTATGAAGGCTACTTATGCACCAGAACTGTGTGAAATTAATTCTAGATCTTTCAGATTTGTAGAAAAATGATTTTTTTTTTCTAGCTTAGCATTCCATCATTCACCAATGATTTGTACAAAAGAGCAAGTTAGCTATCAATTATAAAGGATGTATTTTTGATAATTTATTCTCATCTGTTATGTTTGAAATAATCTCAACATGAGCTACGTTGTGTCTTTTTCTTGAGAAAAGCCTAACAGACCAAATAGAGTCATAGAAAATAGAGAGCTATAAAGATTACATATAACTGTTTTTTTTTTTTTTGCTATTTCAGTTTGAGGTTTTTATTTTATTTAACTATTAAAAATTGAAGCATTTTCACACAGTTTGCAATCTACACAAAATTTTTGGTTATCTACATGTGCTATATTATATCTAATTTGGCTTACTTTACGGCAGTCCTTAAGTGATTCATCATAAAAATTTCTCTAGTTGTGATTACAAATTATCATATGGTTATATCAACATTCATATGGGCATATAGAGACAGTGATCACAATAACAGATAACCAGTTATAACTTAACCAAATTCTTACTCCTGTGCTATTTTCATATATCTATGGATCATATTTGATTCTTGTTTTGTCATATAAGTGATAAAATAACAACCTGATAAGCAATTGTTCCCAGGTTACAGTTTTCTTTCTCTCATTTTGTTTTTGTTTTCTAAATGTCACACCTTAGAATGATACAAGCACCAGTACAGTACCAAAATTTCCACATGAACAAAAAAAGCACCAGTACAGTACCAATCGTAGGGGTGGCGAAGCCTGGGATCATCGGGCCCATCCATAAACCGTACGGCCCGGTCGTAGCCCAAACCAATCATCTCCAGTTCCTCTTCGGTGAAAGAGTCGGCCTGGTTCGTCGCCTGTTTGTTCCTCCGATAGAACTTGTTCTCCAATTTGCGTCGGCTTTTGTTTCGAGCCTTCTCCTTTGCCTCTCGCCGGACCTCACCCGGCCCCTCGATCCGCCCGCCAGTGTGTTTCTTCTTCTTGCGACCGGCGTGGAGAGGGGTGGGAAGGAGCTTAAGAGGGGGTTTGAAGAGAGGAGGAGAGGGGCAGAAGTGGAATTTGGTCGGCGAGGGTTTGAGGAGGAAGGGAAGGAAAGATGTTGCCATTGATACGGAATTAATGGAATGGATAGTGTTGGATTCGAGGCTTCACTGGTGGTTTAATGGGGGTTTCTCGGAGGTTTTAGGATAGCTGGAAGATAGGAATTCGCGTCCTCTGAGATATCTTAAACTTTTGCGTGACTTCATGGAATATCTCAACTGTTCAAATACGTTTTGCACTAATCTTAAAGCACAAATAATACTGCCCCTGCATTATCGATATCTCAGAGGATGTACATTCGGAAGACAGGGGATTTAGATCTTGTGCATTACATTACCGAATAGAATGAGATCTGAGTTGTTCGTTTCAATCTGACACGAATCTCAAAACGCAACAC
This sequence comes from Carex scoparia, assembly GCA_024447655.1. NCBI lineage: Eukaryota > Viridiplantae > Streptophyta > Magnoliopsida > Poales > Cyperaceae > Carex > Carex scoparia. The sequence continues at coordinate 4,623,627 of JAJHPE010000033.1, forward strand.
ATATTCTATGTGACTTGGGCAGGAGTATTGTACGCAGTACTGTACCGTATAGGATATAGATGGATGATGGGATGGAAGTTTGCATCTGGAAATTTGTTTTGGTAGAAATAAAAATAAAAAAAAGAGAGAAACTGAAAGAGTACAATAGTTTTTTTTATTAATAAAAAGATCGGTAGAAATTTTACTGATTTTAAAAGTCTCATTGTAAACAATATGGTTTAGATATTACCAATTCTAACTCAGATTTTCTTTTATATTTTCCACGGCTTCTAAAAAATAGCGTCACATAAGATCCAACATTGAGGTCTCAATATTAGGGAGTCCGGATCTCCTAATGTAACTCAATCTTTGAGTTTTGGATTAAGACCGTCCGTTTCGAATCTATCGTTCAGAATTGTTTTGGAATTCGAATTCGTTCTCGAGATGCGTGCACTTCAGATTCGGACGAATTGTCTCGGATTCGAATCGGACGGTTCCGATTTTAAACCCAAAGATTGGATTACTTCACTGGATCTGAATTCAATATTAGGTCAGTATAAGTCCAAACTTTGGTTTTATTTTTTTTGTAGTCCCGTCTCTTCTCCTGCCTCTCTTCTTGTCTCCCTTTCTAAGACTTAGAAGCTAGAAGAAAAAAATGACGTAACCCTAAAAAATGAAAGCTTCGGGTCTGATCGGAACGGCGATATGATTTCTTAAACGCGAAATGTAAAAGGAATTCAAATCGCGTATGTAATCCAAATCACTGATGAAATTTCGATTGAGACGATATAAGCAATTGAAAACCTAGCGGGGCCCTCCTAAACCTATACAAAAGGCATTAATTTTTAATCAAATATAGTGTCTATTCTCCTGAAGCAGCAAAGTTTTATTGAAATAAAAATAATAATTCAAAGTTTAGATCCGTAAGAGATTTACCTATCTTAATTAACAACTTTTTTTATTTATCAAGTAAATAACAATTCGTGTTGCAACAGATAGGGGCGGAACTCAGGCATGACCAAAGGTGGCTAAGGCATCTCTATAATTTGAAAATTTTAATTATATATATTGAAATTAAATGGAACTTTATTTTTTTTAAATATTTTATGTAGTCTAGCTCCCTTCAATAAATAATAGATGTTGAATTGTAGTCTAGTGGTTAAAATTATATTTTGTAGTTGAGAGAATATGAGTTCAAATCACACTCACTACATATTTTGCATATTAATTTTCAGCTACATCTATTGAAATTTTCTAGTTCCGCACCTGACAACAGATAAACTAAAACAAAATTAGAAAACAGTTATGATCGGTAATATTTATGCTATTCTAAATAATGGGACTTTTAGGATCGATAGAATTTCTACCGATCTTTCTACCAATAAAAAAACTGTTGTACTCTTCTCGTTTCTCTCTCTCTTCCTTTATGTTAATTTATACTGAAATTTTTTTTTCTTTGCATGTCGATCCCTGTAACATAATTAAATATAATTTTAGTGTGGAAATGACTTCTTTTGTTTGTCTTTCTCTGTTTTCGATGAAATGTCACTAAGGCTCAACTCCAGAAGGGGGTACATAGAGGAAGGGGAGGAGATAATCACTGTACGGGGGTGAGCCTTACTTGAGACCATCACTACCTGACAGTTTCACCTACTTCAGAAGAGAAGAAGCGAAGAAGTAGCGAAGGTGAACGAACATTGTTAGGAGAGGAAGAAGGCTCAGTGCTGCGTTTGTCATTTAGCGACAATCCTCACCTCCAAATCAGAGTATAAAATCACTGCTCGGAGGTGAGTCTCACTCCGATCTCTTCCCCTCCACTTTCATTAATGAGGTTTTACCCTCATTTTGTGAGGCACAACCTAAAGTGGTTTGTGAGTTTAATTCAATACAGTCAGATTATATTTAAACTAGCAATTAAAATTGTTCAAATCTAGATGTCGTAAGAGAATACAAGTATTCGAATTTATAATATTTTGAGCTCATTGGGTATTAAAAGTTAAAAGTTTAAAATGTTTTTTTTAATGCTCTCATTTTTCATATTTTTTAAATTAATTCAAAAAAAATTATTCAAAAAAATTAATTAAAAAATTATAAATCCAGTGTGTAATAAAAATATATTACTTGTAATGTAAATCAGTTTGTAATGTAAATCTGTTTAAAACTGATCAAATAAATATTGAATTAAACTCTAAAACCATCAGAAGAGAGTTAGTTAAACTCACAATAACCTTTAATTCTTTTTTTTATTATTTATTTGGTGTCTTTCCGATTTTTATTGCTTCAAAGTTCCTTTCAATTTAGATCTGGACCGTTGGATCAGAATTCAAACTAATTCAGTCTTAAGTTGTACGGAATCCCTTTGATATTTGTGACAAAACGGGTTTGACGATTCAGATCTAAACTTAAAATTTGAGTTACATTGGTGATATAATCTTTAAAATCATTGAAGTTTAACCGGAAAAAAAATAAAAAAAAAAGAGCCGGAGAGTCTCTGTAAAGCATCTGTCAGGTGGTAGGTCCATCCTAAAAGAATTGCAACCGTCCATCAAACGGTCCAGCGTAGATACAATCTTTACTAAAGTTGGTACCAAGAAATCTGGGTTGTATTCTCTGAGATACCTTATATTTTGCATGAACGACGTGTCCGGTTTCTATTCGGGGATAGCAAGGGGCCCGTATTATTTGAGCTTCGAGATTTGTGGAGAACATATTGAAACGGTTGAGATTTTCCAGAAAGTCACGCAAAATATTAGATATCTCAGAGAATGCGAATTCGAAATATCTAGGGTTTTAGCTCGTTAAACCTCTTTGACAAGTCGTCCTTTACTCCTTTGTCTTCTAACCCTTCTAACGCACCTGATCAAAGCGCGCGATCTCTCCTCTAATGGCGTCCAAAGCATCAAAGGGCAAGGGAAAGGTGGCCAAGTCGGGTCGGGGCGGATCAGCGGCGGCGTCGGATGAGAGCTCGGCGGTGAAGTGCGTGAAGGTGTGGAGTACCTGGGCTATGAAGAAGGCGAAAGTGGCGGCGCAAATCGGATTCATCCCTTTGATAATTGTCGTAGGCATGAACTCGGATCCGAAGCCGTCTCTTTACCAGCTCCTTAGCCCCATCTGATTTGATCGGATCTGATCCGTTCGGTTCGGATCAAGTTTTACTGTGAGAAATTGAAAATTACTGGTAGGTTTAATCTTTTGTTTAGAAAGCCGGATGGTTTGGTAGATGACTGTCTAGTAGAAATAAATAGTTCATTTCAAATCTTGTTTCTTCATAGAGTTGATTTGCTCTGTATCGGAAATACTACTTGCAATATAAATTTTTTCATTTCATCAGAATTTTGAGTTTACATGCTTTGTTTCCCGTCTTAATTTGTGATTGTGATGTTATGCTTTCATTATCAAGGTCATCTCTAACCTTAAACTTCCAATAATTGGAAATAAATCTGCTGTTATTTCAAAGGGATAACAGGACCCTGTTATTCCGATTTCAGCCGTTGACCTTTATCGAGATTTGCACATGAAAAAAGAATTTCCTTGAGATTCGTGCATGGAAAACTTTGAATGGTTGGGATAGGAATAACAGGGTCCTGTTATCCCTTTGTAATAACAGCAGATTTATTTCCTCAATATTTTTGGTAATGGAAAATATCACTGAAAAATAGGAACCATTGATTTTGTCCTAATATGACTGAGCAGAATAATTATATAATAAGGGTTTCTTTTCTTTGATTTTGAAAAAGATTGCTTCTTGGGGCTTCTATGTTATTACTCGATTGCCAGATCAGTTGACACCAGTTGATACATACTGATCCAATGTTGTAGAAATTTTTTTTTTCAACGTCTTTTTCTTGGTGTTCTTGCATCGATTAAGGAATTAAAAAAACAAATGTGGCAAGAAGAAACTAAAAGAAGTATTCAGTTGAGATGGTTTGCAATCAGTACCAGTAGTTTCCATAGGCAGTAACAATATTGATTTTTTAATCTCTGCTTCAAATGTCTTTTTCAAGATATCATTGTTTTTTTAATTTCTAAGCTAGTATGTCAAGCATCTTGATTTGGTGTTTTGATTCACTGGCATTGATGTTATTTATGTAAGAAATTGTAATAAAGGAAGAAAATTATTTTGATATCAGAACCTTTTATATGATAAATTATAAATTTCAATTGTTTTTTGTGAAGTTGGAGACCATTGAGATGTGATTTCTAGTAGGAAATTATGGAGGAATTCTCGGAAAATGGACTTTTCATCTACTTTAATTAATCAAAGTTCAGATTTTCATTTTGTAATATATCAGATTTGCATCATTTAGCTAAATTATTTTGTAAGAATTGGGAAGTCAACTATGAAGTTTTGTCCTTATTGGGGAAATTTTTTTTTTTATCAACTCTAGTATTTTTTTAGTGATTTTTTCGTTTCTATTATTATCTTTTTGATCTAAGAACTAAAGATGGTAAAAAAAATGATCTACTGTTTATTTTTCTTTAGAAGAATTGATAGACAAAATTCCTGTGAATGTTGTTCCCAACTTGAACCAAACATGTGCTCCAAAAATGTTGAATTTAATTAGGGGTGCAAATGGATCGGATTATATCCGACCATGTCTAGATATGTATCTGAAAATTAAATATCGATATTTGATATTTGAATATCTATACCAATACGGATATAGTTTTGAATTTTAATTATCCGTATTCGAATAGTTAATATATACCATATAGTTTTAATATATATTATGAAAAATATTTATGTATATATCAACGGATATCTAATATCCGATCCATATCCCTACATATCTGTCTAATGGATCCTGTCTTCTAATAAAATATATTTCAATATAATTCGAACATCACCAATGCGTATTCAAATAAAAGAAGAGAGGATTTTGCAGGTAATTCATTTACACGAATAAACGAGTCTATTTTGAAATTAATGTGAAAATAATAACTCCAGCACGAAGTTTTCATTGCACTTTTCTTATCAAATCGCACAAATTTATAATGTAAATATGATATTATTAATTTAAGAGCAAAATATGTAAATTAATTTGTCCTTAAAAAGGATTTATATATTTTTTTTAAAAGCACAAAGAAGACCTACAAATTAGTTTCAATGCATAACAAATAATATGTGTCCACCGCGAAGCCGTATTCATTGCATCGTCTCTTGTCTACTCAATTAACGACGGCGACCCGCTTATGAGTCGCAACCATCAAATGCCATCAATTGTCTGTTTTGTTTTATTAATATTAAAAATAAAATAAAAATAACAGCAATGAGAAATGATTTCGGTAAATTTCAAAATCTAACAAGAACGTTGTGGTTTATAACGTCTAGAAAACTATAGCTGGATTTTATAAACTATAACGGCCAGTTAATATGATTGAATATTTGCTAATTAACAAAAAAAAACACTGTAGCTAGTCATTATCGTCCATAACGGCCAAACTTTTATTAAATGCGGTAATTAGCGGTAATCTAATTTCGCTAATTAGGTCGTTGTGGTCTATAACATCCAGAGAACGTTATAAACAATTATGTTTTTCCTACTTTTCAAATTCTCTGTTATAAACAATTATGTTTTTCCTACTTTTCGAATTCTCTGCAAAACTTTCCTCAAAGCCGATATATATATTTTTTTTATTTTCTTATTAATGAAAATTTTGGATCATTTGGGGGAGTAGATAACAAGATGATGTTAATTCTTTTTAGAATGCATAATTAACTTTGTTCAATCAGTATAACGTATTCAAAATAAAATTGGGGGAGTAGGATGACAAGATGACAAGGTACTGTTTAACTTTCGTAAGGGAGATGTTTATGTGTTCTTCAACCCATAGTGCTTATTTTTACATTAACATTAATATATAAAATTTATATTCAGAGTAATAAATTAAAACCTTAATTTTTTTTTTCTTTAAATGAACAATGCATTCATTTTTTTTTTTGGTAAAATATTATTTAGTTTCTAAAACTCAGAAATGTGCATTACTTATCCAAAATAGGATTATAAATTGTAATGATTGACAAATTATTAAAATGTTTGCAAAATTATCAACTATTTAAAGTATATATAATATTTCAATTTGAACATTTAATATAGATATATTTTAGAAGACAAGTTACATTAAATAATTGAATTTTCAATACAGTAAGAGTTTTATATAACATGAATATGCTATTTTTTTTTTAAATAAGTCATATAAAATATATAACATTTTACACAAATTATTCCATTTAATATTCGATTTATAAATTTCATATCCATTTGTCTATCAAGAATGACAATCTCAGATTCATGTGGAAATATTTTGATATATTATAAAAGAATTATAATAAAAAAAATTTAAAATTAAGAAAGTTCCTGGGAAGATTTAATTTTTATGAGAATAACAATTTTTGAGTAATATAATATCAGTTTTCTCCATCATCTTTTTTTTTATTTGTATTATTTAAATTTTGTTATGATGGTTTTCGACTTTGTTAGCATAATCTAAATAGGTGATGTATGTCTTTACAAATTTTAATTAAACAAGTCAAATTATTAGATATTTGAACAATAAGACAAGTTTGTTGTGTGCTTTTTTTTTTTGAGAGATAATATACATTAAAAGAATGTTATGTATACTAAACTTTTGTGAGAAAAGTAGATATTTGCATGTTCAATCATTCTAAAAGTGTTTCTTATCTAATTTGTGTCATAGTAAAGTAATGAACATTTATAATAAGCTAGTTCCTCAATAAATGGAAAATACTTGCATGTATATATATATAACTATGATCTATTTTCAGATATATGCATTGATGTTGTCCGATCGTATGACTATAAAAATAAATCCATTAAAATTTAAACGACAAATGAGTTTGTCTGATGACATTGTTCTGTTAACTTTCATGAGGGAGATGTTTATGTCTTTTTCACCCAGAATGTTTATTTTTACATTGATAATAAGATATAAAATTAATATTTCGAAACATGAATTCAGACCTTAATTTACATTAAATGAACAATGCATTCATGGTTATGAGAAAAAGAAATATATTTATTTCAAAGAGAAATATATTTTGATAATTTTATGTCATAATATTTAAAAACAACTCCATAAATTCAGGCAGTTAAAAATAAAAATAATGCAATTTTTTTTTAGAAAAGTAATGAATTTAGAAATGTTGGCTTAGTATCAAAATTTTCATGTAATACAATAGAATTTATTTTAATGAGAAAATAAATGACAACGTTTATTTTAATCACAAAATCTCATGGGTGCCCCTTTCATATATATCAGATCGTGTAATTGTTAAGTGCTCAGTAAACGAGGAAATCTCTTCTACATTGTCCGTACATATACAATACAATTTATTGTATATATATAAATAGTTGGAGAAATTCCATATTGCGGAATACATCAGAATATATTGAAGGAAATAAGACATATTTTCTTAAATTATTATTACTAGCTAGTACGAACTAGTTTTAATTTAGTACACAACTACATATAAATATCCCTCATCATTTGATATGAATTGAGCAGAAGTTTTTGTACAAAAAACTCAACTTAAAATCTTCAACCATTGTCTTTATCTCAAACGATAAATAAAATTGTCAGTTTGTCACTGAAAATTAAAAAGAAACTAAAAAGAAAACAATGACAAATATGAAATTGGATGCTTGGAGTAACATATGCATTGAATGGTGTCCATGGCTCTATGGGAAACGAATTGAAGGAACATGTTTGCATAAGTTGTGAATCTCATTTTTCTTGGCAGCACGGTTAGGGTCACTGTCTAACCTAGACCAACGCAATTCTTGAAGGTTGGTTAGGTGTCGTAGTCCCTGAGGAACACACAAATGTGGAGGATCACGAATGTAGAGTGTTCTGAGAATGGGCATGGCCCCCTCCTCTATCTCCCAATCCTTTAGATCGGGAAGGTCCTCAATACTCAGATCCTCTAACTGGCTGAAGCCTTTAGACGAACAACACATTTTTTCATTAGTGCCTATATCATATAGCCAGAGCTTCTTGAGGCACTGTAGTTTTTCCAGTGCCGGCATTATGTCTTGCAGGGATTTGAGTCCAACCAATTCAAGATGAGTTAGATGAGGAGGCATATAAATGGGCGTTTCAATCAACTCATCCGATCCATATATTACTAACTCGAGAGATTGTAGATTCAGATAAAATGGGAAGTCTCTCGTGTCTAATTTTCCATTGAAAGGTATACAGTAACTCTTGAGGTCGAGGGATATCAGGTGCTTTAAGGTGCTTAGGAAAGTGTCAAGTCCCTCCCGTGAACGTGAATAGTATGATAATCCTAGTGTACGTAAATTGGGTACATGAGGTAACTTTGTTTTCCATGACTCTGTTTCCCATGATTCATTGCTACGCACCCAATCAAGTGTTTGCAAATTTGCTAGTTTTGCTGACGATGGCAGTGTCACATCAAATCCAATGACATGCCTCAGTGCTTTATGCGATGATAACCTAAGGTGACAAATTTTTTCAGTTGCAACGGTTTGTAAAAACATCATGTTGCTTATCACTACCTCCAAGGATCTATTCTCACAACTGGGATTGGGCATTTTACTTTCAGTACTAGAATACCTTAGCACTTTGAGCATCCTTTGTTTGGAACAATTTGGCATGCATCTAGTACGGAAGCACAACAGAGTGCGGAGGTTTTGGCTCAACACGAGTTCATCACAATCTGAATTGTGAACTGCCACACGACGTGCCGTACACACATTATGCTGATCATCTGGATGTGAATACACTATCAGAAAGTTGTCCTCCTTGGCTTTTTGGAGAGCGAGATCCCGTAGGAGATCGTGTATGCGGCAACATTCGATAGAACCATCCCCAGATCTAGATGTTACTTGAACCATGCTCCTGTTATACAACAAAACAAATTGTTTTGAGCAGACAAGCACATTCGATTTGGAGAGTTTATAAATGTCATAAATAAATAATTGAGGCTTACATTTTTCTACCAATTTTTTTATTAATAGGAAAAATAAAATAAAAACAACGACAATGAGGAATGATTTCAGTTAATTTCGAAATCTAAGAAGAACGTTATGGTTTATAACGTCCAGGACACTATAGCTGGACGTTATAAACCATAACGTCCAATTAATCTGATTGAATATTCGCTAAATTAACCAGAAAACACCGTTGCTAGCAGTGAAAGTCCATAATAGCCAGCTACAGTGTTTTTTTTACTTCAGTTCTATAATGGTATGGTAAAAAAAAAAAACGCTGTAACGGGACAATAATAACGTCCAACTACGGTATTTTTTTAATTAATTAATGATTATCCAATTAGATTAACTAGACGTTTTGGTTTATAACGTCTAGCTACAATGTCCTGGACATTATAAACCATAACGGTCTTCTTAGATTTCAAAATTCACAGAAATCATTTCCCATTATCGTTTTATTATTTATTTTCTTATTAATAAAAAAAATCGGCATTTCTCTAAGGTAAGCACTAAAAGAAAACACTAATTATATATTATAATATTAACGTTCATAAATTTTTTGGACAGTCAATTTTTCATAAAGGAAAACAGTTCGCTTCAAATCTATTGAGTTGGATGGATCTATAGATAACTAGAGTGGGAAAAATGGCACGGCAGAGCACGCTTTGAAGCCAGAACCATCATGGAACATAACTAGTTTGTGCTAAATGCATTATGCTTTTTTCCTATTTTGTTTGCTTTCTCATGGAGTGCTCCTAAGTTCACCAAGCTACTTTTTGAACTCAACTCTAATACTTATCATATTGACTTCAAACAACGAATCCAAACTGTTGAAATTCTTCTAGCTACTTTACGAGTGATGCATCTACATGTGGAAATTTTAAAGTTTCGAATTAATTTAGTATAAAGTCATGTTGTCAAAAGGCTTCCAAAAACTGAATGCATTAAAATTAATTTATAAACCTTCTAATTTTGACCACTTGACTTTATATTAAATTAATTCGAAACTTTAAAAATTTCATATGTAGACGCTTCACTCGTAAGGTAGAAGGATTTCAACAGTTTGAATTCCTCATTTAAAATCAATTCGATAGATTTTAGATTTAAGTTCACAAAGGGCTTGGTGAACTTAGGAGCACCCTAGTTCTACTTACACACATACACACATACACCCACACACACACCCACACACACACAGACACACAACACACACACATATATAGTTGGCTAATATACAATCGATTGTTCTTGAGCTTCTGTGCAACCAAGTCGTTTTCCGATTTTGAAAGTCCAAACTGTCGATCTAAACTGTTAGATGTTATCTCTATATTAAAATGTACTTGGAGACCAAATTTTACATTTTTTTTACAATTTTTTAAGCCACTTCGAAAATCACTAATCCAACGGTGGCGTAACCAAACAGTAAAAACAAAAGCCACTATTGGATCAGCAATTTTCAAAGGGGCTTGATAAATAGTAAAAAAAAAAATCCAAAAAATGTAAAATTTGGTCTCAAAGTACATTTTAATATAGAGATCACATCTAACGGTTTAAATCGACCGTGTGGACTTTGAAAATTGAAAAATGAGTTGGTTGCACAGGAGCTCAGGAACAATCGATTATATATTAGCCAACCTCTATACACACACACACCTCTCTCTCTCTCTCCATATATATATATATAGAGAGAGAGAGCTGGGATATGGTGCTTCATGGAGTAAAACAAGTTTTTACTCCATGGTACTATATTTTCATTTTGAAAATCCAAACAACCAATCCGAATTGCTCAACATGATCTCCATATTGAAATGTGCTTGGAGACCAAATTTTATTTTATTTTTAATTTTTTTACTATTTATTAAACCACTTTGAAAATCGCTGATCCGATGGTCTAGAAATTTTTACTGTTCACAGTGGATCATCGATTTTCAAAGTGGCTTAATAAATAGTAAAAAAAAATCCAAAAAATGTAAAATTTGGTCTCCAAGCACATTTCAATATGGAGAACATGTTGAGCGGCTCAGATCGGCTATTAGAACTTTGGAAATGGAGATATAGAGTAGAGTACAAACGTGTTTTACTCCACGTCTCACCCTAGTCGGTCTCTCTCTCTCTCTATATATATGTGTGTGTGTGTGTGTGTGTGTCCCAAAGGGCTTTTATGGAAAATAAATATTGGAACTAGTATTTGCACAACGAAATCATCACATTATACTAAAATGTGTAAAACATTAAATGAAGTAATACCTCTGCACAAGATCCTCCAAGAAACTCTCTGCCGTTTCTTCCAACATTCTTTTATCTTCTTTTGGTATGAAACCCTCTGCAATCCACATTCGAAGTAGATCTTTGGCGTCAATGCTATAGTCCTCGGGAAATACAGCAAAGTACATGAAACACAATTTAAGAGCAAATGGTAGGTCCTCGTAACTAGTACCTATAATTTTCTCTCCATCGGCAAACCAAGTCATTGTTTGTAACACCTTACTCCAAGTAGGATAGTTGAGTGGTTTCGTTGCTAATAGGCTTCCTAAAAGCACTAATGCGATAGGTAGCCCATTACATTTATGGACAAATTGATCTATGATGTTAGAAAGACCGTAATTAGCAATTTTAGTTGGATCCTGATAAGGAAGAGCCTTTTTCAACAAAAGCTCTAAGCTTAACTCTTTCGTTAATAACCCAAGTTCATATGGATCACACGTGGGATCTGCATGCTTAGCAACATTAAAGTGCCTTGTGGATAAAAGTACTCTACTTCCATTATTTTCATCTGGGAGTGCATTTCCAATTTGAGTCCATAGATCGTTTGTCCAAACATCATCAAGAACTATGAGGTATTTTTTGCCTCTAAGAGACTCATGAAGCTTTCTTGGAGAACCATCTGTATTTGATTGGTTGAGTTGTTCTCCTATCTTTCTCAAAATATCAACTAATTCAAACTTTTGAGAAATATCTACCCATATGCGAAGCTCAAATTGCATCTTGACATCATCCCTGTGAAAAATAAAAGATGTATTAAATTATCATCTCTATGAAAAATAAATGATGTATTAAATTCTAGTATACCAAAAAATTTAATATGATAAACTGATCAACATAAAATTTATTCGTGAATATTGTTGGTCTGTCAAAAATTAGCTATGCTTTGTTAATAATAATTAGTAAGATATTATTAACATTTAAATGTTTGTTGTAAAATATGAGAATTTAGAAAGTAAGATCAAATTGGACAGTAAAATAATTGCACATTTCGTAAAATATATCATATTTTGCTAATAGAAGGTGACATCACAATCATATATATATATATATATATGAACTTGATTTACTAACAAAATAGAACATTTGAAATACAAACTAATAACAAGAGAAATTGCATGCCTCGTAAATCATAGATGCACACGACAATTTGTTCGATAGATGTTGTTAAATGGGTTTGACAATTTGGCAAATCAATTTATGTTTTTCTTAAATATATAAAAAAGGAGGGATCCACTTACACCATTTTTGGGGACACCAAATTACACCATTCATTTTTAAAGTTTTCAAAGTTCAAACAGTCGACCCAAACCATTCATTATGATCTCCATATTAAAATGTGCTTAGAGACCAAATTTTATATTTTTTTTGAATTTTTATTAGTATTTATGAAGTATTTTACAAAATCGTTGTTTTCAGACGACTGATTTTTTGTACCCATCGTAATAAATAGTAAAAAAAAAATTAAAAACAATGTAAATTTTAATCTGAAAATATATTTTAATATATCCAACATGTTGAACGGTTTAAATTGACTATTTAAAATTTAAAAATATATGGTGTAATTCGATGTCACCAAAAAATGATATAAGTGGTCAAGCTTGACCTTGAAATCATCACTGATCAATTAAGTTAGAACAAAATTGAACCAAGTCTATATTGTTCCAAATAAGAGTTTAATCAACTTGAATCAAACAATTAATGGATTTTCAAAACTACAAGTATGCAATAATTAAAATATTATACACATACCTGTTGTATACTTTTTGCGCGAGAGTGGTCTTTCCGAGTCCACCAATGCCCCAAATCGAAACCACGTAACGTCTCTTAACGGTATTACTAAGCAATAGGTTGACAACATGGTCTTGGTCTTTCTTGAAACCAACAACATTGGGATCAACATCCGGTATCACGGGTGGCCTAACAGGCAGTATTATCTCTCCAGTCCCCTCACCCAGATTATTGATTCCAAAGGTTTCTCTGCTCACCTTGATCTCTTCCAACCTTGTCTGGATCTTGTTTATCTCATCGACAAGTTTGTGTACAGTTGGGAGTTTTCTAATTTTCTTGAACCACCTTTTTATGGCCTTCCTTATGCCGGTCGATCCGGTGGGTTTTGGTGGAACCTTGTTAATTAGAAATATTAGAGAGAGCAAATTAAGCCGGAGATTTTTAGCATAGCCTAGTGGGACTTTACAAATAACACTTTTTTTAACTACAATGGCACTTAATTAAGCCTTAGATAGTTATAAAAGCAATTGTAATATATATGATAATCCAATCAATAAATAAACAAAATTCAGTCTATAAGAAAGTTTCAGACCTCCAAGAGAAAGGTGTCAATGACATCTTCTATCAAGTAGGCAACATCTCTTACTTCCGTTATCCAATGTTTTTGTCTCTCATCTGAGATATGCTTCTTGTCAGCATCCTTGAGAAAAGCTTGAATTATTTTGAGGTCACGCCTCACTTTGTCCACTTGCTCATCGATGCCGTGTATGAGTAAAACCTCCTTGACTGCACCATCAACGAGCTTTTCCAGCACAAATTTAACAATAGTCTCAGCCATCCCGTTTCTGTATTCTACTTGGCAGCTGAAACTAGCAAGAGACAACAAAAATATTGGTGTATCAGTTAAAGATAGGCAGGATATATAAGAGGATCGGATCTTGAATTTAAATGCCTCAACTGGCCGCTAGTTAATGCATTATTTCAAAGGTTAATTAATTAATTCATATTGATGGTTGATGAGCACAATATTCTAAATAATTTACAGTTGATGGTTAATTGCTTTAATAATTAATTATTATTTTCAATGTTCTAAATAGCAAGCTATAGTTGTGCAATAGCTACGCTATAGTTTTTTCAGACCAAAAATATTAAGCTATGAGATAAAAGTGCGCTAATTCAGTTACAGCCGCTATAGCTGTAATAACATTTTTTTTTCATTATCAAATTTGATATGAAATCTATTTACATTGTAAAAACATGTCTACAATTTTTATTTTTTTATTTTAAGCAAATATTTTATCAGCGTTAAATAATTATTTCTACTTCAAAAATTATTAATGATTGGGCTCGGAGAACGAACTAGATCCAGTTCAAATATATAAAAAATAAAAAAAAAAGATAGTAGAATTTTTTGAGAATATTCAAATGCACCTCAAACCTACTTTTCTTAAGCTCATTTTTTTAAAGTGTTAAAACGAATGGTATACATGTATTGCACTAAAAATTAAGAACAATTATTTGAGGTCTCCGCAGTCCAATGTTCCCAAAATTTCCGCAGCAATATATATTAGAGTAACGATGTACTGGGGTTTTTTTTTTTAGTCCCCGCACTCGTCTCGGCATTAATCTTAATAGGTATAATTACTTGAAATTTAATATTGTAATACTTGAAAAATAATATATTAATACTTTGATAGATAGCTTGTTATGATCATCTCTTTTTCAGTTCTTCAATCGTCTCGCGTCATCCTCTCTCTAATAAAGTAGTGAGAACCCCGTATTTGACAAAAGTCATCGGTGATGCCACCGATGCCTGACTAGTGCTGCTGCTTCTACTATCGGAGTATGGAGAGATAGAAAGAAAGAACGTTGACCACCCAACTCTCATACCGTACAATCCAATCAATTGTCAAGGACAATGCCCCCCCCCCTCCCCCCGATAGAATATCATAGAAAAGAATCCGTCATTTTTATTTATATCCACCATTAAATATAAATTATCAAACCTATTTATCAAAACTACTCAAATCGGCTATTTGAAACATCACGCAAAATACTTACATGAGATTAATATCTGAAAATGAAGTGTAAAATGTTTGAATTTATTTTCAGTCAAATATGTTATATTCAAGGAACAAGTGGCGTTTTATATTAACGAGAAAATTGAGTTACATAAAGTGAATTACTATAAAATTGATAATTTTGAGAATCTCTGTGACTGATATGAATTTGAAAGTTCTAATAATATTTGATAATGAATATTCGAAATTTGAAAATTGAAACCTTATGAGAAATAATATATAGGATTAATATTCTTTAATTATTTTGGACTAAATTATAAAACCTGGAAACTTAATGGTTAAATTGTAAAGTGAAATAAATTTGTTAAATAAGGGACCCACGTCCCTTCTTATCCCCTCTGTTATTTTGTTCTATTCGGCAAATAACAGGGAGATTAGTGAATCTCTCTAGTTGGCTTGACTTTTCTAATTGAATCATTAGCCAGTACTCTGTTCAGAGAGCTGCGATGTTCTAGGTAATTTATCTATTAGTTGTCTGATCTCTATATGTTTCAAGAAGTTCATTTAAATATATTAAAGTATAAAAGTTAAAGTTTGTGATGAGTTAATAAAAAGAAAGCTTGGTTAATAATATATGTGATGGATTTGTCCGAGGCTTCTCTGTTTACCCATGAGTTCTTCATTTAGATATGAATCCAATAATTGTTATAGTAGTTTGATACTTGAATTTTTAGTTTTGAACTCAACTCTATATGTACCTTTTGGTACAAGGTTAAATGGATTGTACTGGGTATTAGTATTATTTTTCTTTGTGATTGAGATTATTCAGAGTTTGTATGCAGTTGAAAGGTTGGTGATGCAATCCGAATATTGGTACCAATATCAGTACCGGTTTACTGTAATTACTGATACACCTACTTAAACTACCAAGGGCTTGTTTGTAGAAAAAAAATGTAAAGTAGAAGGTTGAATTTGCAAAAATTTTATGAATTGGTAATTAGTATCTGTTAGAGAGGCCTTGGTGCAAAGTTACATATATATATATATATAAACCAGCTGGAAATTTCAGACGTAACATGGAATTGAATTATGGGCATTCGGGACTTGACTGTAAATTAAATAGAAAGTTATGCTTGAGCTCTTTTGAGCTTTCTTCATAAATTTAAAATGGAAACTTAAGGATGGCTCAAGCTTGGACTTCGGACATACCAGAAAATTGAAAATAAAGGAAACACAAAGTGAGTTGGTTTAAATTGGACTCTGCCTGAAAATGAAAGAAAATAAATTGAACTTGACTGTTGGACTGGACTTGAATCTTGATTTATTTGGTTATTCGACTGACTTAAACTTTGATTGTTTGAACTTAAATAATTATGAAACGAGATTTATTGAACAAATATGGGACTAAAAGTGAATTGAAGTGGATTTATTGGACTTGCTTTCGAACTATTGGATTGAAATAAATATAATTTAAGGGATTAAGAAAATGATAGAACAATTAATAAATATGTCATTAGTTAAAACGGGTATTGTTATTAATTAAACAAGCATTGAGTGTAATTATAAATATTGATTGGAAAATATTATTTTGATAAGGTAGAATTGCGAAAAACACATGAGATAAAATGTTCAAGAAGAACCAACTGATGGTGACCTCACTTAATTTCCCTACGATATCAGGTGCGAGGTTATTGAATTAGTCTGATATTCATGACTAGGAATTAAATAGTAACTCGCTGTGCATTTTAAATATTTGATTGACTGCATTGATTGAACTGTTGCATCATATGCATAGCTCAATGCAATTGAAACTGAATTACAGATAAGTCCGTTGACTGTCATATTGATATTGTTTATCGATTTGTTGATTCTTATTGCTTGAGACCCACAGTGATTGAATTAATTGAATATTGAATACTGTAATCCTTGAACTCCATATAGTGGAGAAAAATTATTAATATATCGTAAAATCTAGCTAGCTAGCTACTGGACTATACTCCAGGACCCTTATGCGCATATGGTGAATCGCCCCAACTGAACCCAGTACCGGTTGGGTAGGGGATACTGAATAAATATGAATTATGACTGTAAGACTAATGAATTGTGGTAACTGTCTTATCAATGATTTTCTTTTCGATAATGAAAATATTATGATATTGATTTTGTATTGTTTCTATTAACCAATTGTCAGGATAGTTAGAACAGTATAAACCTGACACGACAGATACATGCTATGTGAAAAGACAGATGTGGGTTGCTGGATGGCATCTGAATGGCAAGTTGGATAATATTTGTCAGTGTTACCAGACTAGAGATTGAAAAGTTAAGAAACCAAATATTACATGGCTTTATGATTTAAAGTATTTAGACCCAAACCTGAATAATTCTTGGAGTTCTGACTTATTTATGGAATTTTGTTGTTCGATTGGATATTTTTATTGAGCATTTGCATTCGACATTTTAAAATGAACTGTAAATTTCTCATGCGGTGATTTCATTCTGAATATGGATTTCATTCAAATCCAATAATCTGAGTGTCAATCAGCATTGAGAAATAATTTATTATTTCTCACTTGTTTCCCCTTGTGGGTTACAGGTTTGTTATACGAAGATTGAGATACGTTTTTGGGATTGTAATTGACAGCACGGCCACTTAAAGGTATGGGATTTGGGTTTATTTTATCTGACATGGTATAGAAAATTCATCTAGTATCATCCACTATAAATAGTCAGATAATTGTTGTAAATTAATTGGGATGAGGTAAAAATAATGGATACTATTGGTACTGCATACAAAAGATCCGTGCCTTGTTTAACGTAAATTGAATGAAAGATAGACATGGTAGGCTGTCGCACCTCTGGGATTGAGGGTGTGACACTATTAAATAGCCGGTCTTTAATTTTTTTATTTTTTTTAAAAGTTATAAATTTTTTTTATTATTAAAGTTTTAGAAATTTTGATATGCTTCTTTAAAATTGGATAGAAAAATATATAATTTAGTTTATTAGAAGGACTGAAACAAATAACCCGGATCAATATTTTTCAGATCGGGTTTTTCACGACTGAAAGAAAAATTAAAATATTTCTTTCTGTGTTATTGAAAAAAAATAAAAATACTTTGAATCTGAATTATTGATCCCGATTCAAAAGTCACTTCTAAGGAAATACATAAAATATATTTTTATGGTATTTCTATTTTTGAAAAAATAAAAATTTAAGAAAAGTTGCTGAAACTTTGTAATCATTACTTAAACAGTGTTGAATCTAAGTCATTCGTTGTTTTAATTTGATATAATTTTCGCATCAAAAAGTGTGCATTCTGCATCAAAAATCGTGCATAATTATTTCTTGACACAGTAAATAATTCTCTATATTTACTTAGAACTGACTTTTGAATCGGGATCAATAACTAAGATTCAAAATATTTTTATTTTTTTTCAATAACATACAAAGAAATATTTTAATTTTTCTTACAGCGGAGAAAAACCCAATCTGAAAAATATTGATCCGGGTTATTTGTTTCAGCCCTTCTAATAAACTAAATTATATATTTTTCTATCCAATTTCAAAGAAACATATCAAAAATTTCTAAAACTTTAATAAAAAAAATTTATAATTTTTTTAAAAAAAAGGTAAAAAAAGTAAAAAAAAAATAAAAAAGTTAAGGACCGGCTATTTCATAGCCAGTTTGGGTAGTTTTGATAAAATCTAATTTTGGTGGATAGGTTTGGCAATTTATATTTAATGGTGGATATAAATAAAAATGGCGGGAAAAGAATAGAATATATACGATTTTGAATTGAAATTTTCTGAGTAGCTCAACAATTTTCATAGTGTGAATCCATTCTTAGAGATTTTTTAATTATTTTCAAGTTTTTTCAAAATTACATATGCTGCCATTGAAATCTCCCTTCTAAGGTTCTAGTTTGCAAAAAAAAAAAAAGCGTAAAAATAACACTTTTTGCAACACAGAGAAGGAAAAAATGAAGGAGACGAGGTGGATTCTTACCTAGTCGAAAGAGACAAGAGGCGCTGTAGTGGTCGATCTTGATCGGAACAAACGGGGAAGAAGAGCGGGTTAAGAGGAATGCTATAGTCTTTTGCTTTTGTTCTGTACAATTCTCGCCAAATTTATTAGTTTTGGCCGGGACTTTTCGACACAATTTGAGAGTAGAAAAGTCATGTGGAGTGCAATGGTCTCTCTCACTATCTTCGCTCCAGATAAGGTGATAGGGTAGAATTCTCATTCTATTACGTGTTTTACACGTTTTTGCTCCGTTCCGATAAGAGGGTCAGTGTTCCCAACTTTGGATTCTTTTTTTCATGATCATGAACGTTTACCATAAGTCCAAAAAACATCTCTGTTATGATAACATTTAGTTCTGGTATCTGCTGTTATTGATAGAGAAAAACAGGGTGCAAATTTATCATCAATCACAACAGTTTAGTATGGCGGACGGTTGGGATTTACTCATTCCTTTACTCAGAGGAAAGTTATTGCATACTGATTGTAGGGCAACAGCTATGTTATGTTTTACACTTTTACTACTCTGCTCAATCAGTTAGTGCCACTAGCCTTGTCTCCTCTCCAATAATTGCTAGGAATTGTTGATACGATTGAAAAGTCTTTTATTTTTGATTGAAAAGTTAAAGCCGGTGAAGGAAAAATTGATAAGTGGGACCTATGACACAACTGATAACTATTTTGGAATGGAACCGGTGTAGGTCCGATGCCCATCGGATCTAGTTAAATAACGGGGCTGAGTGAAACAAATTTGGTTAACTCTAAAATCCAAAATCTGATAACCGCATAATCCAACCCAAGTCCAAAATCCAAAATCCAAAATCCAAAATCCGATCGTTCGCATCGCCTGCTCTTGTGTGCACAACCCTCCGCCAGCTCTCTCCCGCTCCGTTGCATCTCTCTCTCCCGCGCGAGCAAATTGCTACCGTCTGACACCTTTCTCTCTCACAACGCGAGCATTTATCACTTGCAAAGGTACTGCCTCATGACCTAAAAATTAATCTGTTTCTTATGCTAATCTATTTTTCTCTCTTCAGTGTCAATTAATTTCATGCACTGAAATCCTAATACCTGGTACCTGAGCCCCTGATCGATATGACCAATTAGGATACTAGGTGGTGATCGATATGACCTGGTGTTTGTTGAGAATTAAGATTTATTTTATGTTAATTGAGATTTATATATCCGGTTAGTGTGTTAGAAGTACATAATGAGAGAATCAGGGACCTACTTGCTGAAAAGCACTGATCAAACACCAAAGAAGTGAGAAAATTTCCCATCTTATATTTCTTTTTGACAACAAATAATAAGAAACAATTGTGTTAGTATCCTCTGACAACACATCCAAATAGTAGGGGCATCACCCATAAAGTAGAATATTTTCTATCCTCCTAAAAAAGAATTGAAGATTGGAAGTAAAGCAAAGTTCTGACGGTTCACATGAGGTGCCTGCTTTGGTCGAGTCAGAAGTGCGCACTATTGATGAGGTTTGGGACATCTTGAGAACAGGTGCCAGGAAGAGTCAGGAAAACTAGTGCAAATGAATTTAGTAGCCATTCTCACTGGTAAAACCTCACACTATTTCTTGTACTATACATAATTAATTCAGTATTTTGACCAGATATTACTATCCTTGATTAATTCAGTACCAAATTGAAGTATGTGCCAGGAAGAGTGGGGAAAACTAGTGCAAATTATAGAGCGATTAATTATGGAATATGATTTGCTCCGACAATTCATCAACTCTCGATTCGCAGAATTTATACATGCCTTCTAACATGCCATCCAGAATTTCAATTTTGATTACAATCGACTGCTCATTATCACCTCTAATATAGGAGTGGATTTTGACTATCCATCAGTATTGGAATTTTTACAAGAGTTTATTTTCATTTTCTCTATTTTATTTCTCCATTTTCTCTTCCATTTTTCTGTTTTCATTTTCGTTTGTTTGTTTTTTTTCAGAGAGAAACCAAGCTCATTTAAGTGATTTTGGATTAGAGGGTGGAGATGAATGCATGATAGCCGCGTATCTCAAATGCCACGGCCATGGTGTTTCTATTTTCTTTTTTTTTGAATTTACACATTTTATAAAAATAATCCCTCAATTTTTCTTAATTTATGATTAAATCCAAAATTGCTTCAAAAGAACTTCGATAAATAAATTCTTATAAATAAACTGTTAATTAAGTTTGCTGAATTGATAAATAAATTTAATAATTATGCCACGTTGGCATTTTCTAATTTAATTACCGTACTAATATGTATTGAAAATAATATTTCTAACATTCAAATTATTATTGATTACTTCGTATTAATAAAATATGTTCTTTTAAACATTACAAATTTTCCTAAAAATGTCAGTGACATTTTTAGAAATTGTCAGTGACATTATATGAGGAAATATCAGAAAATCACTTCGCAGAATTTATATATGTTCTTTTAAACATTACAAATTTTCCTAAAAATGTCACTGACATTATATGAGTGACATTATGTCACTCATATAAATTTTATATCCGTATTTTTTTTTTAAATTTATTTTACAATATGTAACAGAGATATAGAGCAAAAGATTAGAAAGAGAGAACTGACGTGTCCGGTTAGATAGTCACGACGGCTTGGTGGCCTAGGCTCTGAGAGGTCGTTGCTCGTGTGGGACGATGCGTGCGAAGTCGTTGTTCTCGTGGGAGAGGGATGGTGACGTCACGGGTGTATACGGAGGAAAAAATGAGAGAAGGCGAAAAAGGTTGGGAGAAAGGTCATGAGTGGGGTCCACTTGTAAGGAAAATAAGAGGAGGGAGGATTGGTTAAATGGGCAGTGGGGCCGCTAGAAAGAGAACTAATCTGTTGGAAGATGTGATTGGTCTGAAAAATTCATCAAATAAAATAAATAGATAAAGGAAGGGATATCTCATATGTGGCATAGATCTGACTCTGAATTTTCGCTTCTTCTAAATTTTAGATTAATAAAGTTTCTGGTTAAAGTTTAGATTATGTTTCCATTTAGAATTTCCAATTCAGGCCAAACTGAAAAAACTAATATTACACCAACAACTATAGTCTTACAATACAATTTTTCCGTAAAAATTGAAAAAATATTAAGACCAAGTTGCCAACTCAATCTGTGGTAAAAAAAGAAGTTCGAGACCGAGTTAGCTACACAATTTTTATGATTTTTGTAAAATCTCAAACAATCATATTAGTTCTCTAAAATTAATTTTTCTATTTGTGGTTTATAAAATAAATTCGTTTATGGAGGCAGAATTAAAGCTAATAATATATATGTTTTCTTTGAAAGTAAATGAAAAAAAAGAAGGTTCTACAAATAATGCTAGAAAATTGAATATTTTTGTTTGTCAAAAAATTGAACACTTTCAATTTCTATTTTTAAATTAAAATATTAAGATCTTAAAAAAATTGAGAGCATAAGTAAGATTCATTTCTCATTTTTAGATGAAAATATTAAGATAAAAAAAAAATCTATTATAGCAGACCACTTCACGGTAGTGCAGTTTGTTGTTTAGGTTGAACAACCTTCCGAAAGAGGCAGTTTTGGTGTGGAGGATGGACCGCCACTCGGAGAGCATAACAGTCAAGAATGAAAGAGAGGAGAAAACCGGGAGAGATATAGAGCAAACGATTAGAGAGAGAGAACATAAGTGACCGGTTAGATAGTCAGGACGACTTAGGATGTGCTCCAGCTGGAGGTAGGGGATCGAGGGGAGGGGAGGGGAGAGGAGGAGACAGGTGGCACAGATCTGAAAATTGAACGGTACAGATCTCACAAATTTCAATTTTTCACTTCCCCTCCCCTCCTCTACCTCCATCTGGAGCACAGCATAATTAGTGGCCTAGACTCGCAGAGGTCGTTGCTCGCGCGGGGCAATGTGTGTGAAGTCGTTGTTCTCACATGGGAGAGGGATGGTGACGTGAAGGGTGTATAAGGAGGGGAAAATGAGAGAAGGCGAAAAAGGCTGAGAGAAGAAGGTTATGAGTGGGGTCCACTTGTAAGGAAAATAAGAGGAAAGAGGATGTTGGTTAAATGGGAAGTGGGACCGCTACGAAGAAAACTAATCTGTTGGAAGATGTGATTGGTCTGAAAAATTGATCAAATAAAATAAATAGATAAAGGAAGGGATATCTCATATGTGGCATAGATCTGACTCTGAATTTTCGTTTCTTCTAAATTTTACATTAATAAGCTTTCTTGTTGAAGTTTCAATTAATTTTTCATTTAGATTTTCCAATTCAGTTCGGACTAAAAAAAAATTGATATTACAACAATAGCTACAGAGTTTTACAGCAAAATTTTTATGTAAAAACTAAAAAAATATTAAGACTAAGTTGACAACGCAGGTCTTCGGTAAAAAAAAAAGTTTGAAACCAAGTTAGTAACTCAGTTTTTATGGTTTTTGTAAAATCTCAAATAATCATATTGTTTCCAAAAATTAATTTTTTTATTTATGTTTTATAAAGAAATTCTTTAGAGGCATAATTAAAGCTGAGAATAAATATATTTTCTTGATAAAAGTAAAAGACAAACAGAAGGTTCCAAAAATAATTCAGGGGTGGGCCCTGCTATTTTTTTACAATAAAAATTTGAGTACCATATGAAATCAGTTGATTCTACATAAGATTGTTAGGATCCCAATAAATGGACAGATTTGTCATTTGGACGTAAATAGTAGGAAGAGTAGTGAAGGGCGCCTTTGCTCTCTGTGCATTAATTACTACCCAACAAACTGTTCTCTCTCTCTCTCATATTTCCTTTTTCTCTAAAACTTTGTTTTCGATTTTTTCTACGAACTAAACAATACAATTAATCGTGCGACGACTTTAATCTAAACACTGAACACATTCTCACATAAAAGGAGTTAGAACCGAAAGCACACCCTCTCCTATTTTTGAAAATACAAAATTACTGTATATATCAGTTATATCAATTACAAAATATAATTGCATATTATGATTTTTATATTTTATTAATGGGAAAATTTTGAAATAACCAATATCCCCATCAAATCACCATAATATGTAATATCCCAAAAAAAAAAAACGTTTTTCTTCTATTCCCTTTTATTTATTATATCTTTTATTTAATTATTTTAAAATTTTAACTGACCAATATACTCTTTGTTTTAAAATGGAGATATCATGTTATTATCTTCGTTTTACATATCTCTACAGAATTTCTTAAATACAGTAAAACAACAATACTCAGTCGCGATTATGGAGGCTAAGAATAAAGAAAAGAAGCTAAACTATGAGGGAGAGATGATTGGTTGATTGTTAATAATCAATGAATTTCTGACTTAAAAAGAGTGAGGGAGGATTTTCTTTTCTCCTTTCTTCATTTGGGAAGGTGAATAGAGAGTAGAATTATTTCTGAGGCTCTCGCCTCTATGGATTTAGGTGCTTTGATTGACTTTTTATATTCTATTATTAAAGTGGGAGAAGACGAATTTGAATAAAGCAAGGCAGCAAGACAACAGACGACCTTCCTGTAAAGATGAACAAAGATTGGTTCAAAAGGAAGCATGTCCAGGATTTGGAGCTGGATAATATGCCTCAGGTTTCACTGACACAGAAAGCGCCATCCCATGAATTGATCTATTTGTAAGCAATGCTCAGTTAATCCATTTGTCAAAGTAGGTGAACAAGAATGGCAGTACATTCGATTAAGGGGTACTTGTCATCCTTGACTCTCCCTTTGATCAAAGAGGTTGATATGTACGTGCTGATATTTTCTCTGCTCATGAGAAGTACCAGAAAACCCCTTTGATTGAATACTCTCACTCGAAAAAGAGACCACCCAATAAATTCCCCGCATACCAAATCAATTTTAACAAATCGTCTTCAAACCATGTATCAGTTGCTGGCTCATCAAAGTATCACTCAACAAATAACTCATCTATATGCATTTTGTCAGGTAGGTTGGCCACTGAAGAAAACCATTTCCTTTCTTTTCATGCTCTCCGAGCCAATAATATTCAGAGACCCCCTGAAACACACTCAGGTACGGCAGTTCTTTTAACTAATGATCACCGTAGCGCAAATTGAAGTAGCAATATCTTTTGCTTCTGAGATATTTGAGCTTCCCAATACATCGTGTTTGTATAGACATAATCAAAATGCTTCAAGCTGATCAATTTGCTCAAATCATCAACTACCATCACTTTTTACTCAAAGTTTCCCTTGCAGGTCTAGGGTTGAGGCCTCGAGGTAGTAATTGCACTTGTTCAATCCTGACAGAGATATACCCTTCCAACTAGACATTTAAGTACATTTCCAAGGGTAAAATTTCATAATTCAAATTATATATTTTTAAGGATCTTGATGGATTCGAACCATCACCCCCCTGTTCAAGGACTCTGTCCGAATGTTTGAGCTAAAAATCCATCTCATCCTTCAACTTAAAAAACTTTTTTCATTTGTATATTGCTATGGATTATTTTGGTTGATTATAAGTGGTTTACTGGCACATGGTGGTACTGAGTTCCTTGAAATTTTAGATGATTACACCTCGCTTATGGTCTAAAATTTATAATTTATCATAATTATACATCAATTTGCCTCAGCTGTGTAGACCTGGTAAAGCAATAAAAGCACAATATTTGCACAACCACACTTATGGTCTAGTTTCATTACGAACTTGTCCAGTGAAAAATATATCTTAAAGTATGAAATTGTAGTAGTATAATTACCATTGGTATTCGACCAATTGTATGAGTTCTGATACAACCAATTGGAGAAACCAAATTGCATCTCATACCAAGTATCACCTACTTCACATTTAACCCAAATTAGTCCCAATCGAGCATCAGATAAAATATAATCATGCAATTGAGCTTTCTTAAGCTATAATGTTCAATTGTACCTCAACTCAGTTGAATTTTGCATTTAGAGGATACAAGTCGCAATTAGTTAGAATAACAGAATTAGTTAATTCTGTTATATTGTACTTGTGCTAGAGATATGTTCTATTGTATGAGATGAGAGCTATATAAAGCTATGTACAGCCATTCTGTAAAGATACAATAATCAATACAAAATATTCAGAAATTGCATTCTTGAATTCTTTATTTCTTTTCTTTAGATGGTATCAGAGCCATCAATGGCTAACACCTCCATTACCCAAAATCAAACCCAAAACAACCAAAATGAATCAATCATTACCTTAAACCTTCCAATTGCCACAAAACTCTATCATACAAATTTCATCACATGGAAATCTCAGATACTACCGGTGATCAAAGGCTACAATCTTGGAAGATACATCTCAGCTGCGCCCTCAGATGATGTCGTCTTCTCAGAAAGGCAAGATCAACTCATTCTAGCATGGATGCGTTCATCCTTGACTGAGCAAATCCAGGCTCAGGGCGTTTCTTGCGAGACTACTGCTGATCTTTGGACAAATCTCACTCAGATTTTTTCTGCTACCTCGCGAGCTCGCCTGACAGATCTTCGCAGACAGCTTCAGACTACAGTCAAAGGAGCATCCTCCTGTTCCGAATACCTTTAGCAGATGCGGCAAATCTCCGATGAACTTGCCTTCATCGGATCTCCTTTGGCCTAAGAATCAGATAAAATTAAATCCGTCTTAAATTTGATTCGTTAAATCGCCACACTGTTAGATTTACATTTGATTGAGTTTACGGTGGATACTGCCCATCGGAACTAAATTAGGTCCGATGGGCATCGAACCTACACTGGTTCTCACATCCAGTGCAATGAGTAAATTCGGACCGTTTGTTTAACCGACACCTGTTGAGTTTGATCTGGCTGGAATTAATCCGGACAGTCCATTTTTTTATTGTACCCCTCGGTACTGAGGAACATGCAAAAGTGTTCATCTAGTATTTATTTCCCTCTTCATTAGGTGCGCTGGCATATGTAATGTATTGGACTGAGGAATAATTCAAAGAGCAAATTTGAGGCTAATACATGTGCACCCATGCATCAACTCAAAAAAACAGTTTAGATATAGGAATCTCATGTAATAAGATTTAGGTTATTTTTCGGTACAAATCAGCATATAGATCGATGTTGATTCATTTTTAATCAAGGTTTTAAGTAGAGATTATTGCATCATCGAAGAAAGGCTAAAAAAACTACTGCAAATAGCGTAACAGCAGATGTATTTCCCCAATATATTTTGTAATGGAAAATATCACTGAAAAATAGGAACCATTGAATTTTGTTCGAATATGACTGAGCAGAATAATTAGATAATAAGGGTTTCTTTTCTTTGAAGTAAGGAGTTGTTTCTTTAGATGATTTTTTTAAAAAGATTTCTTCTTGGGGCTTCTATGTTATTACTCGGTTGCCAGATCAGTTGATACCAGTTGATACATACTGATCCAATGTTGTAGAATTTTTTTTTTCAACCTCTTTTTTCTTGGTGTTCTTGCATCGATTAAGCAATTAAAAAACAGATGTGGCAAGAAGAAACTAAAAGAAGTATTCAGTTGAGATGGTTTGCAATCAGTACCAGTAGTTGCCATAGGCAGTAACAATATTGCCTTCTTAATCTCTGCTTCAAATGTCTTTTTCAAGATATGACTTTTTTTTTTTCCGAAGCTAGTATGTCAAGCATCTTGATTTGGTGTTTTGATTCATTGGCATTGATGTTATTTATGTAAGAAATTGTAATAAAGGAAGAAAATTTATTTTGATATCAGAAACTTTTATATGATAAATGATAAATTTGAATTGTTTTTTGTGGAGTTGGAGACCATTGAGATGTGATTTCTAGTAGGAAATTATGGAAGAATTCTTGGAAAATGGACTTTTGATCTAAGAACTAAAGATGGTAAAAAAAAATGATCTACTGTTTATTTTTCTTTAGAAGAATTGATAGACAAAATACCTGTGAATGTTGTTCCCAATTTGAACCAAACATATGCTTCAAAAATGTTGAATTTTAATTGAGCATATTATGAATTTATCTTTCATTATTTTATAATCCCCTTGGCAATTTGCATTGAAGAATGCCAAACGGCCCAAACCTGAGAACCAATTCCTGTCTTCTAATAAAAAATAATGTTAAGGCTTAGATGCTATAGATAGTATAAGATATTTCATTTTACGGTCTCAAAAACATATCGTATAAATTTCAAACTTTGGTCTAACTAACTCAGTAAATTAGTATATAATGAACTTATAGAATACTAATTTTTACTATTTTTGAAATTGTTTTACTACTTTTTATAATTTCTGAAAAATGACAAAAATAGCTTAAAATTTTTTTTACTACTTTTTTTGTCATATTTTATAAATCATAAAAATATTAAAATAAATTTAAAATTACTAAAAATTAGTATTCTACAAATTCATTATATAACTTATTTACTGAGCTACTTTGATCGAAATTTACAATTTATATGATAATTTTTTTATACTATAACACAGAAGGTCTTATGCTATCCATAACATCTAAACCTTACTAAAAAAATGTTTCCATATAATTCGAACATCACCGATGCATATTCAAATAAAAGAAAAAGAGTATTTTGCAGGTAATTCATTTACACGAATAAACGTGTCTGTTTTGAAATTAATGTGAAAAAAATTACTCCAACAGCACGAAGTTTTCATTGCACTTTTCTTATCAAATCGCACAAATTTACAAGGATAAATATGATATTATGAATATGAAAGCAAAATATGTACATTTTTTCTTAAAATAATTACTATATTTTATTAAAAACACAAATAAGACCTACAAATTAGTTTCAATGCATAAACAATAATACGTGCCTTGCGAAGCTGTATTCATCTCATCGTCTCTTGTCTACTGTCAGTTAACAATGACGACCCGCTTATTAGTCGCAAAGATCGAATGCAATCATTTGGGGGAGTAGGATAAGAAGATGATGTTAATGCTTTTTAGAATGCGTAATTAATTTTGTTAATAATCAATAAAACGTATTTTGAATAAATTTTGGGGAGTAGGATAACAAGATAACAAGGTATTATTTAACTTTCATAAGGGAGATGTTTATGTTTTTTAAACCCATAAGTGTTTATTTTTACATTAACATTAGTATATAAAATTTATTCAGAATAATAAATTCAAACCTTAATTTTTTTTTTCTTCTTTAAATTAACAATGCCTTCATTTTTTTTTTTTTTTAAATATTATTAAGTTTCTAAAACTCAGATATGTGCATTACTTATCCAAAATAGGATTATAAATTGTAATGATTGACAAATTATTGAAATGTTTGCAAAATTATCAACTATTTAAAGTATATATAATATTTCAATTTGAATAGATATATTTTAGAAGACAAGTTAAATTAAATAATTGAAATTTCAATACAGTAAGAGTTATATATAACATGAATTTGCTAATTCTTTTGAAAATAAATTATATAAAATATATAACATCTACACAAATAATTCCATTTAGTATTTGATTTATAAATTTTATGTCTATTTGTTTATCAAAAATGACAATATCTGATTCATGTGGAAATATTTTGATATATTAACTTGATATAAAAGAATCATAATAAAATAAATTTAAAAATTAAGAAAATTACTAGAACATAACTAGAAAAAATTAACTTTTTATTACAATAACTATTTTTGAGTAATATAATATCAGTTTTCTACATCATCTTTTTTTTTATTGTATTGTTTAAATTTTGTTATCATGGTTTTCGACTTTGTTAGGATTGTCTTAATAGGTGATGCATCTTTACACATTTTAATTAAACAAGTCAAATTATTAGATATTTGAACAATAAGAGAAGTTTGTTGTGTGCTCCTTTTTTGAGAGTCAAATTATTAAAATGATGTTATATATACTAAACTTTGTGAGAAAAGCAGATATTTGCATATATGTTCAATCATTCTAAAAGTGTTTCTTATCTAATTTGTGTCATAGTAAAGTATGAACATTTATAATAAGCTAGTTCCTCAATAAATGGAAAATACTTGCATATATATATATATATAATTATGATCTATATATTTTCAGATATATGCATTGATGTTGTCCGATCGTATGACCATAAAAATAAATCCATCAAAATTTAAACGAAAAATGAGTTTGTCTGATGACATTGTTCTGATAACTTTCATGAGGGAGATGTTTATGTTTTTTTCACCCAGAATGTTTATTTTTACATTGATAATAATATATAAAATTAATATTTCGAAACATGAATTCAAACCTTAATTTACATTAAATGAACAATGCATTCATGGTTATGAGAAAAAGAAATATATTTATTTCAACGAGAAATATATTTTGATAATTTTATGTCATAATATTTAAAAACAACTCCATAAATTCAGGCAGTTAAAAATAAAAATAATGCAATTTTTTTTAGAAAAGTAATGAATTTAGAAATGTTGGCTTAGTATCAAAATTTTCATGTAATACAATAGAATTTATTTTAATGAGAAAATAAATGACAACGTTTATTTTAATCACAAAATCCCATGGGTACCCCTTTCATATATATCAGATCGTGTAATTGTTAAGTGCTCAGTAAATGAGAAAATCTCTTCTACATTGTCTGTACATATACAATACAATTTATTGTATATATATAAATAATTGGAGAATTTCCATATTGCGGAATACATCAGAATATATTGAAGGAAATAAGACATATTTTCTTAAATTATTATTACTAGCTAGTACGAACTAGTTTTAATTTAGTACACAACTACATATAAATACCCCTCATCATTTGATATGAATTGAGCAGAAGTTTTTGTACAAAAAACTCAACTTAAAATCTTCAACCATTGTCTTTATCTCAAAAGATAAATAAAATTGTCAGTTTGTCACTGAAAATTAAAAATGCAAAGCACATAAACAAGAAACTAAAAAGAAAACAATGACAAATATGAAATTGGATGCTTGGAGTAACATATGCATTCACTACTAGATTGGGAGTTTATTACAAGGGCAGAAAAATGGCTTGTTGCATGGAGATACCTTTGCAACAAACTCGAAAAGGCTTGTTGCATGGCTTACCCTTGCAATTGTGCCCTTGCAACAACGTTCGACACAAAAAGTGGGTATTTGCAAGGACAGCCATGTAACAAGTTTGTTACAGGCGGCTACCCTTGTAACAAGTTGCCATGCAACTACTTTTAGAGGTGACCTTGTTTGAAGTAGTTGCAAGGGGAGATGGCGTGGGCCCCATCTGGGTAATTACAAGGGTAACGTCTGTGGGTCCCGCGTGAATATTTGCAAGGCTAGGGATCGTGGGTCCCACCATGCTATTTGCAAGGCTAGAGCGCGAGGGTCCCACTAGACTATTTGCAAGGCTATCAAGCGTGGGTCCCACACGACTATTTGCAAGGCAAGGGAACGTGGGCTCCATGTGTTTATTGCATGAGAATTCGATGTCGTTATTACATGGGTAGTACTTGCATGGTTATGATTTGCGTTTTTTTGCAAACAAAGAAGTTGATATTATTTTTGTGGATGTACCAAAGGAAATAATAACAGTAAATGGGTGGAAAAAAGCATGCTCTAATTATACAATCCTCCCTATCCTCCCTCTGTACCAACATTGTACCAACCCGTTAATTCCCAGTTTCCCATTCAACAAATTTGATAGAAAACACATTTGTGAATAAGGAGAAATCAAGTAATAAGCATTAACCAGGATTGTCACATCATACAATTGGACCAAAAATATTAGAAAAGCAGCATAACAACCTATAACAAAAAAACTAACTTCTTAATATAACCAAAATATACCCACCTTTCCAGCATTAACAAAATATACCCACCCATCAAGCATTAACAAACTATACCCACAATGTAACCAAAATATATACCCAAAATATTGAAATCCACACTCGACCTCCCTGGTTCATATTGAAGGTTGATCACCCCACCAATTGGTCAAATCAGCATCATTGCTTGCAATTTCTTGTGCACTTTGAGAACCCAGCAGTGCTTGGTAAGAGCCTCCCTGATTTGGTTGTAAAGGAACAACAACATCCTGTGTAGAACAAAGTGGAATGTCAGAGCAAGTTGTAGTTGTAAAAAAAAATTGCAGTTTAAACCTTTGGAAAAAGTATTATTGATCAAGCACTATTTGTACCCATTACTGTTGTACATTAACATGTTTTTGGTTTTTTCATAATAATTAGGTAGCAGCAGCAGGATGGGTAAAAAAATTTGGTGGTACTTCACGAGTCAAAGTCAGTTGCACCACTTCCTTATGTGTTACAACAATTAGTGTAGTTGTAGGCTCCAATGTCCACTTAGTGGTGCTTGCTGGTATTCATCTTACTATTGTATAGGGGAAAAAAAATTTGATGGTACTACTACCCTATTAGTGTACCCATAATAGTTGAAAATGGAATGTCAGAATTTGTAGATAACCCATATTCCCTACTGTAAATAAGCCATTTATTATCTGGAAAGTTTACCTGTGAATAACCCATATTACCCACTGTACCATCAGTTGGTGCCTGAGAATTGCTGGCTGGTGCCTAATTAGTGGAAAGAATGACAGTACACAGGTTAGTATAGGCTAATATGAAGAAAGCAGTTTTTTTTTTTTCCATATTTAATAAAAATAACCAAAATTTCTCTACCTAATATGCCTCAACCTCACAGAGCATGTATAACCTTGCAGTTTTTTTAATCAAATATATTATCCCACAACAGAAATTATAATTTGATTTGAAACATTAATCGAGTTGTGAAACAAAAGTTTCTTTTTTGGCTTGAGCAATTTATCAAACACCTTGTGAGCAAGTATGTGGTTGTTGCTGTTGCTACTTTTAAAAAACAAACAAATTAACAAACCCAGAGGGAAAAACAAGGTAAAAAAATTAAAGAGTAAACGTACAAGGACAAAGGGATACCTTAGTAAGAGATTTCTTATGGGCTTGTTTGTACGACTGCCAATTTGTCACACCCAATTTCTTATTCCAATTGTGCATCTATACCATCTTGTTCCATTTCTCACACCAATTCTTCTGCTCGAGTCAAGTTCCCACACTGGCTGCATCATATGCCTCGACTAAGATAAATTCTTTTCTTCAACTAAGATAAATTCAAACAAACTAGCTAAGGCAATTCCTTTTGTTTTAACTCCAGTACTCCGAACTACATACATCATTTGTGACCATTTTGAAACCAAAATCAACTAAGGCAAACTTGAACAAATACACTTATCATTCTTCATGCCTACTATAGCTATCACTAAGTTTTAGAAAACACCAGATTGTGACCTGATAATTCCATAAGATGCCTATTACAATGTAAAACCTAAGTGATATAGGATGCAAAATTGATCAGGTTAAAACTTGTAAGTTGATTGAAGTATTCATCTTAAAACGAACTATTGCAAGTTTTGCCCCAAATTGAAAACCTCATATTGTTAGCTACGAAGCATAGAAGAGAAGCTGTCTCCTTTAAAATAGACAAACAAAATCAACAACAAGAAAGAGAATAAGAGTCACCATGACAAAATATGTAGTTTCACCAGATCACTGAGCTTTGCCTGGAGAGCGGTCGACAACATTTGACTGGAACTGGAGCGGATACGAAAAACCCTAGAAAAAAATGGAAGAGTTGAGAAGAGGAAGCGATAGTGACGAACGGCTTGAGAGAGACACCGATCTTGGGTACTCTCCAGCGCTTGGGAAGAGGAGTCATCGTCGCCGCTTTAGGGGATTAGGTTTTGGTGGGATTAGACGAGGAGAGTTTGGTGAGAGCGGGAATTGGAAAAATTAGGAGGGAACATCGAAAGTGAGTAGAAATGATGAAAAGAGGGAGAAATGCTCGAATTCGCATCCCCTGAGATATCTCAAACTTTGCGTGACTTTATGGAAATCCCAACCATTAAATTACATTCTGCACGAATTTTGAATCACGAATAATACTGCCCTTGCGCTATCCCCGAATAGGCATCGGACACGTCGTTCATGCAGAAGTTGAGATATCTCAGAGGATACACACTCGAAATGTTCTCCGCATGCGATGGGAGAACACAATTTTTTGTCCAAGTACAAATTTTAAGAGAGCAGTTTTAGCTTCATGTAGTGTGTTAAATATATTGGCCACCCTTTAAATTATATATCTATGTGTTGTATAAAATCAAAATTGTTCTGCAAATAAAATCACCAGAAACAGCTCAGTGAGGAAAAATTGAGAGGAAAAGTGAAATTAATTCAACTTGTTAGCTCAAAAGCAATTTATTATAGTTTAGTTTATTTAAGAATACAAATTATTGCATTATGTAAAAAAAAAATTCTAAAAATTATATTTTAAAACATTTTACGGTTTTTATGGTCAATATACTTATGTTATAGAATTTCATTATTATTTGCCCCATTCAATATGTGCCAATATTTGTCGACCATTTATTTTCAATGAGCGATCGACGGTCGATCTGAAATGAAATAATTCCAAATTTATTATGAAATGATCAAGGTATAACATTGAACATAATCAACGGTTCTGATCGACCAACGGACGATGCATTTCGGTGCGTCTTCATTAGCTCACAAAGCAAGAGTTCATGTTTCATTAAACATAAACTCTTGCGTTGTGAGGTAATGAAGATGCACGGGAATGTATCGTCCGTTGGTCAATCGGAACCGTTGAAATGAAATAGCACTGAATTTATTTTATTATAACAAAGTTTGATGAAATTTTATTTTTATTTACCTATCCATCAAGTTGACGAAATATTGAAACATCGAATGGCTATAAACACTACACGTTGGATCGAAGCTCAAACACAATAAAACTTCCGCATTTTTAGTTTGATTATGTTTAATATTTTCCCTTGATCATTTCTAAACAAATATGGAATTACTTCATTACAGATCGACCGTCAATTGCTCATGTGAAAATGAACGGTCAGTAAATATTTGCTAAATTTGAAGAGGCAAATAATGATGAATATTTATAAAATTGATAATTATAAGTATTATTTGACCATAGAAGATGTAAATAATTTTGAAATTTTTTTTGAAATTTTTTCATATTATTTACTGCACATGCATTACATAATTAGCAAATACGAAGCTTCAAACCGTCCGATAAATAATGAATGGTATTGATGTCTTCATTTAAGAGGTGATGGGTAGGGAGTCTCTATTCTCTAAGGTAACATAATATTTATGTTTAGATCGGACTCTAGGTGATGCACTGATTCCATTAATATTCGTGCAAAATGATGATCAGACGGTCCCGATCTAAACACAAATATTATATTACCTTAGAGCATATGAATTAGTGGGTAAGTCTCCCAAAAAAACAAAGAACCTTATCTTGATCCCAGTCTCTCTGGACTTGGAACATTTTTTTCCCTTCTCCCTTGTTCATTGCTTCCAATTATTTTTCCATTTTCATGTTTTTTTCACTTCCCTCCTAAATTTTCCATTCCCTCCCAAAATTTCACTGAGTTGTGAGTTATCCCGCTTAGAAGCTTTTTTTTTTTTTATCTCCCGCTCTCTCTATTCCTCACTAAAACACGTCCACCACTTTTGCCTCCCTCCCTCTTCCTCACAGATCGCCTCTCCCTCTTCATCTCTCCGATCTCTCAGCTCTATAAGGAAACTCGATCGAAGCCCCTTCTCCACCATGAAAATAAAAGAAAAGGGAGGCCAACTCAGCGGCTTTCCAGGTGAGATCCTAATTTCTAGCTAATTCCCTAAATAGTAGAATTTTATATTTTAATGGAAGCGGATATGATATGTTGACTATAGTTTATTATAGTACCATTAGCCCTGTAATCTGATGACTTCTAACTGGTGAGTTTACAAAGGTAAATATATATGATTTGTATACATTAATAATGAACGCTTTCAAGGTGTTTGATAAAATGCTCAAATCAAAGTTTTTCTTTTTATACTCATTCCTTGTATTTGATGGTTTAAACTTGATTGAATTTGGAATTAAATTTCAGGCACTTTCTGGTCTGGATTCGGGGATTTCTATGTCTTGGAAAGCATCTCAGTTGAATGCCAACGTGTCCCTTGATGCCACTCTCAATGCACAATTCCTCGTACAAATTGGTGTCTTCACTGCAGTTCCCATGATTATGGGCTTCATTAATTATAGAACTCGGGCTCATCAAGGTTTTAATGTTTTCTACAAATTGGTATCTTGATAAGAATGCAACTCATTTGTCTATTTCACAGTACCGTGGCTATGCCTTTGGTTTTGTTGTTGAAGTGGGAAAAGTCATGTCTGATCAGTGTCTGGTTTTAGACAATTGGTATCATTTATCCGTCAAAAGCTCCAGTAGTATTAGAACTGATGATACATTCAATCATACATGTGAACTTACAAACATCTTGCATTCTTGCAATTGGACTCAATTGCTTTGAAGAAAGACATGCTAGTCATAGAAATCCCATTTGCCACTCTCCGTTGGTCTTGAGGCTGTCTCATTAATTACTTGGTATGATTTGTATGAATGGTATAAGAATATTATAATCAATAATTTATTCAAGTTTTACTCTTTCTTGTTTTCTATTATTTTTGTTCCTTAATTGGAAATGGATGCATCATAATGGCTAATTATTAAGTTCGTTGCCGACAGACTTCTGCGATCCTACCACTACCTGGTATGAATCGTATGATCATTAACTAGTCAATACTGCTAAATTGCAATGTCTCTTATTTACAATAATACTGCTAATTGCAAGGTCTAATTAGTAATTTCCAGAATATAAAAAATGCTTTTCAAAAGGAAATGTAATTTCCAGGTCTAATTAGTAACAACACTGCACTTGATTTAGTTTTAAAAAGGAAATGTAATCATACTTGCAAGCAAAGTTTAGTTATTTCAGAATAAAAAAAATGTTTTTCGTTCCACTGACTCCTTTCTTATTTGAAGTGATTATTTCAGAATTTGAAATTAGTTAGTTTTTGTTTTACTGGGCAAAATTGAAGGGATTGTCATAACTCATTGTTTACCATTTAAGTTGCTATAAAGCTCACACGAGATAGAGCAAGTCAGGTTGCTATAAAGCTCACACTTGACTTTTTGTGACAATGCCTATTGTTTGTGTTCTCTCAAGAGATAAATTCCTGGAGTACCAATATACGTTCATAGCTGCCTCTGGGACTTTAATATATTTATTTCACTATACTTTAATTCTCATTAGAAGCTTTTTCTTTTTCTTGTTTTGCTAATTTTCTTCCAATTTCAGAGCTTAAGCACCAAAATTGAGAGGATAATAGAGGATAATAAGGAAAGAGAATGACAATATGTATGTTGAACTCAAGCAAGTCAAATATGTGACATCGTTGTATGGGTGTTGTGTCATGATGTTTCCGATCAAGAGTTTTAATATTGGTGAATCAATAGTTGTATGGGTGTTGTGTCATGATGTTTGTACAATTATTTTGGAATGTTTGTTTTAAATAGCAAACTTTAAGTTATCAAAGTATTATTTTTGTATGTACTGCTATTATTCATGTTGTTGTGATTTGTAATAAAATTCTGCATTTAAAAGGAGACATCAAATAAACAGAAATGCATGTCTTCAGGAACTAAAGATTTGCAAGAGTAAGTCCATGCAATTAGTAAGATGTGACATTATAGACTATTTGCATGGGTAGAGTAGTGGAGTATTTACATGGCCTTCAATAAAATATAATATAAATATGTGGTTAAGTATTTGCATGGGCATAGTGTTAAGTATTTGCAAGGACCCTTAATAAAATACAATATTTAATATATGTCTAAGTATTTACATGCGCACGGGGCTAACTTGTTGCATGGACCTTAATAAAATACAATATCTAGTATGTGTCTAAGTAATTGCATGGGCAGCGAATTGAGTTATTGCATGGATCTTCAATTAATTATAATATCTGATCTTTATATTGTATTTACATGGGCAGATGGAAATCAGTTACATGGTTGCACATCAAACAGTTGCATGCGCGATAATTTACATGGGACTACCCTTGCAACAAATCAGAGATTTCCAAAATTGTTATTTCTGTTGCATGGACTGTCCTTCCCATGTAATAACCTAGTGCTGCCCATGTAATAAACCCAGATTCTAGTAGTGATTGAATGGTGTCCATGGCTCTATGGGAAACGAATTGAAGGAACATGTTTGCATAAGTTGCGGATCTCATTTTCCTTGGCAGCACGGTCAGGGTCCCTGTCTAACCCAAACCACCACAATTGTTGAAGGTTGGTTAGGTGTCGTAGTCCCTGAGGAACACACAAATGTGGAGTATAACCAATATCGAATTCTCTAAGAATGGGCATGGCCCCCTCCTCTATCTCCCAATCCTTTAGATCGCGAAGGTTCTTAATAGTCAGATCTTCTAACTGGCTGAAGCCTTTAGACGAACAACACATTTTTTCATTAGTGCCTATATCACATAGCGAGAGCTTCTTGAGGCACTGTAGGTTTTCCAGTGCCGGCATTATGTCTTGCAGGGATTCGAATCCTTCCAAGTCAAGTTGAGTTAGATGAGGAGGCATATAAATGGGCGTTTCAATCAACTCATCCGAGTCATGAATTCGTAACGTGAGAGATTGTAGATTCAGATAAAATGGGAAGTCTCTCGTGTCTAATTTTCCATTAAAAGGTATACAGTACCTACTCAGTAAGTGGAGCGAGATCAGGTGCTTTAAGGTGCTTAGGAAAGTGTCAAGTCCCTCCTGTGAACGTGAATAGTATGATAAGCTTAGTGTACGTAAATTGGGTACATGAGGTAACTTTGTTTTCCATGACTCTGTTTCCCATGATTCGTTGCTATGCACCCGATCAAGTGTTTGCAAATTTGGTAGTTTTGCTAACGATGGCAACGTCACATAAACTCCAGTGACATGCCTCAGTGCTTTATGCGATGATAACTCAAGTGACGATGGGTAATCATAGTTTTCAATTGCAACGGTTTGTAAAAACATCATGTTGCTTATCACTTCCTCCAAGGATCTATCCTCACGACTGGGATTGGGTATTTTACTTTTAGTAAAATTTAAGTATCTTAACTGAATCAATCCTTCAAACATTTCCAATTTAATTTCGGTACTAAAACACCTTACCACTTTGAGCATCCTTTGTTTGGAACAATTTGGCATGCATCTAGTACCGAAGCACAACAGAGTGCGGAGGTTTTGGCTCATCACGAGTTCATCACAATCTAAATGGTGAACTGCCACACGACGTGCCAAACACAAGTTATGCTGATCATCTGGATGTGAATACACTATGAGAAAGTTATCTTCCTTCGCTTTTTGGAGAGCGAGATCCCGTAGGAGATCGTGTATGCGGCAATATTTGATAGAACCATCCGCAGATCTAGATGTTACTTGAACCATGCTCCTGTTATACAACAAAACAAATTGTTTTGAGCAGACAAGCACATTAGATTTGGAGAGTTTATAAATGTCATAAATAAATAATCGAGGCTTACATTTTTGAACCAATTTTTTTATTAATAGGAAAAATAAAATAAAAATAACGACAATGAGGAATGATTTCGGTGAATTTTGAAATATAACTAGAATGTTATGGTTTATAACATTCAGGAAACTATAGCTGGACGTTATAAACCATAATGCCAAGTTAATCTGATTGAATATTCGCTCATTAATCAGAAAACACTGTAGCTAGCCATTATTGTCCATAACGGCTAACTACAGTGTTTTTTTTAGTTTAGTTCTATAACGGTATGATCGAAAAAATACTATAGCGAGACGTTATGGTCCTTGAAGTCCAGCTATAGTATTATTTTATTAATTAGCTATAATCCAATCAGATTAACTGAGCGCTATGGTTTATAATGTCTAGCTACAGTGTCCTAGACATTATAAACCTTAAAGGTCTTCTTAGAATTCAAAATTCACCGAAATCATTCCCCATTATTGTTATTTTTTATTTATTTTCTTATTAATAAAAAATCCGCATTTCTCTAAGGTAAGCACTAAAAGAAAATATTAATTATATATTATAATATTAGCGATCATAAATTTTCTGGACAGTAAATTTTTCATAAAGGAAAATAGTTAGCTTCAAATCAATTGAGTTGGATGGATCTATAGATAACTAGAGTGAGAAAAATAGCACAGTGGAGCCGGCACAATCACGGAAAACAACTAGTTTATGCTGATTGCATTGTGCTTTTTTCGTGTTTTTTTTTTCTTTCTCGTGAAGTGCTCCTGATATTGGAATGTAATATATATATATATGGCTAATATACAATCGATTGTTTCTGAGCTTCCGTGCAACCAAGTCATTTTCCGATTTTCAAAGTCCAAACGGTCGATCTAAACCATTAGATGTGATCTCTATATTAAAATCTACTTGGAGACCAAATTTTACATTTTTTGAAATTTTTTACTATTTATTAAGCCACTTTGAAAATCGGTGATCCAACGGTGGCTTCTGTTTTTATTGTTTGGTTAAGCCACTGTTGGATTAGCGATTTTCAAAGTGGCTTAATAAATAGTAAAAAAAATATAAAAAAAAAATGTAAAATTTGGTCTCCAAGTATAGTTTAATATAGAGATCACATCCTTCTATCTTACGAGTAATGCGTCTACATGTGAAAATTTTAAAGTTTCGGATTAATTTCATATAAAGTCAAGTGGTCAAAAGGTTTTCAAAAGATGAATGCATCAAAATTAATTTAGAAACCTTCTAATTTTGACCACTTGACTTTATATGAAATTAATCCGAAACTTTAAAATTATCACATGTAGACGCATCACTCATAAGGTAGAATGATTTCAACGGTTTGGATTAGTGGTTTCGAAGTTAATCCAATAAATTTTAGTGTTAAAAGTACAAACAGGCTTGGTACTCCTAGGAGCACCCTAGTTCTACTCATATATATATATATAGTACAGCTAACACGCTTCCTCTAGCATATCGAATCGGCCTCAAACGACAAATCTAAACCGTTCAAACCAATCTCCTTAATGAGAGCTTCGTTTCTATATATAAAAAAATTAATTTTCAAACTTATTTACTATCAAGTCAAGCGGTCAAAAAATGAAGGATATAATGCATTAAAATTTGCAAAAAATCCTTCATATTTTGACCGCTTGACTTGATGGTAATAAATTTGAAAATTAGAAATAAATTATATGGAAACAAAGTTATCATTGAGGAGATTGGTTTGAATGGTTTGAATTTATCGTTTGAAGCCGATTCGATAGATTTTAGAGTCCGGAAGCATATTGTCGATATGCTAGAAGAAGCATGTTAGCCGTACTATATATATATATATATATATATATAAATATATATATATATCCCAAAGGGCTTTTATGGAAATAAATATTGGAACTAGCATTTGTACAACGAAATCAGCACATTATACTTAAATGTGTAAAGTATTAAATGAAGTAATACCTCTGCACAAGGTCCTCCAAGAAACTCTCCGCTGTTTCTTCCAATATTCTTTCATCTTCTTTT
This sequence comes from Carex scoparia, assembly GCA_024447655.1. Lineage (NCBI taxonomy): Eukaryota > Viridiplantae > Streptophyta > Magnoliopsida > Poales > Cyperaceae > Carex > Carex scoparia. The sequence continues at coordinate 4,665,024 of JAJHPE010000033.1, forward strand.
GGTATGAATCCCTCTGCAATCCACATTCGAAGTAGATCTTTGGCGTCGATCTTATGGTCCTCGGGAAATGCAGCAAAGTACATGAAACAATATTTAAGAACAAATGATAGGTCCTCATAACTAGTACCTATAATTTTCTCTCCATCGGCAAACCACATTGTTCGTAACACCTTACTCCAAGTAGCATAGTTGACTGGCTTCTTCGTTGCTAATAGGCTTCCTAAAAGCACTAATGCGATAGGTAGCCCATTACATTTATTGACAAATTGATCTATGATGTCAGAAAGACCGTAATTAGTAATTTTAGTTGGATCCTCATGGGGAAGAGCCCTTTTCAACAAAAGCTCTAAGCTTAACTCTTTCGTTAATAACCCAAGTTCATATGGATCACACATGGGATCCGCATGCTTAGCAACATTAAAGTGCCTTGTGGATAGAAGCACTCTACTTCCATTATTTTCATCTGGGAGTGCATTTCCAATTTGAGTCCATAGATCGTTTGTCCAAACATCATCAAGGACTATGAGGTATTTTTTGCCTCTAAGAGACTCATGAAGTTTTCTTGGAGAACCATATGTATTTGATTGGTCGAGTTGTTCTCCTATCTTTCTCAAAATATCAACTAATTCAAACTTTTGAGAAATATCTACCCATATGCGAAGTTTAAATTGCGTCTTGATATCATCTCTATCAAAAATAAAAGATGTATTAAATTCTAGTATAACAAAAAATTTAATATGATAAACTGATCAACAAAAAAAATATTCATGAATACTGTTGGTCTGTCAAAAATTAGCTAAGCTTTGTTAATAATAATTAGTAAGATATTATTAACATTTAAATGTTTGTTGTAAAATATGAGGATTTAGATAGTTAGATCAAATTGGACAGTAAAATAATTGCACATTTCGTAAATGTTTGCTAATAGAAGGTCACGTCACAATCCCGAATTTTTAATTAATATAAAAATAAAAAATTCATAAATCTACACTCCATTTGCAAATATTCCGGACCCAGTCCAATCCGAGAAATTATTTCGCAGATTCAGGCCTTGGATCCATGAAATAATTTTCCGGATTTGAGAAATCTATTTTTGGAAAATGATTTACCGGAATTAGGATTTGTAATTTTCATTTTTTAATTAAATAGAAAATGTTATGATTTATTTATTTTTTGTATTGGAATATTGGAAATATTTTTATATTGCTATAAACGTTGATTCGGGAAATTATTTTGCAGATTCAAGAGTTGGATCTAGGAAATTATTCCCCAATTTGGGCAGATTACGATATTTTTGCAAATGGAGTGTAGAGATGGAAATTTTTAATTTTTTTAGTATTAATAAAAATTTCCGTCACAATCCGCTTATCTGAAAACCAGTTCACCCATCACAGACTCGATCAAATGCTAATAATTCTGACCTGACTGCTACCAATTTATGTTTTGTTAGGATCCAAATTGAGTATGTCTATATGACACATTTGCTAAGGCGTCAGCCTTACAAATGAAACGTCTTAATACATCTTTTTTTCATAATCATATATATGGACTTGATTTACTAAACAAAATATAACATTTGACATACAAACTAATTACAAGAGGCAGTTGCAAGTCTCGTAAATCATAGATGCACATGACAATTTGTTTGATAAATGTTGTTAAATGGGTTTGACAATTTGGCACATCAATTTAGGTTTTCCTTAAATATATAACACTTACAACATTTTTGGGTGACACCAAATTACACCATCCATTTTTAAAGTTTTGAAAGGTCAAACAGTCGGTCCAAACCGTTCAACATGATCTCCATATTAAAATGTGGTTAGAGACCAAATTTTACATTTTTTTGAATTTTTTTTACTATTTATTAAGTTTTTTACAAAATTGTTCTTTTCAAACCATTGAATTTTTACACCCATCTTAATAAATAGTAAAAAAATTCAAAAAAAATGCAAAATTTATTTGAAAACACATTTTATTATATCAAACATATTGAATGGTTTTGATCAACTATTTAAACTTTAAAAATGTAGGATGAAATTCGATGTCACAAAAAAATAGTGTAAGTGGATCCCAAGCTAAGCCACCTCTATATAATAATATAATTTCATAATTTCAGTAAAGCTTGACGTTGAAGTCATCACTGGTCAAGTTAGAACCAAATTGAACCAAGTCTATATTGTTGCAAATCAACTTGAATCAAACAATTAATGGATTTCAAAACTACAAGTATGCAATAATTAAAATATACATATATGTTATACGCATACCTGTTGTATACTTTTTGCGCGAGAGTCGTCTTTCCGAGTCCTCCAACGCCCCAAATCGAAACCACAGAACGTCTCTTAACGGTCTTATTGAGCAACAAGTTGACAACATGGTCTTGGTCTTTCTTGAAACCGATAATATTGGGATCAATGTCCGGTATCACGGGTGGTCTAACAGGCAGTATTATCTCTCCAGTTCCCTCACCCAAATTTTTGATTCCAAAGGTTTCTCTGCTCACCTTGATCTCTTCCAACCTTGTCTGGATCTGTTTTATCTCATTGACAAGTTTCTGTATAGCTGGGAGTTTTTTAGTTTTCTTGAAACACCTTTTTATGGTCTTCCATATGCCGGTCGATCCAGTGGGTTTTGGTGGGACCTTGTTAATTAGAAATATTAGAGTGAGCAAATTAAGCCGGAGATTTTTTTCCATAGTCTAGTGGAACTTTACAAATAACACTTTTTATAGCATAGTCTAGTGGACCGTTGGTACTGTATTGTATATACTAGGCCAACAGGCCATCATTTTAACTACAATGGGCACTTAATTAAGCCTTAGATAGTTATAAAAGCAATTGTAATATATATGATAATCCAATCAATAAATAAACAAAATTCAATTTATAAGAAAGTTTCAGACCTCCAAGAGAAAGGTGTCAATGACATCTTCTATCAAGTGGGCAACATCTCTTACTTCCTTTATCCAATGCTTTTGTCTCTCATCTGAGATATGCTTCTTGTCAGCATCCTTGAGAAAAGCTTGAATTCTTTCGAGGTCACGCCTCACTTTCTCCACTTGCTCATCGATGCCGTGTATGAGTAGAACCTCCTTAAATGCACCATCAACGAGCTTTTCCAGCACAAATTTAACAATAGTCTCAGCCATCCCGTTTCTGTATTCTACTTGGCAGTTGAAACTACCAAGAGACAACAAAAAATGTTGGTGTATTAGTTCAAAACAGGCAGGATATATAATAGGATCGGATGCCTCAATCGGTCGCTGGTTAAGGCTAATTAATTAATTGATATTGATCGTTGATTACCACAATATTCTAAATAATTAACAGTTGATGGTTAATTTCATTAATAATTAATTATTATTTTCAGTGTTCTAAATAGCTAGCTATAGTTGCGCAATAGCTACAGTATAGCTTTTTTGGACCATAAATACTAAGCTATGAGATAAAAGAGTGCCAATTCAGCTACGGCCGTTAATTACATTTTTTTTCATTATCTAATTTGATATGAAATCTATTTACATTGTAAAAACATGTCTACAATTTTTATTTTTTTTTATTCTAAACAAATATTTTACCAGTGTTAACTAATTATTTCAGCTTCAAAATTTTTTAATGATTGGGCTCGGAGAACGAACTAGATCCAGTTCAAATATATAAAAATCAAAAGAAAAGAGGGTGAATTTTTTTGAGAATATTCAAATGCACCTCAAATCTATTTTTCTTGTGGTCATTTTTTAAAAAAGTTAAAACGAACAGTATACATGTATTGCACTAAAAATTAAGAATAATTATTTGAGTCTCCGCTCTCCATTGTTCCCAAAATTTCCGCAGTAATATTAGAGTAAAGATGTATTGTGGTCTCTCTTTTTCAGTCTCCGCAATTGTCTTGACATTAATCTTAATAATAGGTATAATTACTTGATTTAATATTTTAATACTTGAAAAATAATATATTAATACTTTAATGGATAACTTGTTATGATCATCTCTTTTTCAGTTCTTCAATCGTCCCGCGTCATCCTCTCACTAATAAAGTAGTCAGAACCCTGTATCTGACAAAAGTCATCGGTGATACCACCCACCGAAGCACTGTCAGTAATGGTATTAGGGAGAGATAGAAAGAAAGAAAGAATATTAACTTCCCAACTCTCATCCAATCACCCCCCCTCCCGACTACTCCAATTAAAGCCATCTTTTTTTCTACAATATCTATCAACTATTTGCACTTACACTTTGATCGGAATCAAAATAAATAAGAAATCAATAGAATAGAATAGAAAATAATAAAATACATATAATTTTGAATTGAAATTTTTTGATCAGCTAAACAATTTTCATAGGGTGAATTCATTCTTAGAGATTTTTATAATTATACTCATATTTTTTCAAAATTACATATGCTGCTATCAAAATCTTCTTTCTAAGGTACCAATTTGCAAAAAATAAATAGTAAAAACAACTTTTTCTACAACTTAGAGAAAAAAAAATGAAAGAGAAGAGGTGAATTCTTACTTAGTCGGAAGAGACGAGAGATGCTGCAACGGTCGATCTTGATCGGAACAAATACAGAAGAAGAGTGGGCTAAGAGAGGTCCTATAGTCTTTTACTTCTATTTTGTACAATCCTTGCCAAACTTCTTAATTTTGGCCGGAACTTTTGGATGCGATTTTGTAGGGCAACAGCTATGTTATATTTTACACTTTTAATACTCTACTCAATAAGTTAGTGCGCACTGTCAAGCCACTAACCCATGTGAGGTAATTGCTAGGAATTGTTTATAGGATTGAAAAGTTAAAGCTGGTGAAGGAAAAATTGATAGGTGGGACCTATAACACAACTGATAAATATTTTAGGAATTCACATCCAGTGCAATACCTAGGGTGCAATAAGTAGATTCGGGCCGTTTGTTTAATCTCACATGAATGATGAATCTCATAACAGACACTTATTGAGTTTGATCTGACTGGAATTAATCTGGACCGTCCAATTTTTATTGTACCCCTCCAATACCTGAGGAACATGCAAATATGGGCATCTAGTATTTATAATTATTTCCCCCTTCATTTGGTGCGCTTGCATGTGGTGTCCGTAGGTAGCTCAATTAATTACTCATTAGTACATTCAGTTATTACATTTTTTTTTTTTTTACAACGCTGAATTGTATATATAAATTTTACAATTTATTTTGATCTAATACTAAACTTATGATTCATATTGAAAGAAAAGAAAAAGATATTGTTAGTCACATGACGGATTCACATTTGCTGCGATCCTAAAAGGTTGAACATTAATCCTAAAATCCCTGCTTTTCCAAATATAGCTATCCAATAATTTCGGGCATGTATCTCAAAGCAGCTGATTTTTTGCTTGCACGAATCTTGAAACAATTCAACCGTTGGATTTAGAAATGCAGAGATCGTAGGTTACTGTTGATGAGGGAAGAATCGCAGCAGATTCGGTTCCGTCGCATGAAATTGATCAAATAGTCATGAGTAATTACGTCATAATATTTTTTTCTTTACAAATTTATATATTTAAGGTGTATATATATAGTCTCAGCCGGTAATATTTCTCCTCTTCCTTCTCTTTTCTGGTTTCTATGGCTATTCTAAGCAACGTAAAACAGATAAAAAGCTTAGAAACACATCAGCAAACCATTGATTAAAATGCAACCAATTGATGTTTAAAAATTGTGTATATGTAGGCGACAATTAATTAGTCAAAAATGGTGGATATTACTAAAATTACCCCTTTTTAATTTATCTTTAGTCTTAGTATTGTAGACCAAAAATAGATTAGAAATGCACCAAATTGGACCAAAATTCTACATTTTTTTACGTTGGTGTCTAAAAATTACCAAAGTATTTTAGACCAAAATTATTCTAAAATACCGATATTGTGCTAATATTTGACAAACATTGACCAAAAATATCAACTTCATTTTAGTATGGCGTCAACTAGCGGTACCAAAGAAAGCACACTCTCATTCGATGATTAAGAAAAGCAATAGTGAAATTAAGTTTATTGCTCCAGACTTGTTATTAAGAAAAGGTATATTGGAGCCTTCTTAGGCTGCCAAGATGTAGCTCTTTAAAGAGTATTGATGCTGCTTGAATAAAGTTGTTATTTTCCTCTTTGATCTCCTTTTTTTAGTATTCTTGCTTTTTTTTTCCTTTTTTCTTTTTTTCTTGAGGTACTAGACTCTTGTAGAAGAGGACTAACTAATTGCTCCTTCCAAAACTCTATCTACATAAAGAATGATCTTATAATAATATAATTAGAAAATTCAAAGTCTGAAAGCAATTATGTTGGTATCATGCGCATCAGTGTATAGATGTCAAGTTTAACAAAAAATAATGGGTTGAGTGGTGTTCTTTTGTAGGAAAGAACTAAGCTCAGCTTGTGTTTATGTTTTTTTTTTTTTTTTTTTTTCTGATTCAATAAGGTTGAGGACTTGCAAATCCTGGTCTCTTGTAGGAGAAGACTAGATTTGTATTGGTCTCAGCCTTGAATCAAAACTTGGGGATCCTGTAGAGAGGTCTTCTCATGATCAAGCAAGAGATATAAGCCTTTTTTTTGTAAATAAGGTCATAAAGCTATGAAATTGAGCAATAGAAAGTCTAATGTCAAAATAAAGACAGTTAAGGATGTTACTAATCAAAATCTCAACAAATAATATAGCCTTATGTGCAAAAGAAAGCTTATATGCATGAACAAGGGTTAAGGGCCGTGCTGCACAAAGTTATACTAAAAAATGCAAAAAAAGGCACTAAACTCATCTTCAAGCACTTGCTGATAAGAAAAGAGGGGTGCTAAGGGGTTATCCCCATTGATCTCAATGCTTGGTCTTTTAAAAAACTATATCCAACATGACACATAATCATATTGTCAAATACCAAGTGCTAGAGATCAATGATGAGGCACCTTGATACCTTTACTGTCACTTGCAAGGGTTAAAATGCCCTTCTGCTGAAAACTGATAAATCAGAGGGCATAGACCCTGATTTCATTAAAATAAATACTATAGACAGATAGAAGACTTCATTCTTTACAGTTTAGACTCAAATTTTTATGATTTTCCTACTACTTTCTATGAATTTTTGAATTTCAGCTTTGTTGTTTCTTCCTTTTCCTGTTACTGGTACATTGACAGTGGCCTATAAGCCACTGTTACCTGTTGTGAGCCAAACTAGACCCCTTAGATGTGTTACAAATCCTTGACACAGTCCCTCGTATGTAACCAAATAAGGAATCAGTGCTAAGAAGCAATGTAATCACTACTGGTACAATGGAAAGCTCGAAAGCAATGAAAATGACCTCTGTCAGCTGATTTGCTGATACAAGAAAGTACAAGGACCAAATTGCGAAAGTGACACTACAATCAATTAAAAGACTTAAAAATACATGAGATGCACACAAATTTTACAATATTTGGATTTTATTTCGATTTACTATGAAGTTTAAAGTTCAGCTCTTTGAAATAAAAAAAATCACTAAAATGGTCACATGACTTCTGACAGCCGCATTTGCAATTTGAGGATCTTAAAAGGACTGAAATGATAAATAAATTATATAGTCAGATAGAGGACTTCAAGACAATCAGAATGCATACCAAATTTGCATTAATTGAATTTTTGTTCAATTTTATATTGAATTTCAAGGTTAAATGTTTCAAAAATATGAAAATATGTCAGTACATGGACAATTATACCCCTTTGCATAAATAAAATATTTAAAAAATAAAATCAATTCTGAAAAATTTATAACATTAATCATAAGCATAGGTCAGATCTTCTTTCAAGATTACATAATAAAAATTCAGTGCTTTGTTAACAAATCTAATAAGAAAAAGATCAATTTGGCACTTTGAAGGAATGAATTGTACAGTACCTCAACCCATGATCAATGCTATCTCAAATCAAACCCCTACAGTGGCTACTGACAAGTCCATGTAAGCTTCAGGGTGTCCCTGAGCTCAACCGGTACTAACTGGTACCAAAACGATGAGTGAAGATTCCAATTGTGATTAATCTTCGATTAAATGTCAATTAACATCCTGCCTAATCAATACCACTCAAGACGATGTGAAAGGTTCAAACAATTGAAGAAAAACACAAGAAATCTGAAGAAAATCGGATCATGACCTTGCCGGTACAGATAAGTTCAGCCTACATTGCAAGCCACTGCTTTGATGGTTGCCGGTGGCCGACAACCTTACCAATGGACCCCTTTCACCATGGCGAGGCCAACCATGCTCTCAGCTGGCGTGGCCGTGGCCGGAAACTCGCCGGAGGTCAAAACCCTAACCCCGATCAACTGCTTTCAGTTCATATCAAAAGAAGCACGAACCTCAAAGCACACTGGACCGTTGATGAAGGTGCCAGATTAAAAGTTCAAAGGAGAAGTGCAAATCATAAGGCAGGAAGTTGATCCGAAGGCCGAAATTCAAACCAGGCCCAATGGTTCCTGACAGTCGGGCCCCACATGTCAATAAGCCAACGGATGTTTAAATTTGTGAATATGGATAAATTGTGAAGATAATAAAGAGAATATAGATGTTTAAATTTGTGAAAGATCATGCACAGCCTAATTAAGCTTTACATAAGGGGCCCATTCAACAAAATTGTTGACATAAGTAAGGTCAGCAATTTTCTGCCTACAAAAACAATTTGTATCCAATTTAAATTTGAATACTATCTGAATTGTCAAACATTTCAACAGCTTTATTTTTAAATGAATTTTTAATCAGTTTTAATATATTTTAATTTCAAAAACATATTAAATGAACTACATGCAGCTAATTAAAACGGAGTCGGATCCTTATTACTGGTAAATGGATATCTAGCCCAAGCTGTAAGTAGTTCATGCTCCTAAGATTCAAATTAAAATATATTTAAATAAAAAGAAGAGGCTAGGTGCGAAAGGCTCTTTTTTTTTTTTTTAACTTTATTTTCTTTGTAATTTAAACCTTTGAAGGTAGTTTAATTATGTGCTAGCTGTTGATTTCATTGGTTTTTCTTTCCTCTTCTTGATGTAATGAATTACGTTTGGATTGGTTTGAACGGTTTGGATTTGTCGTTTGAAGCCGATTCGATATGTTTTAGAGACCGGAAGCATATTGTTGATATGCTAGAGGAAGCATGTTAGCCGTACTATATATCTATATATATATATATCTATATATATATATATAAAGAGAGAGAGAGAGAGAGAGAGAGAGAGAGAGAGAGAGAGAAAGAGAGAATGGCTAATGTACAATCGATTGTTCCTAAGCTCCCATGCAACCAAGTCATTTTCCGATTTTCAAAGTCCAAATGGTCGATCTAAACCGTTAGATGTGATCCCGATATTAAAATGTGATTGGAGACCAAATTTTACATTTTTTTTGAATTTTTTTACTATTTATTAAGTCACTTTGAAAATCACTGATCCAATGGTCTAGTAAAAACAGAAGTCACCGTTGGATCAGCGATTTTCAAAGTGGCTTAATAAATAGTAAAAAAATTCCAAAAAATATAAAATTTGGTTTCCAAGTATAGAGATCACATCTAACGGTTTAGATCGACCGTTTGGACTTTGAAAATTGAAAAACGACTTGGTTGCACGGGAGCTCAGGAACAATCGATTTTATATTAGCCATTCTATATATATATATCTCTATTCTATTATTAAGCACGTTGAGTGTCCGATCTGCCAACGGTTATGATTGAATGATGAAATTTTAGATTTAATTAAAGTCCTCCAATCACATAATATGTCTTCTTTTGATTAAATGCATATGAATAATTTGTAGAAGTCTAAATTTAACTAAAAACATACTCGCCATACGTAATGCCATACGATGCATTACAATTAAAATTAAACAAACTCTGAAATTTAGCAATATAATTATGTTTCCTTATTTCTTTCATTCCTTATTTCTCCCTCTCCAATTGAACCGACTATAATTTCCGTTTCTATATGGCAGATCACAATGAAAATATTTCTTATTTATCTTCTATGTTTCTCTTCCATGTTTATATATATACAATATTTTTTAAGAGATATATATACAGTATTAATTTGTTGCAATAAGGATCTCCAGCCTCCAGCCAAAGAGATCAAATTAATAGATTATGATTTATATATTATATGTGCATGATCTCAGGCAAGATAATAAAATAAATAATGCATTCACGCCGTCAAGTCCAACAATAAAAAGTAGAATTGTTTGTCTGTGCAAATTTGGAAAGAAATATTTGACCATATTTTAAAAATTTGGAAATATATATCAATGATGCAATTGGAATTGCCAAAAAATAGATATAAAATAATGATATCGGTTCAGTGTTATAGTATGTGAGAATAATATAAAAAAAAATACTAAAAATGTAGGATCTCTGTTGGCAAAATGAAATATTGTTGGAATAGTACTATTTGAATAATAACATTAGGATAACGATAATAGTATTATTCAAATAGTTGATAATTATTAATTTTATCTATTATTTAGTATATAATTAAGCCTAAATTCTATCTCAATAATGCACTTTGATTTGTCAAAAAATAATATAAAAATAATGATACCCGGTCAGTGTTATTATAGTATGTGAGAATAATATAAAAAAATACTAAAATATATGATAGGTTGGCATAGAGAAATATTGTTGGAATAGTACTATTTGAATACTAAAATTAGTATAATATTAGACTATTACTATTTAAATAGTTTATAAGCGTTAATTTTATCTCAATAGAACTTCAATTCATTTGTTGTTTTTTGGTTGTCTTATGCGTCAATCTCTTACACTTCTGAAAACAATAAGAGAGTCAGTGCCTTACATGTAGAACCCAAGACAAGGAATGCATGTGCTAAGTCGCATGACCTACTTGTTTAACCTTGTTGAATGCATGGTCTGAGTAATACAAGGAGAGCACAAAATATTTTTCTTATATGGTATTGCTATGTACAACGCTTTGGTGACATTTGAGATGAAAAATTATATAAACTTCTTTTTATTGATATGACGGTAAAATAGTCGGTGATACGTGTGGTAAGTACATCTCTAACTAAGAAATCCAATTGTCGGATACAATTGTTTTAATATAGTTATTATTCGATCATTAATATTTAATAATAATCATCACAGCATCAAATTATTATCAGAGATCACGGTTCAAGGTAATAAAAAATACAAAATCTTATAAATTCTCTATTAGCATGTCCCTCAATTTTTGAAAAATATTATTTTCATTGGTATGTTTTTTTTTATGAAAATATGTTATTTTGTATGAGAATCTTTTTCTCGTCTTATAGTATGTTCCCGTTGCAACGCACGGGCATGATGCTAGTATATATATATATATATGGCGATGGGCTATGGTGAGTTGCGAGATGTCATTTTTACTTCACCCTCATATTTTTATTTTGAAAATCCAAACAACCGATCCGAATCACTCAACATATTCTCCATATTGAAATGTGCTTGGAGACCAAATTTTATATTTTTTTGGAATTTTTTTACTATTTCTTAAGCCACTTTGAAAATCGCTGATCCAATGCCCAAATTTTTTACTGTTTTTTACTATTCACCCGGATCTATAATTTTCAAAGTGACTTAATAAATAGTAAAAGAATTCCAAAAAATATAAAATTTAGTCTCCAAGCACATTTAAATATGAAGAAAGTGTTGAACAGTTCAAATCGGTTGTTTGGATTTACAAATTCGCAACTCACCATAGCCCATCTCATATATATATATAGAGCTGGGCTATGGTGCTTCATGGAGTAAAATAAGCTTTTACTCCACGGCACTATATTTTCATTTTGAAAATCCAAACAATCGATCCGAACCGCTCAACATGATCTTCATATTGAAATGTGCTTGGAGACCAAATTTTATATATTTTTTTTTATTTTTTTACTATTTATTAAACCAATTTGAAAATCGCTGATCCGATAGTCAAGAAATTTTTACTGTTTTTTATTGTTCACGTGGATCAGCGATTTTCAAAGTGACTTAATAAATAGAAAAAAAAATCTAAAAAATATAAAATTTGGTCTCCAAACACATTTCAAAATGGAGAACATGTTGAGCAGTTCGAATCGACTATTAGAACTTTGGAAATGGAGATGTAGTGTGGAGTACAAACGTGTTTTACTCCACATCTCACCCTAGTCGGTTCTCTCTCTCTATATGTGTGTGTGTGTGTGTGTGTGTGTGTCCCAAAGGGTTTTATGGAAAATAAATATTGGAACTAGCATTTGCACAACAAAATCATCATATTATACTAAAATGTGTAAAGCATTAAATTAAGTAATACCTCTTCACAAGGTCCTCCAAGAAACTCTCCGCTGTTTCTTCCAACATTCTTTTATCTTCTTTTGGTATGAAGCCCTCTGCAATCCACATTCGAAGTAGATCTTTGGCGTCAATCATATAGTCCTCGGGAAATATAGCAAAGTACATGAAACAAGATTTCAGAGCAAATGGTAGGTCCTCGTAACTAGTACCTATAATTTTCCCTCCATCGGCAAACCAACTCATTGTTTGTAACACCTTACTCCAAGTAGGATAGTTGAGTGGCTTTGTTGCTAACAAGCTTCCTAAAAGCACTAATGCAATAGGTAGCCCATTACATTTATGGACAAATTGATCTATGATGTCAGACAAACCGTAATTAGCAATTTTAGTTGGATCCTGACAACGAAGAGCCTTTTTCAACAAAAGCTCTAAGCTTAACTCTTTCGTTAATAACCCAAGTTTATATGGATCACACATGGGATCCGCATGCTGAGCAACATTAAAGTTCCTTGTGGATAGAAGTACTCTACTTCCATTATTTTCATCAGGAAGTGCATTTCCAATTTGAGTCCATAGATCGTTTGTCCAAACATCATCAAGGACTATGAAGTATTTTTTGTCCCTAAGAGACTCATGAAGCTTTCTGAGAGAACCATCTGTATTTGATTGGTTGAGTTGTTCTCCTATCTTTCTCAAAATATCAACTAATTCAAACTTTTGAGAAATATCTACCCATATGCGATGTTCAAATTGCGTCTTGACATCATCCCTGTGAAAAATAAAAGATGTATTAAATTATCATCTCTATGAAAAATAAATGATGTATTACATTCTAGTATAACAAAAAATTTAATATGATAAACTGATCAACATAAAATTTGTTCAAGAATATTGTTGGTCTGTCAAAAATTAGCTAAGATTTGTTAATAATAATTAGTAAGATATTATTAACATTTAAATGTTTGTTATAAAATATGAGAATTTAGAAAGTTAGATCAAATTGGACAGTAAAATATTTGCACATTTCCTAAAATATATCATATTTTGCTAATAGAAGGTCACATCACAATCCCGAATTTTTTATATTGGGAACTTCATGTATACCCCTCAAAAACTTCAAAATTACGTATTTCTCCTCTAAATTTTAAAATTACATATTTCCCCCTCTAAACTTCAATAACTTACATATTTACCCATTTTATTGTCTTTTGTAATAAAACTCATTCTAAATTTATAAAATACCCATTTTACCCTTCATTAAAAGTATAAAATGCCCCATCGAACTCAAATTTGAATTTGAAGGGTTCCTCTACCGTCCGATCCGCACGCATCACAATAAGATATGTGTGTATTTGCTTCAAGATTCGTGCTAATCTAGTGCGCACGGATTTTAAAGTAATTTTATCCGCGTGCATCGCATTAAGATCTATGCACATTACTTCAATATCCGTGTTTGTTCGCTTTAAGATTCATGCTGACCTAGGACACACGGATCTTAAAGCAATTCGGAGAAAAACCTTTCAGATTCAAATTGGAGAGATGAATATTTTATGCTTTTTAATAAAAGGGTAAAATGGGTATTTTATGAATTTAAAATATGTTTTAATATAAAATACAATCAAATGGGTAAATGTGTGAGTTTTTGAAGTTTAGAGGGGGAAATACGTAATTTTAAAATTTAGAGGGGGAAATATGTAATTTTGAAGTTTTTGAGGGGTATACGTGAAATTCCCCCTCTTTATTAATATAAAAAATTCAAAATTTACAAATCTACACTCCATTTGCAAAAATTCCAGATTCAGTCCAATCCGGGAAATTATTTCGCGCATTTAGGTATTGGATCTATGAAATAATTTTCCGGATTTGAGAAATCTATTTTTAAAAAATTATTTACCAGAAATAGGATTTTTTATTAAATAGAAGATATTATGATTTATTTATTTTTTATATTGAAATATTAGAAATATTTTTATATTGCTTTAAATGTTGATTCAGGAAATTATTTTGCAGATTTAGAGGTTGGATCAGGGAAATTATTCCCCGATTTAGGCAGATTATGAAATTTTTGCAAATGGAGTGCAGAGTTGGAAATTTTTTATTTTTTAGTATTAATAAAAATTTCCATCACAATCCGCTTATCTCAAAACCAATTCACCCATCACAGGCTCGATCATGCTAATAATTCCTACCTGACCGCCACCCATTTATGTTTGTTTGGATCCAAATTGGGTAGGTTTATATGACCCATTTGCTAAGGTGTCAGCGTTACAAATGAAACGTCTTAATACATACTTTTTTTTCATAATCATATATATGAACTTGATTTACTAACAAAATATAACATTTGAAATACAAACTAATTACAAGAGGAAATTGCATGCCTCGTAAATCATATAGATGCACACGACAATTTGTTCGATAAATGTTGTTAAATGGGTTTGACAATTTGGCAAATCAATTTATGTTTTTCTTAAATATATGAAAAAGGAGGGATCCACTTGCACCATTTTTGAGGACACCAAATTACACCATTTATTTTTAAAGTTTTCAAAGTTCAAACTGTCGATCCAAACCATTCATTATGATCTCTATATTAAAATGTACTTACAGACCAAATTTTATATTTTTTTTAAATTTTTTTAGTATTTATTAAGTATTTTACAAAATCGTTGTTTTCAGACCATTGATTTTTTTGTACCCATCTTAATAAATAGTAAAAAAAATAATTAAAAACAATGTAAATTTTAATATGAAAACACATTTTAATATATTCAACATGCTGAACAGTTTAAATTGACTGTTTGAACTTGAAAAATATATGGTGTAATTCGATGTCACCAAAAAATGTAATAAGTGGATCCACCTCTATATAATAATATAATTTCATAATTTTTGTAAAGGTTGACGTTGAAATCATCACTGATCAAGTTAGAACAGAATTGAACCAAGTCTATATTGTTGCAAATAAGAGTTTAATCAACTTGAATCAAACAGTTAATGGATTTTCAAAACTACAAGTATGCAATAATTAAAATATACATAAATGTTATACACATACCTGTTGTATACTTTTTGCGCGAGAGTGGTCTTTCCGAGTCCACCAACGCCCCAAATTGAAACCACAGAACGTCTCTTAACGGTATTACTAAGCAACAGGTTGACAACATGGTCTTGGTCTTTCTTGAAACCGACAACATTGGGATCAACATCCGGTATCACGGGTGGCCTAACAGGCAGTATTATCTCTCCAGTCCCCTCACCCAGATTATTGATTCCGAAGGTTTCTCTGCTCACCTTGATCTCTTCCAACCTTGTTTGGATCTGTTTTATCTCACCGACAAGTTTTTGTACAGCCGGGAGTTTTGTAGTATTGTCTATCAACCTTTTTAGGGCCTTCAGTTTGCCGGTCGATCCAGTGGGTTTTTGTGTGACCTTGTTAATTGGAAATATTAGAGAGAGCAAATTAATTAAGCCAGAGATTTTTAGCATAGCCTAGTGGAACTTTACCAATAACACTTTTTTTTTTCATGACTTGTATATTTTATAACTTGTTGTAGGTACTGGACCATCATTTTAACTACAATGGCACTTAATTAAGCCTTAGATAATTATAAAAGCAAGTGTAATATATATGATAATCCAATCAATAAATAAACAAAATTCAGTTTATAAGAAAGTTTCAGACCTCCAAGAGAAATGTGTCAATGACATCTTCTATCAAGTGGGCAACATCTCTTACTTCCTTTATCCAATGCTTTTGTCTCTCATCTGAGATAAGCTTCTTGTCAGCATCCTTGAGAAAAGCTTGAATTCTTTCGAGGTCACGCCTCACTTTCTCCACTTGCTCATCGATGCCGTGTATGAGTAAAATCTCCTTAAATGCACCATCAACGAGCTTTTCCAGCACAAATTTAACAATAGTCTCAGCCATCCCGTTTCTGTATTTTACTTGGCAGTTGAAACTACCAAGAGACAACAAAAAATGTTGGTGTATTAGTTCAAAACAGGCAGGATATATAATAGGATCGGATGCCTCAATCGGTCCTTGGTTAAGGCTAATTAATTAATTGATATTGATAATTGATTAGCACAATATTCTAAATAATTAACAGTTGATGGTTAATTTCATTATTAATTAATTATTATTTTCAGTGTTCTAAATAACTAGCTATAGTTGCGCAATAGCTACGCAATAGCTACGCTATAGCTTTTTTGGACCATAAATACTAAGCTATGAGATAAAAATGCGTCAATTCAGCTACAGCCGTTATAGCTGTAATAATATTTTTTTCATTATCAAATTTGGTATGAAATCTATTTAAATTGTAAAAACATGTCTACAATTTTTATTTTTTTATTCTAAACAAATATTTTACCAGCGTTAAATAATTATTTCAGCTTCAAAAAATATTAATGATTGGGCTCAGAGAACGAACTAGATTCAGTTCAAATATATAAAAATCAAAAGAAAAGAGGGTGAATTTTTTTGAGAATATTCAAATGCACCTCAAATCTATTTTTCTTATGGTCATTTTTTAAAAAAGTTAAAACGAACAGTATACATGTATTGCACAAAAAATTAAGAATAATTATTTGAGTCTCCGCACTCTAATGTTCCCAAAATTTCTGCAGCAATATTAGAGTAAAGATGTACTGTGGTCTCTCTTTTTCAGTCTCCGCACTCGTCTCGGCATTAATCTTAATAGGTATAATTACTGGAAATTTAATATTTTAATACTTGAAAAATAATATTTTAATACTTTAATGGATAACTTGTTATAATCATTTTTTTTTTTCAATTCTTCAATCGTCCCACGTCATCCTCTTTCTAATAAAATAGTGAGAACTCCGTATTTGACAAAAGTCATCGGTGATGCCATCCACCGAAGCCCGACCAGTGTTGCTGCTTCTGATATTGGCAAGGTTATTTAACAAGTTATTTTATTTTCTGATTTCAGTAATGGAATTATGGAGAGAGATAGAAAAATTATATATCTATCAACTATTTCCACTTAAAACCATCTTTTTGTATCTATCAACTATTTCCACTTACACTTTAATCGGAATCAAAGCAAATGAGAAATCAATAAAATAGAATGGAAAATAATAAAATAAATATGATTTTTATTAAAATTTTATGATCAATTAAACAATTTTTATAGAGTAAATTCATTCTTAGAGATTTTATAATTATACTTATGTTTCTTCAAAATTATATATGCTGCCATCAAAATCTCCTTTCTAATGTTCCAGTTTGCAAAAAGTAAAAAGTAAAAATAATTTTTTCTACAACATAGAGAAAGAAAAATGAAAGAGAAGATGTGGATTCTTACACCTAGTCGGAAGAGATGAGAGGCACTGCAGCGGCCGATCTTGATCGGAACAAACGTAGAAGAAGAGCGGGCTAAGAGGGGTCCTACAGTCTTTTGCTTCTGTTCTGTACGATTTTCGCCAAATTTCTTAGTTTTGGCCAGAACTTTTGAATGCGATTTGAGAGCAGAAAAGTTGTGTGAAGTGAAATCTTCTCTCTCACTGTCTTTACTTCTGATCAGACCAATAGAATTCTGAGTGAATTTCGCATTTACGCGTTTTTGCTCCGTTCCGATAAGCCAACTTTGGATTCCTTTTTTTGGTGATGAACGTTTATCATTAAGTCCAAAAAATTTCTCTGTTATCATAACATTTAGTTCTGGTATCTGCTGTTATTGATAGAGAAAAACAGGGTGCAATTTATCATCAATCAGAACAGTTTGTAAAGCGAACGGTTGGGATTTACTCGTTCCTTTACTCAGAGGAAAGTTATTGCGGACTGATTGTAGGGCAACAGCTATGTTATAATTTACACTTTTAATATTCTGCTCAATCAGTTAGTGCGCACTGTCAAGCCACTAACCCTTGTCTCCTCTCCACTAATTGCTAGGAATTGTTGATAGGATTGAAAAGTTAAAGCTTTCCACTCAAAAAAAAGAAAAGAAAAGTTAAAGCTGGTGTTAATAAACCAAAGGAAAAATTGATAGCTGGGACCTATAACACAACTGATTAGTATTTTAGGAATTCACATCCAGTGCAATACCTAAGGTGCAATGAGTAGATTCGGGCGGTTTGTTTAACCTCTCATGAATCTCATAACAGACACCTATTGAGTTTGATCTGGCTGGAATTAATCCGGACCGTCCATTTTTTATTGTACCCCTCCAATACCTGAGGAACATGCAAATATGGGCATCTATATTTATTTCCCTCTTCATTTGGTGCGCTTGCATAACTTATGATTAGTCCATTAATTTATTTCCCTCTTCATTTGGTGTCGGTAGGTAGCTCAATTAATTACTCATTAGTCCATTAATTTATTACATTTCTTTTTTACAACGCTGCATTGTATATATAAATTTTACAATTTATTTTGATCAAATGCATAACTTATGATTCATATTGAGAGCATGTTTGGCTGCTCCATTGTTTCCGCGGAAAAAAAAAAAATAATTCAGTTGGACTGAGTTTTATTTTTCTCATGTGAACAGTATTTTTTAGTTCAATTTCCGTGTCCATGCTCATTCCCAATGACCCGCCAAACAGGCCCTAAAAGAAAAGAAAAAGATATTGTTAGTCCCATGACATTGATCTAATAGTTATGAATAATTACGTCATAATATTTTTTCTTTACAAATTTATATATTTAAAGTGTATATATATAGTCTCAGCCGGTAATATTTCTCCTCTTCCTCTTTCTGGTTTCTATGGCTATTCTAAACAACGTAAAAAAGATAAAAAAACTTAGAAATTGCATAATCTCTTAGCCTTGGCCCAAGAATACGCTAAAGCAGAGCTGCGACAAGGAGCGAGATTATTCAATTGGCATGGGTCGAAGGCAAGAGGTTCATTGCAAGCCCCCAACACATCAGCAAACCATTGATTAAAATGCAACCAAGTGATGTTTAAAAATTGTGTATACGTAGGCGACAATTGATTAGTCGAAAATTGGTGCATATTACTAAAGTCACACCCTTTTTTTCATCGGTGATGTTTAAAAATTGCCCCTTTTTTAATTTATCTTATTTTTAGTATTGTAGACCAAAAATAGATTAGAAATGCACTAAATTGGACCAAATTCTACAATTTTTTACGTTGGTGTCCAAAAATTACCAAAGTATTTTAGACCAAAATTATACTAAAATACCGATATTGTGTTAAGATTTGACAAAAATTGACCAAAAATATCAACTTCCTTTCAGTATAGCGTGAACTAGTGGTACCAAAGAAAGCACACTCTCATTCGATGATTAAGATAAGCAGTAGTGAAATTAAGTTTATAGCTCCAGTCTTGTTATTAAGAAAAGGTATATTGGAGCCTTCTTAGGCTGCCAAGATGTAGCTCTTTAAAGAGTATTGATGCTGCTTGAATAAAGTTGTTAGCATTCTCTTTGATCTCCTTTTTTTAGTATTCTTGCTTTTTTCTTTTTTTTTCTTTTTTTTTCTTTTTTTCTTGCTTTTTTCTTTTTTCTTTTTTTTCTTTGATCTTCTTAGGCTGCCAAGATGTAGCTCTTTAAAGAGTATTGATGCTGCTTGAATAAAGTTGTTAGTATTCTCTTTGATCTCCTTTTTTAGTATTCTTGCTTTTTTCTTTTATTTTTATTTTTTTTATTCTTCTTAGGCTACCAAATTTGCATTAATTGAATTTTTATTCAATTTTATATTGAATTTCAAGTTTAAATGTTTCAAAAATGTGAAAATATGTCAGTACATGGACAATTATACCCCTCTGCATAAATAAAATATTTAAAAATAAGAAATCAATTCTGAAAAAGTTATAACATCAATCATAAGCATACGTCAGATATTCTTTCAAGATTACACAATAAAAATTCAGTGCTTTGTTAACAAATCTAATAAGAAAAAGATCAATTTGGCACTTTGAAGGAATGAATTGTACAGTACCTCAACCCAAGATCCATGCTATGTCAAATGAAACCCCTGTAGTGGCTAGAATACCTCTAGAGGACAAGAACCAAGCTACTGACGAGTCCATGTAAGCTTCAGGGTGTCCCTGAGCTCAACCGGTACTGACCTAGTACCAAAACGATGAGTCAAGATCCCAATTGTGATTAATGTTCTATTAAATCTCAAATTAATAACCTGCCTAATCTATAACACTCAAGACGATGTGAAAGGTTCAAACAATTGAAGAAAACCTTACCAATTGACCCCTTTCACCATGACATTGCCGGTACCGACAAGTTCATCCGAAAAAAATTGGATCATGACATTGCCGGTACCGACAAGTTCAACCTACACTGCAAGCCACCGTCTTGATGGTCGCCGGTGGTCGAAAACCTTACCAATTGACCCCTTTCACCATTGCGATACCAACCATGCTCCCAGATGGCGTGGCCGTGGCTGGAAACTTGCCGGAAGTCAAAACCCTTGCCCCGATCGACTGTTTTCAGGTCATATGAAAAGAACCACGAATCTCAAGGCACACTAGACCGTTGATGAAGGCGCCAGATTAAAAGTTTACAGGAGAAGTGCAAATCTTAAGGCAGGAAGTCCATCCGAAGGACAAAAATTCAAACCTGGCCCAACGGTTCCTGACATTCGGGCCCCACATGTCAATTAGCCGACGGGCAGCCTAAGCACGATTATTGGTGCGCCTCTTGTTGAGCCCAAACCCAAAATTCTATTAATAAATAATCAAGCCCAAGCCCAACTTCAAAATTAAATAAGAAATATCAAAGCTCTGTGCGCATCTTAAAGCCTGGATACCCAAATCTCGAAACCTGCCTGATGATCTTATGGCTGAAGACAATTCCCTGTTTTAAAATAATAAACATTTGCAAATCAAACCCTCTGACAATACTAGATTCGTAGTACAGCCCTGTATACTTACATGCAGGCCCCTGACAGTACAAAATCTTCTCAAGCAAGCCCCTGCAAGCCCAAATCTCATTCCTAACCCTGCCAAAAGACCAAATTACAATTCCAAGCCCCTAGTTATCTGTGTAGGTTTCTTTTTCCAGCTTCTTTGATTGTAATAAAATATGCGGCCGCATATTTCTTTGGTTTCTTTTTTGGAAGTACTCCTCTGATAAAACTCTCCAAAAAAGACTTGAGAGGGTTTATTGGCGCATCAGTTACTACCATAATCTCTACATTTCTCGTGAGAATTTGTCCTTTTTGAGGATTTTATTAATAACTTTTGCTTATGATATGATAAAATCAAATATATCAGACCTTTTGCTTCGAAAGTAGAAAATTTGTTAGTTCCAATGATATCTTTCGTGGCTTCTTTTTATTGTACCTTTTAATGATCAAACAATTGTTCATGGTTGTATAAAGCTTAAAATTATTAAAGTTCGATCCATTTGTTTTCCAAAATCAAGGATGTATACCAGAAAAGATTATTTCCTTATGACACCAGAAAAATTTCGGTTCTTCACATATTTTAAGAGATTGACCTTAGAAAAATTACTCTAAAATCTAAATATCAGAAATTTATATTAAATAATATTTTGGATGTTTGGATACCCTATTTAACTAAAAGCTCATTTATAGTTTTTTTTTTTTTTTTTTTTTTTTTTTTTTGTGAAATGTAAGTTTGTAGATTTATTAATGAGTGAAGGCATACTGTCAAAGTTTCAGAAAAATACTAGCCTTGTCTTCTAGGAATCTATATACAATATTCATTTTTGTTGTACATTATGAAATGATTTCTCTTCTTGATCATACCGGAAGTTCCTTTGGTAAGAGGTTGGGATTTTACCGGTACAGTGGCATGCCATGGCACTAGGTTTATTTGCATCTATAATAGCACCTTTTGGAGGCTTTTTTGCTGGCGGCTTCAAGCATGCCTTTAAAATTTAGGTGCTGATTTATTCCCTTGATTCATAATTAAAGAAAAGAATAATTTCATCATAACCAACCTCAGCGTGTCTTACCATCGATATTTGAATTTTTGCATGGTTATATTGCAAAAAAATGCAAATAAAGAGAAGGTCATATGTGGAAATACATTTAACTTATTTTTCATTTGATAAATATTACTAGGATTTTGGTGACAGCTTCTCGGAACATGGTGGAATCACTGACAGAATGGACTGTCAATTAAGTTGCTCCTAGTAACAATTTGTTTGATAATTATTATAATAAAGGAATATAGTACTTCTCATGAAATATTATATAAATCCTTTAACTAGATGCGCGTCAAATTTCTTGCCTTAACATTCTATATTTCAGGCAAAAATAGACAATTATATATAGACTGTTATATATTGTTCCCTGTACCATTTTATAATTATTTTTTTGAAAGATATATAATTATTTTTCTGACAAGTGTAAGTATATTTATGGAGGGGGTTATGGATAAGTTATAGTACACATAATTAATTAGTTGTCACAATTATACTAACTTGAACACAATTGTAATAGACATTTCTTATGATGTTCATGACATCTTGTGAACTTATTCAGCATACACAACTATTAACTTAATAATCCCAATTTTTTTTACTTTTATTATGTCTAGTTCAATTGGTAAAATAAAAAAAATATTTTTTATAGTGGAATATTATCAATAATAGTAAAAATATTTTTAAAAAATATATTTAATCACTATATGGAACAAAATATTAACTAAGTCTTATGATAATAGAGGTAATACAATAGTTATATAAATTATATTAATAAGAATAGAGTTGAAATGACACATTATTTTTGTGTCTCAAATATGCATCACATCTTTATCTCTAGTTTTTCAATTTCAAATAGTCAATTCCAACCACTCAACATAAATTTCATATTAAAATGTTTAAAGACCAAATTCTATATTTTGTATAAATTATTTATTAATTGTTTAGATACACATTTAACAAAAAAAAAAAAATCTTTAAAAAATGCGGTTTTTAAGAAAATATATCCTAAATAGTGTATCGTAAAATATAACGTGTCCGTTAAATACAGCATAACATGGCACGGCAGAAGCACAATGGTCAGTGGCATGTCTAAAGTTTTCTAAAATTGGGGGATTGAATCCGTTGCCTTCAAAGAGGTAGGATTTTTCTGCTCCAGTGTTACGGACATATGGACTCAAAACAAAACTAAATTCAGTATTTTCATTTTTAAACCCGTCTGATCTCATTTGTCAATCACACTAAGAGCAGAATTTTCTTGTCCTCTGAGGGGCAGATATGTGGGGATGATATGTGGTCCGAATCCTAAAATTGGTACCTACGAAATACATTAATGATATACATGTTTGTGATACCGCATGTCTATAACATACCTCAAACACAAAAAACTCCGTGATTTTTATTCATGCCCACTATTCAATATAATTCGACAACTCTACCCATCAAAATTGAATTTTATTAAAACTACCCAAATCGGCTAATTATTAGCCGGTTTCTAATTTTTATTAGAAACAGGCTAATTATGCGCTGGTTTCAACTTTTGTTATTTTTTTTTGAAAAAAGTTAACATGTTTTTTTATTTTTTTTATTAAAGTTTTAGAAAATTTTAAAATGTTTCTTTGAAATTAGATAGGAAAATATATAATTTAGTTTATTAGAAAGATTGAAACAAATAATCCGGATCAATATTTTTCAGATCGGAATTTTTCCGGCGGCTGTAGAAAAATTAAAATATTTCATTGTGTGTTATTATAAAAAAATAAAATTCTTTCAATCCGAATTATTGATCCCGGTTTAAAGTCACTTCAAGATAAATATAAAAAATATAATGGTTTTTCTATTATTGAAAAAATAAAAAAATTTCCGCAACTTCGTAATCATTACAAAAAATATTTTAATCTGAGTCGTTCGTTGTTTTAATCTGATATAATTCTCACATTAAAAAGTGTGCATTCTGCATCAAAAATAGTGCATAATATATGAAATAATTTAAAAAAAAATTGTCGGCTTTAATATATATATTTCTCGCATAAAAATCGTGTATTCTGCATCAAAAATCGTGTATAATATATAAAATAATTTAACAAAAGTTGCCGCAACTTTGAATCTAAGTCGTTCGTTGTTTTAATCTTATATAATTCCCACATCAAAAATCGTGCATTCTCCATCAAAAATCGTGGATAATATATAAAATAATTTAAGAAAAGTTGCCGCAACTTTCAATCTGAGTTGTTTGTTGTTTTAATCTGATATAATTCTCGCATCAAAAATCCTGCATTCTGCATTAAAAATCGTTCATATATAAAAAAAAATTTAAAAAAGTTGTCGCAACTTTGAATCTAAGTCGTTGCCGGTTTTAATCTGATATAGTTCTCGCATCAAAAATCGTGCATTCTGCATCAAAAATCGTGCATAATATTTAAAATAATTTGAGAAAGATTGCCGCTTGAATCTGACTCATTTGTTGTTTTAATCTAACACAATTCTCACATCAAAAAGTGTGTATTATGCACCAAAAAGTCGTTCGTTATTTTATATATTATGCACGATTTTTGATGCGTGAATTATGTCAGATTAAAACAACGAACGACTCAGATTCAAAGTTGTGACAACTTTTCTTAAATTATTTTAAATATTATGCACGATTTTTGATGCAAGAAATATATCAGATGAAAACCGGCAACGACTTAGATTCAAAGTTGCGGCAACTTTTTTAAATTGTTTATATATATGCACGATTTTTGATACGAGAATTATGTCAGATTAAAACAACGAACGACTCAAATTCAAAGTGGCAGCAACTTTTCTTAAATTATTTTATATATTATGCACGATTTTTGGTGCAAAATGCACGAGATGCGAGAATTATATCAGATTAAAACAACGAAAAACTCAGATTCAAAGTTGCGGCAACTTTTCTTAAATTTTTTTATATATTATGCATGATTTTTTATGGGAGTAATATATATATTAAAGCCGACAACTTTTCTTTAAATTATTTTATATATTATGCACAATTTTTTATGCAGAATGCACACTTTTTGATGCGATAATTATATCATATTAAAACAACGAACAACTCAGATTAAAATATTTTTTTTAATGATTACGAAGTTGTGGAAACTTTTTATTTTTTCAAAAATAGAAAAACCATTATATTTTTTATATTTAACTAGAAGTGACTTTTAAACCGGGATCAATAATTCGGATTCAAAGAATTTTTATTTTTTTTCTAATAACACACAGTGAAATATTTTAATTTTTCTTACAGCCGGAAAAAATCCGATCAGAAAAATATTGATACGGATTATTTGTTTCAATCCTTCTAATAAACTAAATTATATATTTTTCTATCTAATTTCATAGAAACATATTAAAATTTTCTAAAACTTTAATAAAAAAATAAAAAAACATGTAACTTGTTTCAAAAAAAAAATGTTGAAACCGGCGGATAATTAGCCAGTTTTTAATAAAATTAAAAACCGGCGAATAATTAACCGATTTGGGTAGTTTTAATAAAATCTAATTTTTGTGAACTGAGTTGTCGAATTATATTTAACAGTCGGTATAAATAAAAATCACGGCAAAAAACTGGCGCCTGGCTGAATTACAAATGGAAATAGTCACCATTTTTTTTTTTTTTTTGCTTGATTGGCGCTACAGACAAAAAAACTCGGAGCATGCGGTATAGTGTAGATTTAAGATACTGTGCACAAAAGGTGGGTTTTGTTGAAAAGAAAAGAAAAATGGTAACCTACTAGTTGCTTATTTCGTGAATGCTTGTTCCTAGTTTACAAAAATTCATACATTCCTTTTAGGCGCTTCACGCAGCTCGATTACTGCGCGCTCATTTAAAATTCACTGTTCTAAGTCTACCACTGACAATCTGGCATACTCTGAATGGTTAGTTTTGAAGCACACAGATCTTGTGTTTTCCCTAATCAATGTCAACCGCCGATTTAAATCGAACGGTTCTAATTAAAAGGAGTTTGTTAACGTCTGTTTTGATTGGAATCAGCACGATTTTAATCGAACCGTTGGGATCCATATTCTCTCTGTTACTACATAGGATGCGCATGACTTTATGGTTTGAGATTAAATCTCAACTAGTTTGAGATTTAGGGGAAATAGGAGGGCAATGTTATTGGGCTTTGAGATTCGTGCCAAGTTAAAATGAATGGCCCAGATTCAATAATTGTAAAAAATTATCTTGTGCAGTGAGAGAGAATGTGAATTCATCAGGTTGTGTCGTGTCATGTGTCAATAAACTGTGTTGTATTTGTTTTTACAACATATATAGCTCGTCTCAAGATTTCGACGTATTAACACAACACGGTACGTGTTCCGCATACATCTAAATTTTGTTTATGTCAAGGAAATTAAATCTCGATGCTTTCATATTTTGATTAAACTCAGCCAATTCAAAGCAAAAGGTTTGATTTATTAATATGTAAGTATTCCGTGTGCCAAATTTTCATAAAAATATATATAAACTTTTTTCTTTTTTATTCATAATATTACAAATTTAAAAATTAAATAATTGGTATCATTCAAGTAAAAAGTTGAAAAATAGATCGATCGCGATTATTCATCCGGTTCATTTGAGATTTTCATTATTGTTGATAATATAATAATGATCATGATATTAGGTTTTAAAAAATATATATATTTAGTGAACAATATAACATGAGCTAAGTCTTATAAACACTCTGGTTTTACACAGTATAATAAATTTATTATATGAATTATACTTAAATTTTTCTTGTTTTGCATTTGTTAAAGTTTCAAGATAATTTATCCCCAAGTGATCCCTATTAAATTAATTTATTATTGTTTTCTAAATTTATTGTTTTTTAATTTCCTACCTACTTAGATGGTACAAATAGTAGCCGCTTAAAAAAATATTGGATTAAATCAACAATTATATCGGCCGTGATTAATCATTATGGCTGTGTTCAACAATGTCAATTTCTCAAACATTTTTCCAAATTTTCGCCTAACATGTTTGCTCCAAGAAAAAAATTAAAACCTAACCAAAATTAATAACAATTGTCTCTGTATGAAACATATTTTGTTCACAACATTCTTAATAAAATTACTTTTATATGCTATTAGCCAATTTATATATTAAAAATTTGATTTATTAATAAATACATATTCCGTGTGTCAAATATTACCAAAAACATGCAAAGTAATTTTTTTCCTGATATTTTATTCGTAGAATTAAAAAAAATAAAAATTAAATTGGTGTTAGCCTTTTGGAAAAATGTTAATAAATAGCTCGACAACTATTATTCATCCGGTCCAATTTTTTTTGGGAATGTTAATTATTCATTCTATCCAAGTTATTTTCAAGTTGCTTCATGTGTTACATCTATATATAATGCATATGATATGGTAGGAAACTATTTTTTTTTTTTGACAAATTATGATAAAGTGATATTCTAGCAATTTGAGACTTCAATTATGGTTGAGTGGACGGACAAAAATTTGTATAATTTTTTTTCTAATTTATATGCATTCCTTTCAATTTGTCTTAGATGGATCACGTATAATATTTGACATATATAATTTAACAAATAATTTCTTCACGAGTCGAACCGTTGATTTAATTATTTGGTAAATGCAAAAAGAAAAAAAAATATTGTACTTCAATAATAGAAGTTGTTGTATATTCGTCCAATAATAATTTTTTTTGCGTATTCTTTGGAACTATTTAAATTATACCAAACACATTGTAATTTTATTTTTGATTATTAATAGTTGTTTGTTTGGTTATTTTAGTTGTCAAATAAATTTAACATCCTTATAACTTATTATATAATATATTATCTGATATTATATTTTTTTCATTAAACTTATTATATAATCTATTATTTGATAATTTGTATTAAATTTAATCCCATCCAACCGTAATAACAAAAAAATAACAACTATTATTTGATAATTCTATTAAATTTTACATATAATCTATTCAAATCACAATTATAGAACAAGTTCTTGTGTAACCCTTTAATAATAGAAAATCATGACTAGCATGCACCATATAATATAATAAGATCATGCACTAATATCTCCAACTTATTTTGATAGTTAGTCATACTTGAATTTTCTATGTTAAATTCGTGTAACTAAATGTGTAACAAGTCAAGGTGCTTAATTTTTCTCCATGTGTTTACCTTAAATATAGTGACAAACGAATAGTCGGGTTCGCTTTGGCATAGTAAAAAATTTGTAATTCAGAAATTATTCGATACCACAAGGAAGCAAAAATAAAAATAAAAAAATATATTTTAAAAAAATAGCATTTTTTCACGAATAATTAGTGATTCGCATTTTATTTACGAATAAAATACGAATAAAACGTATTATACATTTTTTTTGCGTTTTTAGTCGGTGTTCGGTTCAGAACCGTTAAAAAACATGAATATATCATGAGTTGTGTCACTATAACCTTAACAAAAAAAATTGTAGAATTATCTACATAGGATTTTCTATTATAATTTCTAATTTAGCGTGGCAATTTATTTTTCAATTTTTGAGATGCCGAAGTGAGAATTGTATAGTTAGCAATATTTGCTTAAAAATAAATCATTTTTTAATTTTCACGTTAACAAAATTATTAACAAAATTATGAATCAAAGGCTTATGATGGATATCGATCTTGCGCCAAAAGCCCCGAAAATATCGTACGGTGGAGAAGGAGGGTCGTATGCCTCATGGAGCCCGGACGACCTTCCGATGCTACACGTGGCGAGCATCAGTGCCGCTAAGCTCCTCTTGCAGAGTTGCGGTTTCTCTGTGCCCAGTTACTCCGATTCGGTTTGTTTGGTTTTAAACCGAACCAGAAAATTTCGGTTTAAATGGTTCAGTTTTTCGGTTTAAATGGTTTGGTTCGGTTTTGAATTTTCAAAACCGAATAAACCGAGCCGACTGATTTTATTAATAGTTTGAGACTTTGTGTATTATTTTGGTTCATTTTCGATTTTAAATCTACTTGTTTTGATTTTTTGAGATTGAGTTCATATATTCGGTTCAACCAAATTATTTATTTCTTCCTTTATTTGGTTCAACCAAACAAACTGAAGTTTAAATCGGTTTAATCGGTTCGGTTTTAATTCAGTTTGCTATTTTAGTTCGGTCAGTTCGGTTTGATTTTCAAAAACAAAAAAAAAAGATTGGTTTGATTATTTTAGTTTGGTTTGGACTGAACCGACTAGTTGAACACCCCTAAACAAGATGACAAGGTACTGTTTAACTTTCATGAGGGAGAAATTTATGTGTTTTCAACCCATAGTGTTTATTTTTACATTAACATTAATATATAAAATTTATATTCAGAATAATAAATTCAAACCTTAATTTTTTTTTCTTTACATGAACAATGCATTCATTTTTATTTTTTTTGTAAAACATTAGAAGTTTTTAAAACTCAGAAATGTGCATTACTTATCCAAAATATTATTATAAATTGTGATGTTGTTTTAAAAATCGACAAATTATTAAAATATATGCAAAATTATCAACTAATTCAAGTATAATATTTCAATTTGAGCATTTAATATAAATATATTTTAGAAGGCAAGTTACATTAAATATTTGAAGTTTCAATGCAGTAAGAGTTTTATATAACATGAATCTGCTATTTTTTTTAAATAAGTCATATAAATATATAACATTTTACACAAATTATTCCATTTAATATTTTGACTTATAAATTTTATTTCCATTTGTCTATCAAGAATGACAATCTCAGATTCATGTGGAAATATTTTGATATATTAACTTTATATAAAAGAATTACAATAAAATAAATTTAAAATTAAGAAAGTTCATTGGAAGATTTAAATTTTATGAGAATAACTATTTTTGAGTAATAAAATATCAGTTTTCTCCATCATCTTTTTTTTTTTATTCGTATTGTTTAAATTTCGTTATCATGGTTTTCGACCTTGTTAGCATAGTTTTAATAGGTGACGCATCTTTACAAATTTTAATTAAACAAGTCAAATTATTAGATATTTGAACAATAAGACAAGTTTGTTGTGTGCTTCTTTTTTGAGAGATAATCTACATTAAAATGATGTTATAGATGAGAAAACACTACTACAAAATATGGTGATTGTACACGGATAAATCACGAAGAGCTACACGGATTTTCAATAGTGTAGGATATTAGGGTGTAGGAATGTCCCATCTTTTGCAAACGGATATTTATCCGTGTGCAATTATCAACAATCTACACAGATTTCTAATTAAAAGCCGTGTAGAAATCCAACTAGAGCTACACGGTTTTTTAATAGAAAATCCGTGTAGGAATATCAACATTCCTACACGGATATTTAGTTAAAATCCGTGTAGGAAGGGGTCATTGTAGACGGATTATTGTTTAAATATCCGTGTAGGAATTGTAGAGAGCTACACGGATTTTTATTAAAAAATTCGTGTAGGAAGGGGTTATGGTAGACGGATTATTGTTTAAATAACAGTGTAGAAAGGCTAGAGAGCTACACGGATTTATAGTGAAAAATCCGTGTAGAAAGGTAGTTTTAGGGTTTTTGTTATATAAAAAGGTCTTTTCCCTCCAACGCCGTTTTGATTCTATAATACTCTATCTATCTCTCTATTAAAATATTGGTCTGATTTCAGCTCATAGCACAACTGAGATCTGAAATATTTGAAGTTGTTATTTTCTCCTCTCTATCTTGCTAAGGTTAGCCACGTATGTATATATATATTTTTTTTCTCTAATTTTCTGTTACTTATTATTGTTTATTTAGGTAATGTGTAATTATTATTACTTATTTCTCTTTTATTTATCTTTTTGGTTTTGTAGGGTTTTGGTTGGTTACTGTCCTCTTCGTCTTAGTTGGTTACTATCCTCTTCGCCACCCTCCCTTCGTAAATACATTTAAGATGCAGTAATTTTTTTCTTACGAAATTAATTTTCAGTGGTTTGTATAAAAGCCATACAGATTCAATTAATTTTATATACAAATTTTAATTGGGAATTTTTATCCCCTATGATGTATGTATGTATGCACAAATATTGATCCTTGCATTTTTCATTGGAGATGCAATATTGTTGGAGACCTTTAACCAAGAGACATCATGTCATGGATCACATGCAAACTCCCTTTTTGATATGTTGGATCTAATACAACTTAGTACGTATGAAATTTCGTGCTAGAGTAGATCATAGCCATGAGTTTTGGCAATATGGCCCAAAACTTGATCACATGGTTACTAAGTGGTGAGGACATAATTTTTATACAAACATTGTATAGGATCTTGAGAGGTATATGCCATATGTTGGATCAAAAGGATTGCATGTATAAACAGCTATGTATATATATGTGTTGCAAAAGGTTATATGTATATACAAAATGCTCTCTATTTATTTTTGCAAAAGGTTATGTATTTATTTTTGCAAAAAGCTATATATATTCAATCTGAAATATATATTATTGGCTAGCAAAAGTGGAGCTAGCTAAAAAAAAAAAAAAAAACGGTTCAGCAACCTTCCTACATGGATTTAAAAATCCGTGTAGGAAACAATTATACACGGATTTTTACTTAAAAATCCGTGTAGGAAGGTTACTGAACCCGGTTTATTTATTTAATATTATGTTTAGGAGAGCTACACGGATTTTAACTAAATATCCGTGTAGGAATGTTGATATTCCTACATGGATTTTCTATTAAAAAACCGTGTAGCTCTAGTTGGATTTCTACACGGCTTTTAATTAGAAATCCGTGTAGATTGTTGATAATTGCACACGGATAAATATCCGTTTGCAAAAGATGGGACATTCCTACACCCTAATATCCTACATTGTTGGAAATCCGTATAGCTCTTCGTGATTTATCCGTGTACAATTACCATATTCTGTAGTAGTGGAGATGTTTATGTTTTTTTCACCCAGAATGTTTATTTTTACATTGATAATAATATATAAAATTAATATTTCGAAACATGAATTCAAACCTTAATTTACATTAAATGAACAATGCATTCATGGTTATGAGAAAAAGAAATATATTTATTTCAAAGAGAAATATATTTTGATAATTTTATGTCATAATATTTAAAAACAACTCCATAAATTCAGGCAGTTAAAAATAAAAATAATGCAATTTTTTTTTAGAAAAGTAATGAATTTAGAAATGTTGGCTTAGTATCAAAATTTTCATGTAATACAATAGAATTTAATTTAATGAGAAAATAAATGACAACGTTTATTTTAATCACAAAATCTCATGGGTACCCCTTTCATATATATCAGATCGTGTAATTGTTAAGTGCTCAGTAAACGAGGAAATCTCTTCTACATTGTCCGTACATATACAATACAATTTATTGTATATATATAAATAATTGGAGAATTTCCATATTGCGGAATACATCAGAATATATTGAAGGAAATAAGACATATTTTCTTAAATTATTATTACTAGCTAGTACGAACTAGTTTTAATTTAGTACACAACTACATATAAATACCCCTCATCATTTGATATGAATTGAGCAGAAGTTTTTGTACAAAAAACTCAACTTAAAATCTTCAACCATTGTCTTTATCTCAAACGATAAATAAAATTGTCAGTTTGTCACTGAATTAAAAATGCAAAGCACATAAACAAGAAACTAAAAAGAAAACAATGACAAATATGAAATTGGATGCTTGGAGTAACATATGCATTGAATGGTGTCCATGGCTCTATGGGAAACGAACTAAAGGAACATGTTTGCATAAGTTGCGGATCTCATTTTCCTTGGCAGCACGGTCAGGGTCACTGTCTAACCCAGACCACCACAATTCTTGAAGGTTGGTTAGGTGTCGTAGTCCCTGAGGAACACACAAATGTGGATTATGAGCAATATGGAGTTTTCTAAGAATGGGCATGGCCCCCTCCTCTATCTCCCAATCCTTTAGATCGTGAAGGTTCTTAATAATCAGATCTTCTAACTGGCTGAAGCCTTTAGACGAACAACACATTTTTTCATTAGTGCCCATCTCTTGTAGCCTGAGCTTCTTGAGGCACTGTAGGTTGTCCAGTGCCGGCATTATGTCTTGCAGGGATTTGAATCCTTTCAAGTCAAGTTGAGTTAGATGAGGAGGCATATAAATGGGTGTTTCAATCAACTCATCCGATCCAAAAATTAGTAACTTGAGAGATTGTAGATTTAGATAAAATGGGAAGTCTCTCATGTCTAATTTTCCATTAAAAGGTAAACAGGAACCACATAGGTAGAGGGAGATCAGGTGCTTTAAGGTGCTTAGGAAAGTGTCAAGTCCCTCCCATGAACGTGAACCGTATGATAATCTTAGTGTACGTAAATTGGGTACATGAGGTAACTCTGTTTTCCATGACTCTGTTTCCCATGATTCGTTGCTATGCACCCAATAAAGTGTTTGCAAATTTGGTAGTCTTGCTGACGATGGCAGTGTCACATTAAATCCAGTGACATGCCTCAGTGCTTTATGCGATGATAACCCAAGTGAAGGGTAATCAGGATTTTCATTTGCAACGGTTTGTAAAAACATCATGTTGCCTATCACTTCCTCCAAGGATCTATCCTCACGACCGGGATTGGGTATTTTACTTTTAGTAAAATTTAAGTATCTTAACTCAGTCAATCCTTCAAACATTTCCAATTTAATTTCGGCACTAAAACACCTTACCACTTTGAGCATCGTTTGCTTGGAACAATTTGGCATGCATCTAGTACGGAAGCACAATAGAGTGCGGAGGTTTTGGCTCATCACGAGTTCATCACAATCTAAATGGTGAACTGCCACACGATGTGCCAAACACAAGTTATGCTGATCATCTGGATGTGAATACACTATGAGAAAGTTATCTTCCTTGGCTTTTTGGAGAGCGAGATCCCGTAGGAGATCGTGTATGCGGCAATATTTGATAGAACCATCCCCATATGTAGATGTTACTTGAACCATGCTCCTGTTATACAACAAAACAAATTGTTTTGAGCAGACAAGCACATTCGATTTGGAGAGTTTATAAATGTCATAAATAAATAATTGAGGCCTACATTTTTCTACCAATTTTTTTATTAATAGGAAAAATAAAATAAAAATAACGACAATGAGGAATGATTTCAGTTAATTTCGAAATCTAAGAAGAACGTTATGGTTTATAACATCCAGGACATTGTAACTGGACGTTATAAACCATAACGTCCAATAACGGAACAATAATAACGTCCAAAAAAACACTGTTGCTAGCAGTGAAAGTCCATAACAGCCAGCTACAATGTTTTTTTTACTTCAGTTCTATAATGGTATGGTAAAAAAAAAATTACTGTAACGGAACAATAATAACGTCCAACTACGGTATTTTTTTAATTAATTAATGATTATCCAATTAGATTAACTGGACATTTTAGTTTATAACGTCTAGCTACAATGTCCTGGACATTATAAACCATAACGGTCTTCTTAGATTTCAAAATTCACAGAAATCATTTCCCATTATCGTTTTATTATTTATTTTCTTATTAATAAAAAAAATCGGCATTTCTCTAAGGTAAGCACTAAAAGAAAACACTAATTATATATTATAATATTAACGTTCATAAATTTTTTGGACAGTCAATTCATAAAGGAAAACAGTTCGCTTCAAATCTATTGAGTTGGATGGATCTATAGATAACTAGAGTGGGAAAAATGGCACGGCAGAGCCGGCTCCGTCATGGAACATAACTAGTTTGTGCTAAATGCATTATGCTTTTTTCCTATTTTGTTTGCTTTCTCATGGAGTGCTCCTAAGTTCACCAAGCTACTTTTTGAACTCAACTCTAAAACTTATCATATTGACTTCAAACAACGAATCCAAACTGTTGAAATCCTTCTAGCTACTTTACGAGTGATGCATCTACATGTGGAAATTTTAAAGTTTCGAATTAATTTAGTATAAAGTCATGTTGTCAAAAGGCTTCCAAAAACTGAATGCATTAAAATTAATTTATAAACCTTCTAATTTTGACCACTTGACTTTATATTAAATTAATTCGAAACTTTAAAAATTTCATATGTAGACGCTTCACTCATAAGGTAGAAGGATTTCAACAGTTTGAATTCGTCATTTAAAATCAATTCGATAGATTTTAGATTTAAGTTCACAAAGGGCTTGGTGAACTTAGGAGCACCCTAGTTCTACTTACACACATACACACACACACCCCCACACACACCCACACACACAGACACACAACACACACACATATATAGTTGGCTAATATACAATCGATTGTTCTTGAGCTTCTGTGCAACCAAGTCGTTTTCCGATTTTGAAAGTCCAAACTGTCGATCTAAACTGTTAGATGTTATCTTTATATTAAAATGTACTTGGAGACCAAATTTTACATTTTTTTTATAATTTATTTAGCCACTTCGAAAATCATTGATCCAACGGTGGCTTAACCAAACAGTAAAAACAAAAGCCACTATTGGATCAGCGATTTTTAAAGGGGCTTAATAAATAGTAAAAAAAAAAAAATCCAAAAAATGTAAAATTTGGTCTCCAAGTACATTTTAATATAGAGATCACATCTAACGTTTAGATCGACCGTGTGGACTTTGAAAATCGAAAAATGAGTTGGTTGCACAGGAGCTCAGGAATTATCGATTATATATTAGCCAACCTCTACACACACACACACCTCTCTCTCTCTCTCCATATATATATATAGAGAGAGCTGGGATATGGTGCTTCATGGAGTAAAACAAGTTTTTACTCCATGGCACTATATTTTCATTTTGAAAATCCAAACAACCAATCCGAATTGCTCAACATGATCTCCATATTGAAATGTGCTTGGAGACCAAATTTTATTTTTATTTTTAATTTTTTACTATTTATTAAACCACTTTGAAAATCGCTGATCCGATGGTCCAGAAATTTTTACTGTTCACAGTGGATCATCGATTTTCAAAGTGGCTTAATAAATAGAAAAAAAAAAATCCAAAAAATGTAAAATTTGGTCTCCAAGCACATTTCAATATGGAGAACATGTTAAGCGGTTCAGATCGGCTATTAGAACTTTGGAAATGGAGATATAGAGTGTTTGTACTCCACGTCTCACCCTAGCCGGTCTCTCTCTCTCTCTATATGTGTGTGTGTGTGTGTGTGTGTGTGTGTGTGTGTCCCAAAGGGCTTTTATGGAAAATAAATATTGGAACTAGTATTTGCACAACGAAATCATCACATTATACTAAAATGTGTAAAACATTAAATGAAGTAATACCTCTGCACAAGGTCCTCCAAGAAACTCTCTGCCGTTTCTTCCAACATTCTTTTATCTTCTTTTGGTATGAAACCCTCTGCAATCCACATTCGAAGTAGATCTTTGGCGTCAATCCGATAGTCCTCAGGAAATACAGCAAAGTACATGAAACACAATTTAAGAGCAAATGGTAGGTCCTCGTAACTAGTACCTATAATTTTCTCTCCATCGGCAAACCAAGTCATTGTTTGTAACACCTTACTCCAAGTAGGATAGTTGAGTGGTTTCGTTGCTAATAGGCTTCCTAAAAGCACTAATGCGATAGGTAGCCCATTACATTTATGGACAAATTGATCTATGATGTCAGAAAGACCGTAATTAGCAATTTTAGTTGGATCCTGATAAGGAAGGGCCTTTTTCAACAAAAGCTCTAAGCTTAACTCTTTCGTTAATAACCCAAGTTCATATGGATCACACGTGGGATCTGCATGCTTAGCAACATTAAAGTGCCTTGTGGATAAAAGTACTCTACTTCCATTATTTTCATCTGGGAGTGCATTTCCAATTTGAGTCCATAGATCGTTTGTCCAAACATCATCAAGGACTATGAGGTATTTTTTGCCTCTAAGAGACTCATGAAGCTTTCTTGGAGAACCATCTGTATTTGATTGGTTGAGTTGTTCTCCTATCTTTCTCAAAATATCAACTAATTCAAACTTTTGAGAAATATCTACCCATATGCGAAGTTCAAATTGCATCTTGACATCATCCCTGGGAAAAATAAAAGATGTATTAAATTATCATCTCTATGAAAAATAAATGATGTATTAAATTCTAGTATAACAAAAAATTTAATATGATAAACTGATCAACATAAAATTTATTCTTGATTATTGTTGGTCTGTCAAAAATTAGCTATGCTTTGTTAATAATAATTAGTAAGATATTATTAACATTTAAATGTTTGTTGTAAAATATGAGAATTTAGAAAGTAAGATCAAATTGGACAGTAAAATAATTGCACATTTCGTAAAATATATCATCTTTTGCTAATAGAAGGTCACATCACAATCATATATATATATATATATATATATATGAACTTGATTTACTAACAAAATATAACATTTGAAATACAAACTAATAAAAAGAGAAATTGCATGCCTCGTAAATCATAGATGCACACGACAAATTGTCGATAAATGTTGTTAAATGGGTTTGACAATTTGGCAAATCAATTTATGTTTTTCTTAAATATATAAAAAAAGAGGGATCCACTTACACCATTTTTGGGGACACCAAATTACACCATTCATTTTTAAAGTTTTCAAAGTTCAAACAGTCGACCCAAACCATTCATTATGATCTCCATATTAAAATGTGCTTAGAGACCAAATTTTATATTTTTTTTTGAATTTTTTTTAGTATTTATGAAGTATTTTACAAAATCGTTATTTTCAGACCACTGATTTTTTGTACCCATCGTAATAAATAGTAAAAAAAAATTAAAAACAATGTAAATTTTAATCTGAAAATATATTTTAATATATCCAACATGTTAAACGGTTTAAATTGACTATTTGAACTTTAAAAATATATGGTGTAATTCGATGTCACCAAAAAATGATACAAGTGGTCAAGCTTGACCTTGAAATCATCACTGATCAAGTTAGAACAAAATTGAACCAAGTCTATATTGTTGCAAATAAGAGTTTAATCAACTTGAATCAAACAATTAATGGATTTTCAAAACTACAAGTATGCAATAATTAAAATATTTTATACATACATGTTGTATACTTTTTGCGCGAGAGTGGTCTTTCCGAGTCCACCAACGCCCCAAATCGAAACCACATAACGTCTCTTAACGGTATTACTAAGCAACAGGTTGACAACATGGTTTTGGTCTTTCTTGAAACCGACAACATTGGGATCAACATCCGGTATCACGGGTGGCCTAACAGGCAGTATTATCTCTCCAGTCCCCTCACCCAGATTATTGATTCCAAAGGATTCTCTGCTCGCCTTGATCTCTTCCAACCTTGTCTGGATCTTATTTATCTCATCGACAAGTTTCTGTACAGCCGGGAGTTTTGTAGTATTGTCTGTAAGCCTTTTCAGGTTCTTCAGTATGCCAGTCGATCCGGTGGATTTTGGTGGGACCTTGTTAATTAGAAATATTAGAGAGAGCAAATTAAACCTGAGATTTTTATGACTATTGCAACTTTACAAATAACATTTTTCTTTTCTTTTCATGACTTGTATATTTTATAGCTTGTTGTAGGTACTGAACCGTTGGTGTATTGTACTAGGCCAACTGGCCATCATTTTAACTACAATGGCACTTAATTAAGCCTTAGGTAGTTATAAAAGCAAGTGTAATATATATGATAATCCAATCAATAAATAAACAAAATTCAGTTTATAAGAAAGTTTCAAACCTCCAAGAGAAAGGTCTCAATGACATCTTCAATCAAGTGGGCAACATCTCTTACTTCCTTTATCCAATGCTTTTGTCTCTCATCTGAGATAAGCTTCTTGTCAGCATCTTTGAGAAAAGCTTGAATTCTTTCGAGGTCTCGCCTCACTTTGTCCACTTGCTCATCGATGCCGTGTATGAGTAAAGCCTCCTTAAGTGCACCATCAACGAGCTTTTCCAGCACAAAATTTACAATAGTCTTAGCCATCCCGTTTCTGTATTCTACTTGGCAGCTGAAACTAGCAAGAGACAACAAAAAAATGTTGGTGTATTAGTTCAAGATAGGCAGGATGTATAAGAGGATCGGATCTTGAATTTAAATGCCTCAACTGGCCGCTGGTTAATGCATTATTTTTAATGCATTAATTAATTAATTGATATTGATGGTTGATGAGCACAATATTCTAAATAATTAACAGCTGATGGTGAATTTCTTTAATAATTAATGATTATTTTCAGTGTTCTAAATAGGTAGTTATAGTTGTGCAATAGCTACGCTATAACTTTTTCAGACAAAAAATGTTAAGCTATGAGATAAAAGTGTACTAATTCAGCTACAGCTGCTATAACTGTAATAATTTTTTTTCATTATCAAATTTGATATGAAATCTATTTACATTGTAAAAACATGTCTACAATATTTATTTTTTTATTCTAAACAAATATTTTATCAGTGTTAAATAATTATTTCTGCTTCAAAATATATTAATGATTGGGCTCACAGAACGAACTAGATACAGTTCAAATATATAAAATCAAAAGAAAAGAGAGTGGAATTTTTTGAGAATATTCAAATACACCTCAAATCTATTTTTCTTAAGGTGTTAAAACGAATGGTATACATGTATTGCACTAAAAATTAAGAATAATTATTTGAGGTCTCCGCACTCCAATGTTCCCAAAATTTCGGCAGCAATATTAGAGTAAATATGTACTGTGGTGTCTCTTTTTCAGTCTCCACATTCGTCTTAGCATCAATCTTAATAGGTATAAATACTTGAAATTTAATATTTTAATACTTGAAAAATAATATATTAATACTTTGATGGATAACTTGTTATGATCATCTATTTTTCGATCCCTCAATCGTCCCGCGTAATCCCCTCTCTAAAAAAGTGGTGGGAACCCCATATTTGACAAAAGTCATCAGTGATGCCACCCAACAAAGCCCGGCCAGTGCTACTGCTTCTGC
Organism: Carex scoparia; assembly: GCA_024447655.1. Taxonomy (NCBI): domain Eukaryota; kingdom Viridiplantae; phylum Streptophyta; class Magnoliopsida; order Poales; family Cyperaceae; genus Carex; species Carex scoparia. Next base: position 4,705,137 of record JAJHPE010000033.1, read on the forward strand.
TATTGGAGTATGGAGAGATAGAATATGATAGAAAATAATAGAATAGATACGATTTTGAATTGAAATTTTCTGAGTAGCTAAACAATTTTCATAGAGTGAATCCATTCTTAGAGATTTTATAATTATATACTCAAGTTTCTTCAAAATTACATATGCTGCCATTAAAATCTCCTTTCTAAGGTTCTAGTTTGCAAAAAAATAAAAACGTCAAAATAACATTTTTTGCAACACAGAGAAAGAAAAACGAAGAAGAAGAGGTGGATTCTTACCTAGTCGGAAGAGACGAGATGAGTTGTAGCGGTCGATCTTGATCGGAAGAAACGGGGAAGAAGAGCAAGTTAAGAGGAGTGCTATAGTCTTTTGCTTTTGTTCTAATCCTTACCAAATTTCTTAGTTTTGGTGGGGACTTTTCGACGCAATTTGACAGTAGAAAAATCATGTGGAGGTAAATCGTCTCTCTTGCTATTGGTGTTTACACGTTTTTGCTCCGTTCCGATAAGAGGGTCAGCATTCCCTCCTCCCCTTTCTGAATTGGGGTCATACGCGTAAATCCGACTTTCCTAGCAAAAGTTATGGCCGTTTAAAGTTAAAAAAAAAAAACCGATGTTTCCAATCCTTAATCCATTTCATTTTGTTTAAAGTTATGGTCGTTTTATTTTTTCTAATAACACATAATGAAATATTTTACTTTTTCTTACAACTGCGAAAAATCTGATCTGAAAAATATTGATCCGGATTATTTCTTTCAATCCTTCTGATAAACTAAATTATATATTTTTCTATCTAATTTCAAAACAACATATAAAAAATTTCTAAAACTTTAATAAAAAGGATTATAACTTTTTTCAAAAAAAAAAAAAAAAAATAGAAACCGGCTATTTAATAGCCGGTTTCTAATTTTTATTAAAACCGGCTATTAAACCGCCGGTTCTAATAAAAATTAAGAACCAGCTATTTAATAGCTGGTTTGGGTAGTTTTAACAGAATTCGGATTTGATGAGCAGAGTTGGCGAATTGTATGAATTTATGGCTATGGATAAAAATGACCGGCAATAATTGCTAGGAATTGTTGATACGATTGAAAAGCCTTTTATTTTTTATGAAAAAGGATTGAAAAGTAAAAACCGATGAAGGAAAAATTGATAGGTGGGAGCTATGACACAACTGGTAAGTATTTTGAAATGGAACCGGTGTAGGTCCGATGCCCATCGGACCTAGTTTGGGTTCAATGGGCAAAACGCAAATCTGCCGTAGATTTCCATCAGAAATTCATTAAACGCATCGGAAGAAATAACGGGGCTGAGTGAAACGAATTTGGTTAACTCTAAAATCCAAAATCCGATAACTGCATAATCCCACCCAAGTCCAAAATCCAAAATCCAAAACCCGATAACCGCACCTCTTCGAATCGATCAGTCCCCTCTCCTCTCGATCTCTCTCTCGTCCGCATCGCATGCTCTCGCGTGCACAACCCTCCGCCGGCTCTCTCCTGCTCCGTTGCATCTCTCTCTCCCGCGCGCGCAATCGCAACCCTCTGACACCTTCCTCTCTCACAGCGCGAGCGTTTATCACTTGCAAAGGTCCTCATGACTTAAAAGTTCATCTGTTTCTTATGCTAATCTATTTTTCTCTCTTCAGTGTCAATTAATTTCATGCACTGAAATCCTAATATCTGGTACCTGAGCCCCTGATCGATATGACCAATTAGGATACTAGGTGGTGGTCTCTTTGTTGAGATTGGAAATAACTAACTGGATATTTCTCATCTAATTAGGTGTTTGTTGAGAATTAAGATTTATTTTATGTTAATTGAGATTTATATTTCCGTTTAGTGTGTTAGAAGTACATAATGAGAGAATCAGGGACCTACTTGCCGAAAGCACTGACCAAACACCAAAGAAGTGAGAAAATTTCCCACCTTATATTTCTTTTTGACAACAAATAATAAGAAACAATTGTGTTAGTATCCTTCTGACAACACAACCAAAAAAATTAAAGTAGAATATTTTCTATCCTCCTGAGAAAGAATTGAAGATTGGAAGTAAAGCAAAGTTTTGACGGTTCACATGAGGTGCCTGCTTTGGTCGAGTCAGAAGTGCACACTATTGATGAGGTTTGGGACATCTTGAGAACAGGTGCCAGGAAGAGTCGGGAAAACTAGTGCAAATGAATTTAGTAGCCGTTCTCACTGGTAAAACCTCACACTATTTCTTTTACTATACATAATTAATTCAGTATTTTGACCAGATATTACTATCCTTGATTAATTCAGTACCAAATTGAAGTATGTGCCAGGAAGAGTGGGGAAAACTAGTGCAAATGAATTTAGTAGCCGTTCTCACTGGTAAAACCTCACACTATCTCTTGTACTATACATAATTCAGTATTTTTACCAGATATTACTATCCTTGATTAATTCAGTACCAAATTGAAGTATGTGCCAGGAAGAGTGGGGAAAACTAGTGCAAATTATAGAGCGATTATTTATGGAATATGATTTGCTCCGACAATTCGTCAACTCTCGATTCGCAGAATTTATACATGCCTTCTAACATGCCATCCAGAATTTCAATTTTGATTACAATCGACTGCTCATTATCATCTCTAATATAGGAGTGGATTTTGACTATCCATCAGTATTGGAATTTTTACAAGAGTTTATTTTCATTTTCTCTATTTTATTTCTCCTTTTTCTCTTCCATTTTTCTGTTTTCATTTTCGTTTGTTTTTTTTTTTTTTTTTTTCCAGAGAGAAACCAAGCTCACTTAAGTGATTTTGGATTAGAGGGTGGAGATGAATGCATGATAACCGCATATCTCAAATGCCACGGCCATGGTGTTTCTATTTTCTTTTTTTTTTGAATTTACACATTTTATAAAAATAATCCCTCAATTTTTCTTAATTTATGATTAAATACAAAATTGCTTCAAAAGAACTTCGATAAATAAATTCTTATAAATAAACTGTTAATTAAGTTTGCTGAATTGATAAATAAATTTAATAATTATGCCACGTTGGCATTTTCTAATTTAATTACCGTACTAATATGTATTGAAAATAATATTTCTAACATTCAAATTATTATTGATTACTTCGTATTAATAAAATATGTTCTTTTAAACATTACAAATTTTCCTAAAAATGTCAGTGACATTTTTAGGAAATATTGTCAGTGACATTATATGAGGAAATATCAGAAAATCACTTCGCAGAATTTATATATGTTCTTTTAAACATTACAAATTTTCCTAAAAATGTCAGTGACATTATATGAGTGACATTATGTCACTCATATAAATTTTATATCCGTATTTTTTTTTTTTAAATTTATTTTACAATATGTAACAGAGATATAGAGCAAAAGATTAGAAAGAGAGAACTGATGTGTCCGGTTAGATAGTCACGACGACTTGGTGGCTTAGGCTCTGAGAGGTCGTTGCTCGTGTGGGACGATGCGTGCGAAGTCGTTGTTCTCATGGGAGAGGGATGGTGATGTCAAGGGTGTATATGGAGGAAAAAATGAGAGAAGGCGAAAAAGGTTGGGAGAAAGGTCATGAGTGGGGTCCACTTGTAAGGAAAATAAGAGGAGGGAGGATTAGTTAAATGGGCAGTGGGGCCGCTAGAAAGAGAACTAATATGTTGGAAGATGTGATTGGTCTGAAAAATTCATCAAATAAAATAAATAGATAAAGGAAGGGATATCTCATATGTGGCATAGATCTGACTCTGAATTTTCGCTTCTTCTAAATTTTAGATTAATAAAGTTTCTGGTTAAAGTTTAGATTATGTTTCCATTTAGAATTTCCAATTCAGGCCAAACTGAAAAAACTAATATTACACCGACAGCTATAGTCTTACAATACAGTTTTTCCGTAAAAATTGAAAAAATATCAAGACCAAGTTGCCAACTCAATCTGTGGTAAAAAAAGAAGTTCGAGACCGAGTTAGCTACCCAATTTTTATGATTTTTGTAAAATCTCAAACAATCATATTAGTTCTCTAAAATTAATTTTTCTATTTGTGGTTTATAAAACAAATTCGTTTATGGAGGCAGAATTAAAGTTGATAATATATATATTTTCTTTGAAAGTAAATGAAAAAAAAGAAGGTTCTACAAATAATGCTAGAAAATTGAATATTTTCCAATTCAGTTTGGACAAAAAAAAATTGATATTACACCAATAGCTACAGAGTTTTACAGCACAATTTTTATGTAAAAACTAAAAAAATATTAAGACTAAGTTGACAACGCAGGTCTTTGGTAAAAAAAAAAGTTTGAAACCAAGTTAGTAACTCAGTTTTTATAGTTTTTGTAAAATTTCAAACAATCATATTGTTCCCAAAAATTAATTTTTTTATTTATGTTTTATAAAACAATTCGTTAGAGGCATAATTAAAGCTGAGAATAAATATATTTTCTTTGAAAAAAGTAAAAGACAAACAGAAGGTTCCAAAAATAATGCAGGAGTGGGCCCTGCTATTTTTTTACAATAAAAAATTGAGTACCATATGAAACCAGTTGATTCTACATAAGATTGTTAGGATCCCAATAAATGGACAGATTTGTCATTTGGACGTAAATAGTAAGAGTAGTGAAGAGCACCTTTGCTTTCTGTGCATTAATTACTACCCAACAAACTGTTCTCTCTCATATTTCCTTTTTCTCTAAAACTTTGTTTTCGATTTTTTCTACGGACTAAACAATACAATTAATCGTGCAACGACTTTAATCTAAACACTGAACACATTCTCACATAAAAGAAGTTAGAACCGAAAGCACACCCTCTCCTATTTTTGAAAAAAAAAAATTACTGTATATATCAGTTATATCAATTACAAAATATAATTGCATATTATGATTTTTATATTTTATTAATGGGAAAATTTTCTGTGTGCCCATCTAAACTTTTGAAATATCCAATATCCCCATAAAATCACCATAATATCCAATATCTCCACAAAAAATAACTTGTTTTCTTCTATCTCCTTTTATTTAATTATTTTAAAATTTTAACTGACCAATATACCCTTTGTTTTAAAATGGAGATGCCACGTTATTATCTTCGTTTTAATTTGGCATGATATCAAAACAGATCTCTACATAATTTCTTAATTACGGTAAAACAGCAATATTCAGTCGCAATTATAGAGACTAAGAATAAAGAAAATAAGCTAAACTATGAGGGAAAGATGATTCGTTGACTGTTAATAATCAATAAATTTCTGACTTAAAAAGAGTGAGGGAGGATTTTCTTTTCTCCTTTCTTCATTTGGGAAGGTGAACAGAGAATAGAATTATTTCTGAGGCTCTCGCCTCTATGGATTTGGGGATATTGATTGTTAATAATCAACTACCATCACTTTTTACTCAAAGTTTCCCTTGCAGGTCTAGGGTCGAGGGTAGTAATTGCTCTTGTTCAATCCTGACAGAGGTATATCCTTCCAACTAGCCATTAATTAAGTACATTTCTGTCACACTCCTGATTCTGAGGCGCGACAAACCTACCGTGTTTATTTTTCCATAATAATTCACTTACCACAAGGCATGGATCTTTTTTTGCATTGTCAATAGCATTAATTATCGTCCCACATTTAATTTTATTTACAATATTTGTTTGACATTTTACACTGGATGATGCTAGATGAATTTTCTGCACCATGTCAGATAAAATAAACCAAAATCTCAGATCTTTAGATAGCCCTACTGTCAATTACAATCCCAAAAACGTTTCTCAATCTTTTTCTAATAAATCTGTAACCCACAAGGGGAAACGAGTGAGAAATAATAAATTATTTCTCAGTACTGATTGCCACTCAAATTATTGGATTCAAAGAAATCCATATTCAGAGTGAAATCACCGCACGAGAAATTAATAGTTCATTCTAAACTGACGAATGCAAATGCTCAATAACAGTATCCAATTGAACAACAGAAATTTCACAAATAAATCAGAACTCTAATGATCTTATCAGAATAAATGGTTTGGGTCAAAATCTTTTAAACTATAAAGTCTGGTAACGTTTGGTTTCTTACCTTTACAATTTATAGTTTGGTAACACTGACAGATACCAAAACAAGTATCTGTCGTGTTAGGATTTATACTGTTCTATCCATCTTGACAATTTGGTAATGGAAATAATGTAGAATCAATATCTCAATGCCATTAGTATCAGAAAGAAAATCGATGATAAGATAGTTCCAACTATCCTAACAATCGGTTAGCAGAAACAATACGAAATCAATATCACAGTACTGTCATTATCGGAAAGAAAATAATTGATAAGACAGTTACCACAGTTTATTAGTCTTACAGTCATAATTCTTATTTATTCAGTATCCCCTACCCAACCGGTACTGGATTCCGTTGGGGACAGTCACCATATGCGCATAAGGGTCCTGGAGTAAAGTATAGTAGCTAGCTAGACTTTACGATATATTAATCATATTTCTCCACTATATGGAGGTTCAAGAATTACAACATTCAATATTCAATTAATTCAGTCATTATGGTCTCAATCAATCATTTGCAATAAGAATCAACCAATCGATAAACACTATCAATATGACAGTCAACAGACTTACCTGTAATTCAGTTTCAATTGCATTATGCTATGCATATGATACAACAGTTCAATCAAATATTCAAAATGCACAGCGAGTGATGATTTAATTTCTAGTCATGAATCTCAGACTAATCCAATAACCTCATACCTGATAATGTAGGGCAATAAGCAGGATCACTAACAGTTTTTCCGTCATGAACCCTTTGTATCGTCAATCTTTATCTGATAGTGATCAGTTCAGAAATCCAATTCGATTTGCAACAACTATTCAGAATCAGCGCAACATAGTCAAAATTCCAATCGGACATCCAATCAAAATATATCTGTTCTGTTTTTCTGTTTTTCTTCTCTTTCTCTTTTATTTTTATTTCCCTCTTTGTTTTCTTTTGTTTTCGTTTTTTATTTTTCTTCTTTCATTCTTTTTTTGTTGGTTTATTTAATGGGAGAGGAGGATCACCCATGTTGGCCGCGTGGCACAAATTGCCACGTTGGTCATTTCATTATTTTTTTACTTTTGTAATTTTAACCTTTAACTTTTCACATTTTGCAATCAGTCCAAATATTTAAGAGAAAATTTATAAATATTTTCAAGTATTAACTTTCTATTATATTTATCTCGTATCAATTCTAAATTTCAAATATTTGTTTTCAAATATCTCATTATACATACTTTATCTCAGTTAAATAGATTTTTAGTCAATTAATTTATCATATTTAACTTTAGTTTCACTTAAAAATTTTACTCGTATATATTCAAACATTTTGTACATTACTTTCAGTTACTAATTTTATATACGTATTTTGTATAGTGTTACAATTTCCAAGGGTAAAATTTCATAATTCAAATTATGTATTTTTAAAAATCTTGATGGATTCGAACCATCACCTCCTGAAGATTCAGGGACTGTCCGAATGTTTGAGCTGAAGATCCATCTCATCCTTTAACTTAAACAAGTTTTTTACATTTATATATTGCTATGGTTTATTTTGGTTGATTATGAGTGCTTTACTGGCACATGGTGGTACTGAGTTCCTTGAAATTTTAGAGCATGACACCTCGCTTATGGTCTAAAATTTATAATTTATCATAATTATACATCAATTTGCCCAGCTGTGCAGACCTGGTAAAGCAATAAAAGCACAAAATTTGGAGTTTTTTTTTTATAAACCATAAATAAAAAAAAATTAACATTTCAGCATGATTACTTGGTTTTTTATAAAAACCATAAGAAATGAGTTGACAGCCCGTTCTCCATAATATTTTATCTCCCAGAACAAGCTGCTAACTCGTTCTTAATTTTTTTCCAGTTTTCAGTCCGGAATGAGTTGGCAGCCCGTTCTCTACAGTATTTTATTTTTAGAGTTTGCTTATAAAATAAATCAGATATTTTGTTTGATTTTGTATATTAACAATAAGATTAATGAAACAATTTGAAGAGATTTTTTTATGTATTTTGACTATTTTATCATTTTATGAAATCAATGGATTGATTTTCTATATACAAAAATTAATACGTATATAAAAATCAATTGATTGGTTTTCAAATGTACGTATTATTTTTCTAAAATTTATTTTTTATATTTTAAAAACAAACAAATTTAATCATTTAATTGTTATTTTTATTGAAACTTATTTAATTTAAAAGGTACTTTTTTTTTTTTGCAAAAATATAAAATAAGTGTTTTATTTAAGAAAAAATATGTTAGTATTCTAATTGTTCGATTTTTTAGAATAATGATATATTGGTCTACTACATGGAGGATTTAGAAGTTTCAGTAACTAAAATTTTTGAAAAAAAATTAAAATAGAGTCGATTTTTGCCACAAAAGCCGTTAGATTATGGAAAATATGTCCATTAATCATTCAGAGACATTATTTCCTAGAAAAAAGTATTTAGAGACATAAATTTTTACTATTGTTATTGTATTTCACTTTTATATTTTCTTCTAATTTTCTTCACGGAAATATTTATTGATTTTTTTATATAGAAAATCAACCTATTGATTTGATAAAATGATAAAATAGTCAAAATACACAAAAAAAAAATCTCTTCAAATTGTTCCATTAATTTTATTGTTAATATACAAAATCAAACAAAATATTTGATTTATTTTATAAACAAACTCTAAAAAAAAAGTTACTGTAGAGAACGGGCTGCCAACTCGTTCCGGACTGAAAACTGGGAAAAAATTAAGAATGAGTTGGCAGCTCGTTCTGAGAGATAAAATATTGTAGAGAACGGACTGCCAACTTGTTTCTTATGGTTTTTTATAAAAAACCAAATAATCATGTTGGAACGCTAATTTTTTTATTTTTCTATTTATGGTTTACAAAAAAAAAAAATCCAAAATTTGCACAACCACTCTCATGGTCTAAAGTTAGATCTCCGAGTCCAATTGGCATGGAAGATTTAATAAGTCCCACCACCTAACATTTCAAATATAGTTTCATTATGAACTTGTCAACTGAAAAATATTTCTCAAAGTATGCAATGGTAGTGGTATAATTACCATTGGTATTCGACCAATTGAATGAATTCTGATATAACCAATTGGAGAAACCAAATTGCATCGCATACCAAGTTTCACAGAAATCCAAATTTAAAAATAAAATTTAACGTATTAAAAAACAAATCTAAATACTTCATATTTTCAAAAACTAAATGTAACATATTTTTTTAACTTATTAAAAATAAATCCGAATTTAAAAATAAAATCTAACATATTAAAAAACAAATCTAATTACTTCACTAATTTAAGAACTAAATCTATCATATTATTTTTAATCTATTAAAAATAAATCCGAATTTAAAAATAAAATCTAACATATTAAAAAATAAATCTAAATACTTCACATTTTCAAAAACTAAATAAAACATATTTTTTTAACCTATTAAAAAAAATTCGAATTTAAAAATAAAATCTAACATATTAAAAAAAAATCTTATTACTTCACCAATTCAAAAACTAAATCTATCCTATTTTTTTAACCTCTTAAAAATAAATCCGAATTTAAAAATAAAATCTAACATATTAAAAAACAAATCTAAATACTTCACATTTTCGAAAACTAAATCGAACATATTTTTTTGACCAATTAAAAATAAATCCGAATTTAAAAATAAAATCTAACATATTAAAAAATAAATATAATTACTTCACCAATTCAAAAACTAAATCTATCATATTATTTTTAATATATTAAAAATAAATCCGAATTTAAAAATAAAATCTAACATATTAAAAAATAAATCTAAATACTTCACATTTTCAAAAACTAAATCTAACATATTTTTTTGACCTATTAAAAATAAATTCGAATTTAAAAATAAAATCTAACATATTAAAAAAAAATCTTATTACTTCACCAATTCAAAAACTAAATTTATCCTATTTTTTTAACCTATTAAAAATAAATCCGAATTTAAAAATAAAATCTAACATATTAAAAAACAAATCTAAATACTTCACATTTTCAAAAACTAAATCTAACATATTTTTTTAACCAATTAAAAATAAATTTGAATTTAAAAATAAAATCTAACATATTAAAAAATAAATCTAATTACTTCACCAATTCAAAAAATAAATCTATCCTAGTTTTTTTAACCTATTAAAAATAAATCTGAATTTACAAATAAAATCTAACATATTAAAAAGCAAATCTAATTTCTTCACATTTTCAAAAACTAAATAAATCTAACATATTTAACCATTTCTACAAATTACTACATTTCCAACATAATCTAAAAGAAATTAAATCTATTTACAATAAAATAATCTGATTACTTATCAATTTATACAAATTACTACAAAATAAATCTAATTATCTACAAATTACTACAAAATAAATCTAATTATTTACAAATTACTACAAAATAACTCTAATTATTTAACAATTTATATAACTACAAAATAAATCTAACTATCTACAAATTACTACAAAATAAATCTAATTATTTAACAATTACTACAAATTATTACAAAATAAATCTAAATATCTATAAATTACTACAAAATAAATCTAATTATTTAACAATTACTACAAATTACTATAAAATAAATGTACCTTCAAATCTTGTAGACTGAATTTGTAGAACGAATCTTGCGAGATTTTGAACAAGCTTTGTAATTCCATTTGCGGATTTGTAGAACAAATTAAATTTACAGCTTTTTTTTTTAACAATAAACTGAAATTTTGAGAATAATAAAAATATTGAGAGAATGAGTGAATGAAAAAATTATGAGAATATGAGATATTGAGATGTTAAAAAATGTAAGGGATTAGGGTATGTTTAAAGAGGTTTTGTTTGGGGGAAAAGAATTTTGAAAATTTTAAATCGTTGTCTGTGATTTCAATTTTAAATTGTGAACTAAATCATCACCATTCAAAGTTTTTATGCACAAATCTTAATGAAAATATTTGTATAAGTGCGAATCTCGATAAAAATCAATGGCTTAGATCAATTGGAATTAATTGATAGAATATTGATGTGATTAAAGTTAAAGGGTGGGGAGCCGGCCGGTAGGGCAAATAGGGGTTCACGGGCGGTCCGGGTTCAACCCAGTCTGGGACGGATCACGGGTCAGCCGGATTTAGTTTCAAAAATAGCACCCGGGTTTGAAATTTTGCCCGGTCCGGCCAACCTGCTGAACCCGTGCACAATCCGGTCCTGGCGGTACTCGGGTCACGGGTCAGGAGTAACTGTTAGAACACTACTAGACTCGCAGAGGTCATCGCTCGCTTGGGACGATGCGTGCGAAGTCGTTGTTCTCGCGTGGGAGAGGGACGGTGACGTGACGAGTGTACAAGAAGGAGAAAATGAGAGAAGGTGAAAAAGGTTGGGAGAAGGTTATGAGTGGGATCCACTTGTATGGAAAATAAGAGGTGGGAGGATTGGTTAAATGGGAAGTGGGGCCGCTAGGAAGATAACTAATCTGTTGGAAGATGTGATTGGTCTGAAAAATTCATCAAATAAAATAAATAGATAAAGGAAGGGATATTACATTCAGATTTTCGGTCTAGACTAAAAAAACGGCTCGGTCTTTGGTAAAAAAAAAAAGTTCGAGACTGAGTTAGCAACTCGGTTTTTAAATTTTTTTTGTAAAATTCCAAACAATTATATTAGTTCTCAAAAATTAATTTTTCTATGAGATATAAAAAAAACATTGTTTTATGGAGGCATACTTAAAGCTAAGAATATATATTTTCTTTGAAAAAAGTAAAAGACAAAAAGAAGGTTCCAAAAATAATGCAGGGGTGTACCGAGCTTTTTTTTTTTTTGCAATATATAGCAGGCTCATAATAGGAAACACCAAACCGAGATCCCTGCTTTGTAAAAATTGGCAAATGATGAAAACAATAAAGCAACAAAAACATTAGTTTGTCATTTGGTCCATATCAAACCAGTTGATTCTACATAAGATTGTTAGGATCCTAATAAATGGACAGATTTGTCATTTGGACATAAATAATAGGAAGAGTAGTGAAGGGCACCTTAATTTGCTTTCTGTGCATTACTACCCAACAAACTATTCTCTCTCTCTCTCATATTTCCTTTTTCTCTAAAACTTTGTTTTCGATTTTTTCTACGAACTAAACAACACAATTAATCGTGCGACGACTTTAATCTAAACACTGAACACATTCTCACATAAAAAGGAGTTAGAACCGAAAGCACACCCTCTCCTATTTTTGAAAATACAAAATTACTGTATATATCAGTTATATCAATTACAAAATATAATTGCGTATTATGATTTTTATATTTTATTAATGGGAAATTTTTCTGTGTGCCCATCTAAACTTTTGAAATAGCCAATATCCCCATCAAATCACCATAATATCTAATATCCCCCAAAAAATTAACGTTTTTCTTCTATTCCCTTTTATTTATTATATCTTTTATTTAATTATTTTAAAATTTTAACTGACAAATATACTCTTTGTTTTAAAATGGAGATGTCATGTTATTATCTTCGTTTTACATATCTCTACAGAATTTCTTAAATACAGTAAAACAAGAATACTCAGTCGCGATTATGGAGACTAAGAATAAAGAAAAGAAGCTAAACTATGAGGGAGAGATGATTGGTTGATTGTTAATAATCAATGAATTTCTGACTTAAAAAGATCCAGGGAGGATTTTCTTTTCTCCTTTCTTCATTTGGGAAGGTGAATAGAGAGTAGAATTATTTCTGAGGCTCTCGCCTCTATGGATTTAGGTGCTTTGATTGACTTTTTATATTCTATTATTAAAGTGGGAGAAGACGAATTTGAATAAAGCAAGGCAGCAAGACAACAGACGACCTTCCTGTAAAGATGAACAAAGATTGGTTCAAAAGGAAGCATGTCCAGGATTTGGAGCTGGATAATATGCCTCAGGTTTCACTGACACAGAAAGCGCCATCCCATGAATTGATCTATTTGTAAGCAATGCTCAGTTAATCCATTTGTCAAAGTAGGTGAACAAGAATGGAAGTACATTCGATTAAGGGGTACTTGTCATCCTTGACGCTCCCTTTGATCAAAGAGGTTGATATGTACGTGCTGATATTTTCTCTGCTCATGAGAAGTACCAGAAAACCCCTTTGATTGAATACTCTCACTCGAAAAAGAGATCACCCAATAAATTCGCCGCATACCAAATCAATTTTAACAAATCGTCTTCAAACCATGTATCAGTTGCTGGCTCATCAAAGTATCATTCAACAAATAACTCATCTATATGCATTTTGTCAGGTAGATTGGCCACTGAAGAAAACCATTTCCTTTCTTTTCATGCTCTCCAAGCCAATAATATTCAGAGACCCCCTGAAACACACTCAGGTACTGCAGTTCTTTTAACTAATGATCACCGTAGCGCAAATTGAAGTAGCAATATCTTTTGCTTCTGAGATATTTGAGCTTCCCAATACATCGTGTTTGTATAGACATAATCAAAATGCTTCAAGCTGATCAATTTGCTCAAATCATCAACTACCATCACTTTTTACTCAAAGTTTCCCTTTCAGGTCTAGGGTTGAGGCCTCGAGGGTAGTAATTGCACTTGTTCAATCCTGACAGAGATATACCCTTCCAACTAGACATTTAAGTACATTTCCAAGGGTAAAATTTCATAATTCAAATTATATATTTTTAAGGATCTTGATGGATTCGAACCATCACCCCCCTGTTCAAGGACTCTGTCCGAATGTTTGAGCTAAAGATTCATCTCATCCTTCAACTTAAAAAACTTTTTTCATTTATATATTGCTATGGATTATTTTGGTTGATTATAAGTGGTTTACTGGCACATGGTGGTACTGAGTTCCTTGAAATTTTAGATGATTACACCTCGCTTATGGTCTAAAATTTATAATTTATCATAATTATACATCAATTTGCCTCAGCTGTGTAGACCTGGTAAAGCAATAAAAGAACAATATTTGCACAACCATACTTATGGTCTAGTTTCATTACGAACTTGTCCAGTGAAAAATATATCTTTCTTTTTTTTGAAAGAATCCGGGCAGGCGCTGCCAGGAATGAAAAATATATCTTAAAGTATGAAATTGTAGTAGTATAATTACCATTGGTATTCGACCAATTGTATGAGTTCTGATATAACCAATTGGAGAAACCAAATTGCATCTCATACCAAGTATCACCTACTTCACATTTAACCCAAATTAGTCCCAATCGAGCATCAGATAAAATATAATCATGCAATTGAGCTTTCTTAAGCTATAATGTTCAATTGTACCTCAACTCAGTTGAATTTTGCATTTACAGAATCTCGATTCTCCTATCACACCTACAAATACAATTAAATGTGCTCTAATTTTAGTCAAAATCTAGCTCAAAACTGGTAAGAACACATACCTCAACCAATCAAAAATGATGTCGGTATAAGGCAACAGGAGAAAAAATTGAACAGCCGGCAAATTTAATCTGAAGAGAATGAATGAAGCATCATGTTTATGTAGTGTTAGGAGTATATAATTGTAATATCGTAATATCAAAATCATCTATCAATATTTGAATTAAAAGGACCAATTCATTGTGTCGTGACACAGGCTTCGTTTTTCTTATGGCCATGACTCGCATCGCCTTGGGCTGCCGTCCAGACATCTCCGCAGCCAGAGGCATGCTCGATCCGTGAGGGAGGGAGGGGGACGAGAAGGGGAAGAGCGTCTACGAGAAGGGGAAGGAGAGGAACAACAAAACAAATGGACTGGACACTCTGTTTAAAATCTATGGGTATAATGGTCCGTTAAAATTTTAAATAAAAGATAAAATAAATAAAAGGGGATAAGAGATGGTTTAGAAGGGTAGACTGGAAATTTTCCCTAAATTAATTTTATAGATTCCAGCTAGCCCACTGAAAATCTCAGTTGGATCGGTTCATACATTGACCAACAATTGTATTAGGAGGTTCCCACTTAAATTTGAAACTTTATTATTTCATTAAAAAGATTGTATCGTTGTTATATATACACTCGTACCCAGTGGATCTACAAAAACTTAAAGCGGCACCAACAAATAATATAACCCAACATTAAAACATATCATTGTTGTCAAGTGAGCGTAACAGATTTTTATATCACTACTTGTATGGTATATAACATCAGATAATTACCAAAATCAATCAGAAACAATATATCAGGACTTGTAGTAGTCACTAGGAATTTGCAATGGAAGTTGTATTAATAGAGAAAAAAAATGAAAAAAAAAGAAAAGGAGACGAAGTTATATCAGCAATCAAAGAGGTTTCTATCTAATCAATCCCTATTCATTTTAAAGCTGGAGAGAATTCAGAGTTTCGCCAACAAAATATTCTTATGCAAAGATGCTTTTTTTTTTTTTTTTTCTGAATATGTCTTTCTATTTTTCCCAAGAAAATATGATTTTCCAGGCAAATTTCTTCTACAGTTGATGTTATTTTTACACCAGTAATTATATATTGTGAAAAAAAACCCACAAATGATCAATTCGATCAGATTAAAAATTTGTTGCAACTTGTGGCTACAATCTTAGTTATACATATCATGGTGGCTTGCCATGTACATATAATTACATCAAATAATTACTGGATATAAATAGATACTACATCATAACAGTAGCATCTTGTCTTTGAAAAATTAGGTAGATCACAGAACTAACAACAACATCAAAATAAATATTAGGACCAAATTAAATATTTTCACTTGTCAATTATAATTTTTTTTGAGAGAAGGCCCATAGGCTTGAATTGCATTACTAAAATAGTCTGTACAAGAAGGATCCTAATTAACAAAGTGAAATTTAAGATGAAAAACATATGAGTACAGACCTCAATGATTCAATGGAAAACAAATATAGAGAAATTATTAAAAAAAGTTTGTTTGTTGAATATATTTAGTTCGTTATAAATTGAAGGGCAAACAATCAAAATCACAGTGAATTAATGGCATAGATGGAAACTTATAACAATTGTTTTTTGTTTTTGTTTTGTCAAATGAATTCTTGTCGGTCAAACTATTCTTTCCAATCAGAAATATTGAATAATAATTTGTTTCTATTGAAGTTATCTCTATTGAATTGAATTGAAATTTAGTACTTCTTAGTTCCGATCATAGTGTAAGCATGCCCAAGCTAAAGCATCACCAACTCAGTTATTTTTGTTTATTAAACTTCTCCAATATATAAATAATTATAGAGAAAATTGAAACTAAATTTTTATGTTTTAGTTTGAAAGAAAAAGAAAATGCAGAGTTAATTATTCATCAAATACTGAAGAAGAACAAGATTTCAGTCATATCAAATGTTTAGTATAATTATCTTTAAATGAGCTTTTCTTTTAATTTATTGAATATAATTTTTACATCAGAACTTTTAAAAGAGTATTAAGGAAAATTTCAAATTTCAAATTAATTGAAATTTGAAATTCTGATACAGAAAAATGAACCAGACTTTCATATATCGGCCCTTAATTTTAGTTTTTGTTTTTTTTTTCTCGAACTAATAACATGTTTATGAGGCAAAATTTAAAATTGAGCCTTTTTTCTTTCTAGAAGAATATTTTAAAATTTATAATTAATAAAAAAAAATTAGCTGCTAGAAGCAAATCAAAATGATACAGTCTTTTTGTCTTTTATCTTTGAAATACATATCTAGAGGGAACCTCAATAAAATATGTGCACCACTATACCGAAACAGAATCATTTATTTGAAAACATAAATTAAAAGGAAAAGAGAACAATTTTGGCAGTTATAAGTAAAATACATAGTCTTCTGTCTTTTGTAGATTTCAAAACATATTCAACCACTCCAGAATAAAACCAAACAATAAACAAATAAATTAAAAGGAAAATAAAATGATAGCATTACGGAAATGATTGAAACACTAACACAAATAAATTTAAGGAAAACATTCTACAGATCGAAGCTGGCCCTACCATACCATATATTTATGTGGGGAACATGTTTGCAGATGTCGTTGCAGATCTCATCTGCATGATTTTGTAATTCGCTGCAGCCATGTACGATAAGTTCTTTGAGGTTGAACAGGTAATGAAGCCCTAGAGGCACCCTTAGTTTTTCACAATTGTCTAGTCGCAGTACCTTAAGTATGGGCATGGCACCCTCCTTTATCTCCCATTCTTCTAGATTGGTTAGGTTCCAAAACATCAACTCATGTAGCTGTTGGAAGCCTCCAGCAGAACAATTCATCTTTCGATTCACTTCTCCTCCATTCAACAGGAGTAACCTGAGGCTACGAAGCTTCTCTAGCACTGGCAGCGGATCTTTCTTGAAATGGAGATTAGAGAGTATAAGCTTTGAAACATGGATGGGAAACATGCCAACCACAGGTGACAACTTGTTGGAGGGTGAGGACTGCTCTCTTAGAAACAGAGATTGTAAATGCTGATAAAATGGAAACCTTTCCATCTCCACTATTGTTTGCGGCACTTCACTGCCATGTAATCTAAGACAGGTTAGATGATTCAGTGTACCAAGCAACTTGGCCATTAAATCCCATGAAAACGAGCTCTCCACTTTGATATTTAAATCGCACACATTCGGTAGTTTAGGTAACTGTGCATTCCATGACTCTCTGCTCTTCACAAGCCAGAGTGTCTGCAGATATGTTAGGTCAGTAGATGATGAAGGCCCTAAGGTATAATCCTCCCAATGCCAATGTAGAATCACATGCCTAAGTGTTTTCACATTCCATATATCATCAGGCAAGTCGCCATGATCATCTAGTCCCATGAAATCAATGGTCTCCACAAATTTCCCATGCAGTTGGCAATACCTGTTGACAAACAAGATAATTAGAGCACCAGTTAGGCCTCAAACCTTTTAGGGGTATTTTCGTCATTAACCATTTATTAGACAAAAAATAGAGTTACTAGTTAATAAAACAAAGACAACTCCATCTTTTGATTTGAATGTTATGTAACCATTAGGAATAAAATCACTGTAATAACTTTGATATTAAGATTGCAATAAAATCAAACAATTCATCACACTCTCTGTTTATCACTTCACTATTTTATTCCGCAAAAATCAATATGATATCAAAGCCCATGGTTTGATAACCCGATTAAAGAAAATAAACCAAGTGCCTTAAAGGCCACTAAGAGCTGCACAAGCCAGCCACCCATACCAGAAAAATAACAAGAGTTTTTGTTCTTATCCAGTTCAGTACCAGAAATATGAGTAAAACTAGAAAAAAGGCAGTGTATTAGAGGATACAAGTCGCAATTAGTTAGAATAACAGAATTAGTTAATTCTGTTATATTGTACTTGTGCTAGAGATATGTTCTATTGTATGAGATGAGAGCTATATAAAGCTATGTACAGCCATTCTGTAAAGATACAATAATCAATACAAAATATCCAGAAATTGCATTCTTGAATTCTTTATTTCTTTTCTTTAGATGGTATCAGAGCCATCAATGGCTAACACCTCCATTATCCAAAATCAAACCCAAAACAACCAAAATGAATCAATCATTACCTTAAACCTTCCAATTGCCACAAAACTCTCTCATACAAATTTCCTCACATGGAAATCTCAGATACTACCGGTGATCAAAAGCTACAATCTTGGAAGATACATCTCAGCTGTGCCCTCAGATGATGTCGTCTTCTCAGAAAGGCAAGATCAACTCATTCTAGCTAGCATGGATGCGTTCATCCTTGACTGAGCAAATCCAGGCTCAGGTCGTTTCTTGCGAGACTACTGCTGATCTTTGGACAAATCTCACTCAGATTTTTTCTGCTACCTCGCGAGCTCGCCTGACAGATCTTCACAGACAGCTTCAGACTACAGTCAAAGGAGCATCCTCCTGTTCCGAATACCTTCAGCAGATGCGGCAAATCTCCGATGAACTTGCCTTCATCGGATCTCCTTTGGCCTAAGAATCAGATAAAATTAAATCTGTTTTAAATTTGATTCGTTAAATCGCCACACCGTTAGATTTACATTTGATTGAGTTTACGGTGGATACTGCCCATCGGAACTAAATTAGGTCCGATGGGCATCGAACCTACACTGGTTCTCACATCGAGTGCAATGAGTAAATTCGGACCGTTTGTTTAACCGACACCTATTGAGTTTGATCTGGCTGGAATTAATCCGGACAGTCCATTTTTTTATTGTACCCCTCGGTACTGACGAACATGCAAAAGTGTTCATCTAGTATTTATTTCCCTCTTCATTAGGTGCGCTGGCATATGTAATGTATTGGACTGAGGAATAATTCAAAGAGCAAATTTGAGGCTAATACATGTGCACCCATGCATCAACTAAAAAAAACGGTTTAGATATAGGAATCTCATGTAATAAGATTTAGGTTATTTTTGGGTACAAATCAGCATATAGATCGATGTTGATTCATTTTTAATCAAGGTTTTAAGTAGAGATTATTGCATCATCGAAGAAAGGCTAAAAAAACTACTGCAAATAGCGTAACAGCAGATGTATTTCCCCAATATTTTTTGTAATGGAAAATATCACTGAAAAATAGGAACCATTGAATTTTGTTCAAATATGACTGAGCAGAATAATTAGATAATAAGGGTTTCTTTTCTTTGAAGTAAGGAGTTGTTTCTTTAGATGATTTTTTTAAAAATATTTCTTCTTGGGGCTTCTATGTTATTACTCGGTTGCCAGATCAGTTGATACCAGTTGATACATACTGATCCAATGTTGTAGAATTTTTTTTTTCAACCTCTTTTTTCTTGGTGTTCTTGCATCGATTAAGCAATTAAAAAACAGATGTGGCAAGAAGAAACTAAAAGAAGTATTCAGTTGAGATGGTTTGCAATCAGTACCAGTAGTTTCCATAGCAGTAACAATATTGCCTTTTTAATCTCTGCTTCAAATGTCTTTTTCAAGATATGACTTCTTTTTTTTCGAAGCTAGTATGTCAAGCATCTTGATTTGGTGTTTTGATTCATTGGCATTGATATTATTTATGTAAGAAATTGTAACAAAGGAAGAAAATTATTGTGATATCAGAACCCTTTTTAATGATAAATTATAAATTTCAATTGTTTTTCACTTGTAGGAAATTATGGAAGAATTTTTGGAAAATGAACTTTTCATGTACTTGAATTAATCAAAGTTCAGATTTTCGATTTGTAATATATCAGATTTGCAGCATTTAGCTAAATTTTTTTATTAACTCTAGTAATTTTTTAGTGAATTTTTCGTTTCTATTATTATCCTTTTGATCTAAGAACTAAAGATGGTAAAAAAAATGATCTACTGTTTATTTTTCTTTAGAAGAATGTTGTTCCCAATTTGAACCAAACATATGCTTCAAAAATGTTGAATTTTAATTGAGCATATTATGAATTTATCTTTCATTATTTTATAATCCCCTTGGCAATTTGAACTGAAGAATGCCAAACGGCCCAAACCTGAGAACCAATTCCTGTCTTCTAATAAAAAAAAATGTTAAGGCTTAGATGCTATAGATAGTATAAGATATTTCATTTTACGGTCTCAAAAACCTATCGTATAAATTTCAAATTTTGGTCTAAGTAACTCAGTAAATTAGTTATATAATGAACTTATAGAGTACTAATTTTTACTATTTTTGAAATTGTTTTACTACTTTTTATAATTTCTGAAAAATGACAAAAATAGCTTAAAATTTTTTTACTACTTTTTTTGTCATATTTTATAAATCATAAAAATAGTAAAATAAATTTAAAATTAGTAAAGATTAGTATTCTACAAATTCATTATATAACTTATTTACTGAGCTACTTAGATCGAAATTTGCAATTTATATGATAATTTTTTTTATACTATAACACATAAGGTCTTATGCTATCCATAGCATCTAAATCTTACTAAAAAAATGTTTCCATATAATTCGAACATCACCGATGCATATTCAAATAAAAGAAAAAGAGTATTTTGCAGGTAATTCATTTACACGAATAAACGTGTCTGTTTTGAAATTAATGTGAAAAAATTACTCCAACAGCACGAAGTTTTCATTGCACTTTTCTTATCAAATCGCACAAATTTATACGGATAAATATGATATTATGAATATGAAAGCAAAATATGTACATTTTTTCTTAAAATAATTACTATATTTTATTAAAAACACAAATAAGACCTACAAATTAGTTTCAATGCATAAACAATGACGACCCGCTTATTAGTCGCAAAGATCGAATGCAATCATTTGGGGGAGTAGGATAAGAAGATGATGTTAATGCTTTTTAGAATGCGTAATTAATTTTGTTACAATCAATAAAACGTATTTTGAATAAATTTTGGGGAGTAGGATAACAAGATAACAAGGTATTACTTAACTTTCATAAGGGAGATGTTTATGTTTTTTAAACCCGTAAGTGTTTATTTTTACATTAACATTAGTATATAAAATTTATATTCAGAATAATAAATTCAAACCTTAATTTTTTTCTTCTTCTTTAAATCAACAATGCCTTCATGTTTTTTTTTTTAAATATTATTAAGTTTCTAAAACTCAGATATGTGCATTACTTATCCAAAATAGGATTATAAATTGTAATTATTGACAAATTATTGAAATGTTTGCAAAATTATCAACTATTTAAAGTATATACAATATTTCAATTTGAATAGATATATTTTAGAAGACAAGTTAAATTAAATAATTGAAATTTCAATACAGTAAGAGTTATATATAACATGAATTTGCTAATTCTTTTGAAAATAAATTATATAAAATATATAACATCTACACAAATAATTCCATTTAATATTTGATTTATAAATTTTATGTCTATTTGTTTATAAAAAATGACAATATCTGATTCATGTGGAAATATTTAGATATATTAACTTGATATAAAAGAATCATAATAAAATAAATTTAAAAATTAAGAAAATTACTAGAACATAACTAGAAAAAATTAACTTTTTATTACAATAACTATTTTTGAGTAATATAATATCAGTTTTCTACATCATCATTTTTTTATTTGTATTGTTTAAATTTTGTTATCATGGTTTTCGACTTTGTTAGGATTGTCTTTGTTACGTTACGAAACAAAATATTCTAATAGATTTATATATATATGTGTATATATATATTTCTAGACATAAAAATATACCTAAAGGGCTTATAGGTAAATTTTATATAATATGACATGAATTTATTTTTATTCAAAATGAATAGATATTGATGCTTTTGATATTTAGTCAAATAAATCATATATATATTATGCAAAAAGGGGTTTATTCTAATAACCATATATTTATATAAGGGTTTATGTGCATATATTACATCCCTATGTAATATTAATTAAATTAAGGGGCTTATAGGCAAAATTACCAAAATTATTAACCTAACCTCTTCCTTCTTCCTTCTCCACCGTATAGTCTCCTAAAGAAACCGTGTGTTAGTGTGTGTGTGTGGGTGAGTGGCGCAAGAGGAGGAAGAAGTGAGAGAGAGATCAAAATTCCGCGAAATCGATCGATTCGATCTGAGATTCGAGATTCGAGCCAAGTAGATACTCTAATCCTCTTCTCATTTGGTAAATTTCCTTTCTTAAATTATCGAAAACCTAATTCTCGATTTAAATGTCGAATTTTCGGTTGAAGTTTGGAATTGGATTCGGGTTTTCGAATTATCGTTAAACTTCGGTTGCTTGAATCGAATTTCTAAATTGAATTTGATAGATATGGATGGATTATTGGATTTAGGGTTTTTGAATTGATTCTAGGGTTTTAGTGATTCAAAGAATACGGAACGATCGATTATTCGATCAAATTAAACCGTTAAGCCGAAATGAACGATCGATGGTTTCAAACCTAATACCAAATTTTATCGACCAAATTAGGAGTTATTTAACCTAATTTAAATTGGGTAAATGAATAAGTATTTATGGTTATATGGTATCGAATTAGGAAATGATGCCGCAATCGACCGTACCAATCCGGTACCAAAAACCTTGAACTTAGGTATTATTGTTGCGGGCCGCAATAGGACCCATTACGGGCTGCAACCTGGTAATCCAAAATGGTAAGTTGAGTATTGTTAAGCCAAATCGAATGAGTACCGAACCGTAATCGCACTAGCCTTAGTTATACACCATTTATACAGTGTTAAATAACGATTATGCGTATCTTTTAAATAGACTTGGTAAGGTGTCCGGGCCGTGCAGCGCCTGCGTAGGGGGTCGAGTAGGGTATGACACGGTCCGTGTGGATTGTGACTCGGCCCGAGTAGGGTATGACACGGTCCGTGTGGATTGTGACTCGGCCCGTGTAGGAAGTCCAGATTTTAGAATCTATTAACGATCATCATACTCAGGTGCGGGGTTTCTGGACTTGTTTGATATTTTATTTTCAGAATTAAACTGTTGTTTCATTTGTCATGTTGATTACTCTTTGTTGCATAAACTGAATTAGACATTTCATTTGCATAGCCAATCTATTTCAGTTCGAATTGCTGTAATCTGGGTGACTTGCATGCTGGTATGGTTTATTATCGTGTCGATCTATGAGATCTGATCTGTAGTTGAAAGTCACCAGAATTTGATAAATAAACGGATACGTGTCACCGGCGAGTGACAGTCACCTAGTGTGACATTCGCAAAACCTGGATATCTGGTTTTGCAAGGATCTTAAAGCTTTAGGTCAGGCCTGGGTAAGTCCTCAGTACCGGTTGGGGCAGTGGCAAGCGATGTGATGATGGTTATGGATATAGGTGACTAGTGTGAAACGTCTAAGGCGTTATCCGTTGTGATAATGCGGTTGAAAAGTCTATTGATATTACGTTCTTGAATGATTTCAAATGAATTTTCTTGATATGATCTGAAACCAGAGTTTAGGAAATGGTTAAGCCAAGCGATACAGATGGGTGTCACATAAAGGGTCCAGTAGGGTGGTCCATCTGTAGGCGTCTGGAACCCTACAGGTGTCGACGGGCTAGTGAGTAGGGTGGAACATCTGTATTTGCTACCAGACGTAATAACATGAGTTAAACCGAATGTTGTGTGTAGTTGAATTTCAATTTGACAATTCCTTTATTGTGATTTCATTTGTTTACTGTAGTCGTATTGATGCACTTCTGTTTAATCATATATTGTTATATACATGTTAGGTAATTTGTTTATGGTTTATTTTTGAAAATAGAACTTGATTGCAAGTCCAGCAACTTATCTGTGGCAAATATTCGCACTGGGAATTTTATTCTCATCCCGTTTTGGGTAATTCTTTTCAGGTTCCGGGGGCGGTTGATCCGGGAGAGGCACGACAGGTCTAGACTCCCGATTACCTGTTTTGTTTGGTATTTGACTAGAGATGTGTATTTATGTTTTTGGTTGTATATATCTATTCTCTATGTCATGAACCATGTCGTATCTGTATGTGATACCGTTCTGTTTATTATGACGTACCTGACTTTGATATCTGATCGGTTATGTATATTGTGCTTTTATGTGCTTGTTTGGGGGTTGGTTTTAATTTATATCGTAATTGCCTTGTAAGCATATGGGAAACTGTATGTTTACGGCAGGGATCCTGTCGCATTCTGTATCTGATGGCTACGGGGTGTGACAGTCTTAATATGATGCATCTTTACAAATTTTAATTAAACAAGTCAAATTATTAGATATTTGAACAATAAGAGAAGTTTGTTGTGTGCTTCTTTTTGAGAGATAATATACATTAAAAGGATGTTATATATACTAAACTTTTGTGAGAAAAGCAGATATTTGCATGTTCAATCATTCTAAAAGTGTTTCTTATCTAATTTGTGTCATAGTAAAGTAATGAACATTTATAATAAGCTAGTTCCTCAATAAATGGAAAATACTTGCATGTATATATATATAACTATGATCTATTTTCAGATATATGTATTGATGTTGTCCGATCGTATGACTATAAAAATAAATCCATTAAAATTTGAACGACAAATGAGTTTGTCTGATGACATTGTTCTGTTAACTTTCATGAGGGAGATGTTTATGTCTTTTTCATCCAGAATGTTTATTTTTACATTGATAATAATATATAAAATTAATATTTCGAAATATGAATTCAAACCTTAATTTACATTAAATGAACAATGCATTCATGGTTATGAGAAAAAGAAATATATTTATTTCAAAGAGAAATATATTTTGATAATTTTATGTCATAATATTTAAAAACAACTCCATAAATTCAGGCAGTTAAAAATAAAAATAATGCAATTTTTTTTTAGAAAAGTAATGAATTTAGAAATGTTGGCTTAGTATCAAAATTTTCATGTAATACAATAGAATTTATTTTAATGAGAAAATAAATGACAACGTTTATTTTAATCACAAAATCTCATGGGTACCCCTTTCATATATATCAGATCGTGTAATTGTTAAGTGCTCAGTAAACGAGGAAATCTCTTCTACATTGTCCGTACATATACAATACAATTTATTGTATATATATAAATAATTGGAGAATTTCCATATTGTGGAATACATCAGAATATATTGAAGGAAATAAGACATATTTTCTTAAATTATTACTACTAGCTAGTACGAACTAGTTTTAATTTAGTACACAACTACATATAAATACCCCTCATCATTTGATATGAATTGAGCAGAAGTTTTTGTACAAAAAACTCAACTTAAAATCTTCAACCATTGTCTTTATCTCAAACGATAAATAAAATTGTCAGTTTGTCACTGAAAATTAAAAATGCAAAGCACATAAACAAGAAACTAAAAAGAAAACAATGACATATATGAAATTGGATGCTTGGAGTAACATATGCATTGAATGGTGTCCATGGCTCTATGGGAAATCAACTAAAGGAACATGTTTGCATAAGTTGCGGATCTCATTTTCCTTGGCAGCACAGTCAGGGTCACTGTCTAACCCAGACCACCACAATTCTTGAAGGTTGGTTAGATGTCGTAGTCCCTGAGGAACACACAAACGTGGATTATGAGCAATATTGAGTTTTCTAAGAATGGGCATGGCCCCCTCCTCTATCTCCCAATCCTTTAGATCGGGAAGGTTCCAAATACTCAGATGTTCTAACTGGCTGAAGCCTTTAGACGAACAACACATTTTTTCATTAGTGCCTATCCCATATAGCTTGAGCTTCTTGAGGCACTGTAGTTTTTCCAATGCCGGCATTATGTCTTGCAGGAATTTGAATCCAACCAAAAAAAGATGAGTTAGATGAGGAGGCATATAAATGGGCATTTCACTCAACTCATCCGGTTCATAAATTCGTAACCAGAGAGATTGTAGATTCAGATAAAATGGGAAGTCTCTTGTGTCTAATTTTCCATTAAAAGGTATACAGTACATACTATTGAGATTGAGGGAGATCAGGTGCTTTAAGGTGCTTAGGAAAGTGTCAAGTCCCTCCCGTGAATGTGAATCATATGATAATCTTAGTGTACGTAAATTAGGTACATGAGGTAACTCTGTTTTCCATGACTCTGTTTCCCTTGATTCGTCGCTATACACCCAATGAAGTGTTTGCAAATTTGGTAGTTTTGCTGACGATGGCAGTGTCACATCAAATCCAGTGACATGCCTCAGTGCTTTATGCGATGATAACCCAAGGTTAAAATCATTTTCAGTTGCAACGGTTTGTAAAAACATCATGTTGCTTATCACTTCCTCCAAGGATCTATCCTCACGACTGGGATTGGGTATTTTACTTTTAGTAAAATTTAAGTATCTTAACTGAGTCAATCCTTCAAACATTTCCAATTTAATTTCGGCACTAGAATACCTTAGCACTTTGAGCATTCTTTGCTTGGAACAATTTGGCATGCATCTAGTACCGAAGCACAACAGAGTGCGGAGGTTTTGGCTTATCACGAGTTCATCACAATCTAAATGGTGAACTACCACCCGACGTGCCTTACCCAAGTTTTGCTCATCATCTGGATGTGAATACACTATGAGAAAGTTATCTTCCTTGGCTTTTTGGAGAGCGAGATCCCGTAGGAGATCGTGTATGCGGCAATATTTGATAGAACCATCCTCAGATCTCAATGTTACTTGAACCATGCTCCTGTTATACAACAAAACAAATTGTTTTGAGCAGACAAGCACATTCGATTTGGAGAGTTCATAAATGTCATAAATAAATAATTGAGGCTTACATTTTTCTACCAATTTTTTTATTAATAGGAAAAATAAAATAAAAATAACGACAATGAGGAATGATTTCAGTTAATTTCGAAATCTAAGAAGAACGTTATGGTTTATAACGTCCAGGACACTGTAGCTGGACGTTATAAACCATAACGTCCAATTAATCTGATTGAATATTCGCAAATTAACCAGAAAACACTGTTGCTAGCAGTGAAAGTCCATAATAGTCAGCTACAGTGTTTTTTTAACTTCAGTTCTATAATGGTATGGTAAAAAAAACACTGTAGCGGGACAATAATAACGTCCAACTACGGTATTTTTTTAATTAATTAATGATTATCCAATTAGATTAACTGGACGTTTTGGTTTATAACGTCTAGCTACAATGTCCTGGACATTATAAACCATAACGGTCTTCTTAGATTTCAAAATTCACAGAAATCATTTTCCATTATCGTTTTATTATTTATTTTCTTATTAATAAAAAAAATCGGCATTTCTCTAAGGTAAGCACTAAAAGAAAACACTAATTATATATTATAATATTAACGTTCATAAATTTTTTGGACAGTCAATTTTTCATAAAGGAAAACAGTTCGCTTCAAATCTATTGAGTTGGTTGGATCTATAGATAACTAGAGTGGGAAAAATGGCACGGCAGAGCCGGCTCCGTCATGGAACATAACTAGTTTGTGCTAAATGCATTATGCTTTTTTCCTATTTTGTTTGCTTTCTCATGGAGTGTTCCTAAGTTCACCAAGCTACTTTTTGAACTCAACTCTAAAACTTATCATATTGACTTCAAACAACGAATCTAAACTGTTGAAATCCTTCTAGCTACTTTACGAGAGATGCATCTACATGTGGAAATTTTAAAGTTTCGAATTAATTTAGTATAAAGTCATGTTGTCAAAAGGCTTACAAAAACTGAATGCATTAAAATTAATTTATAAACCTTCTAATTTTGACCACTTGACTTTATATTAAATTAATTCGAAACTTTAAAAATTTCATATGTAGACGCTTCACTCGTAAGGTAGAAGGATTTCAACAGTTTGAATTTGTCATTTGAAATCAATTCAATAGATTTTGGATTTAAGTTCACAAAGGGCTTGGTGAACTTAGGAGCACCCTAGTTCTACTTACACACATACACCCACACACACACCCACACACACATAGACACACCCACACACACAGACACACAGCACACACACATATATAGTTGGCTAATATACAATCGATTGTTCTTGAGCTTCTGTGCAACCAAGTCGTTTTCCGATTTTGAAAGTCCAAACTGTCGATCTAAACTGTTAGATGTTATCTCTATATTAAAATGTTCTTGGAGACCAAATTTTACATTTTTTTTTACAATTTATTAAGCCACTTTGAAAATCACTAATCCAACGGTGGCTTAACCAAACAGTAAAAACAAAAGCCACTATTGGAACAGCGATTTTCAAAGAGGCTTAATAAATAGTAAAAAAAAATCCAAAAAATGTAAAATTTGGTCTCCAAGTACATTTTAATATAGAGATCACATCTAACGGTTTAGATCGACCGTGTGGACTTTGAAAATCGAAAAATGAGTTGGTTGCACAGGAGCTCAGGAACAATCGATTATATATTAGCCAACCTCTATACACACACACACCTCTCTCTCTCTCCATATATATATAGAGAGAGAGCTGGGATATGGTGCTTCATGGAGTAAAACAAGTTTTTACTCCATGGCACTATATTTTCATTTTGAAAATCCAAACAACCAATCCGAATTGCTCAACATGATCTCCATATTGAAATGTGCTTGGAGACCAAATTTTACATTTTTTTAATTTTTTTACTATTTATTAAACCACTTTGAAAATCGCTGATCCGATGGTCCAGAAATTTTTACTGTTCACAGTGGATCATCGATTTTCAAAGTGGCTTAATAAATAGTAAAAAAAATCCAAAAAATGTAAAATTTGGTCTCAAAGCACATTTCAATATGGAGAACATGTTGAGCGGTTCAGATCGGCTATTAGAACTTTGAAAATGGAGATATAGAGTGGAGTACAAACGTGTTTTACTCCACGTCTCACCCTAGTCGGTCTCTCTCTCTCTCTATGTGTGTGTGTGTGTGTGTGTGTATCAATGTGTGTGTGTGTGTGTGTCCCAAAGGGCTTTTATGGAAAATAAATATTGGAACTAGTATTTGCACAACGAAATCATCACATTATACCAAAATGTATAAAACATTAAATGAAGTAATACCTCTGCACAAGGTCCTCCAATAAACTCTCTGCCGTTTCTTCCAACATTCTTTTATCTTCTTTTGGTATGAAACCCTCTGCAATCCACATTCGAAGTAGATCTTTGGCGTCGATCTTATGGTCCTCGGGAAATGCAGCAAAGTACATGAAACAATATTTAAGAACAAATGGTAGGTCCTCATAACTAGTACCTATAATTTTCTCTCCATCGGCAAACCAAGTCATTGTTTGTAACACCTTACTCCAAGTAGGATAGTTGAGTGGTTTCGTTGCTAATAGGCTTCCTAAAAGCACTAATCCGATAGGTAGCCCATTACATTTCTGGACAAATTGATCTATGATGTCAGAAAGACCGTGATCAGCAATTTTAGTTGGATCCTGATAAGGAAGAGCCTTTTTCAACAAAAGCTCTAAGCTTAACTCTTTCGTTAAATACCCAAGTTCATATGGATCACACGTGGGATCTGCATGCTTAGCTACATTAAGGTGCCTTGTGGATAAAAGTACTCTACTTCCATTATTTTCATCTGGGAGTGCATTTCCAATTTGAGTCCATAGATCGTTTGTCCAAACATCATCAAGGACTATGAGGTATTTTTTGCCTCTAAGAGACTCATGAAGCTTTCTTGGAGAACCATCTGTATTTGATTGGTTGAGTTGTTCTCCTATCTTTCTCAAAATATCAACTAATTCAAACTTTTGAGAAATATCTACCCATATGCGAAGTTCAAATTGCATCTTGACATCATCCCTGTGAAAAATAAAAGATGTATTAAATTATCATCTCTATGAAAAATAAATGATGTATTAAATTCTAGTATAAAAAAAATTTTAATATGATAAACTGATCAACATAAAATTTATTCGTGAATATTGTTGGTCTGTCAAAAATTAGCTATGCTTTGTTAATAATAATTAGTAAGATATTATTAACATTTAAATGTTTGTTGTAAAATATGAGAATTTAGAAAGTGAGATCAAATTGGACAGTAAAATAATTGCACATTTCGTAAAATATATCATATTTTGCTAATAGAAGGTCACATCACAATCATATATATATATATGAACTTGATTTACTAAAAAAATATAACATTTGAAATACAAACTAATATCAAGAGAAATTGCATGCCTCGTAAATCATAGATGCACACGACAATTTGTTCGATAAATGTTGTTAAATGGGTTTGACAATTTGGCAAATCAATTTATGTTTTTCTTAAATATATAAAAAAGGAGGGATCCACTTACACCATTTTTTGGGACACCAAATTACACTATTCATTTTTAAAGTTTTCAAAGTTCAAACAGTCGACCCAAACCATTCATTATGATCTCCATATTAAAATGTGCTTAGAGACCAAATTTTTTTTTTTGTATTTTTTTTAGTATTTATGAAGTATTTTACAAAATCGTTGTTTTTAGACCACTGATTTTTTGTACCCATTGTAATAAATAGTAAAAAAAAAATAAAAACAATGCAAATTTTAATCTGAAAATATATTTTAATATATCCAACATATTGAATGGTTTACATTGACTATTTGAACTTTAAAAATATATGGTGTAATTCGATGTCACCAAAAAATGATATAAGTGGTCAAGCTTGACCTTGGAATCATCACTGATCAATTAAGTTAGAAAAAATTGAACCAAGTCTATATTGTTGCAAATAAGAGTTTAATCAACTTGAATCAAACAATTAATGGATTTTCAAAACTACAAGTATGCAATAATTAAAATATTATACACATACCTGTTGTATACTTTTTGCGCGAGAGTGGTCTTTCCGAGTCCACCAACGCCCCAAATCGAAATCACAGAACGTCTCTTAACGGTATTACTAAGCAACAAGTTGACAACATGGTCTTGGTCTTTCTTGAAACCGACAACATTGGGATCAACATCCGGTATCACGGGTGGCCTAACAGGCAGTATTATCTCTCCAGTCCCCTCACCCAGATTATTGATTCCGAAGGTTTCTCTGCTCACCTTGATCTCTTCCAACCTTGTTTGGATATGTTTTATCTCACCGACAAGTTTTTGTACAGCCGGGAGTTTTGTAGTATTGTCTATCAACCTTTTTAGGGCCTTCAGTTTGCCGGTCGATCCAGTGGGTTTTTGGGTGACCTTGTTAATTGGAAATATTAGAGAGAGCAAATTAAGCAGAGATTTTTAGCATAGCCTAGTGGAACTTTACAAATAACACTTTTTTTTTTCATGACTTGTATATTTTATAACTTGTTGTAGGGACTGGACCGTTGGTGTATTGTACTATGCCAACTGGCCATCATTTTAACTACAATGGCACTTAATTAAGCCTTAGATAATTATAAAAGCAAGTGTAATATATATGATAATCCAATCAATAAATAAACAAAATTCAGTTTATAAGAAAGTTTCAGACCTCCAAGAGAAATGTGTCAATGACATCTTCTATCAAGTAGGCAACATCTCTTACTTCCTTTATCCAATGCTTTTGTCTCTCATCTGAGATAAGCTTCTTGTCAGCATCCTTGAGAAAAGCTTGAATTCTTTCGAGGTCACGCCTCACTTTCTCCACTTGCTCATCGATGCCGTGTATGAGTAAAATCTCCTTAAATGCACCATCAACGAGCTTTTCCAGCACAAATTTAACAATAGTCTCAGCCATCCCGTTTCTGTATTTTACTTGGCAGTTGAAACTACCAAGAGAACAAAAAATGTTGGTGTATTAATTAGTTCAAAACAGGCAGGATATATAATAGGATCGGATGCCTCAATCGGTCGCTGGTTAAGGCTAATTAATTAATTGATATTGATCGTTGATTAGCACAATATTCTAAATAATTAACAGTTGATTGTTAATTTCATTAATAATTAATTATTATTTTCAGTGTTCTAAATAGCTAGCTATAGTTGTGCAATAGCTACGCTATAGCTTTTTTGGATCATAAATACTAAGTTATGAGATAAAAGGGCACCAATTCAACTACGGCCGTTAATAACATTTTTTTCATTATCAAATTTGATATGAAATCTATTTACATTGTAAAAACATGTCTACAATTTTTATTTTTTTTATTCTAAACAAATATTTTACCAGTGTTAAC
Source organism: Carex scoparia (assembly GCA_024447655.1). Classification (NCBI taxonomy): domain Eukaryota; kingdom Viridiplantae; phylum Streptophyta; class Magnoliopsida; order Poales; family Cyperaceae; genus Carex; species Carex scoparia. The sequence continues at coordinate 4,737,645 of JAJHPE010000033.1, forward strand.
TGATTATTTCAGCTTCAAAATTTTTTAATCCGGCATTTTTTACTATAACCAAAAAATTAAATAATATAATATTAATAACCAAATTTTGGAAAAATTTTCAATCCTAACCAGACCGCCCCCCAATGGACGGTCTGCCCTACCCACAGAACCGCCCCCCCATTGGGCGGTCTACAGCCTAAGCAGACCGCCCCCCCACCCGGCGGTCTGCTTTTTTTTTTTCCTATAAAAACTCCTCTCCCCTCCCCCCACCCACACCAAACCCTATCTGTTGCTGACCAGCCTCCTCCGCCGTTTTTCGTGTCGAAACCGCCGGAAACTCCATTTTGTCGTCCCGAAAGCGATATTTCACACTTTCGTTGCATTTTTGACCCCTCTCCGCTTCCATTTTCGGGTACGAAATTTTTTGCGAATTTTTATAAATTGTTTCGAATCGTTAGAAATTGTTGATTGGAATTGTTTTAAATTAGGTAGAAATTGTTTGATTGGAATTGTTATAAATATTAGAATTGTTAGAATTGTTTGATTGGATTTGAATTCTTAGATATTATTTGATTGAAATTGTTAGAAATTGTTTGATTGGATTTGTTAGAAATTGTTAATTGTAATTGTTATAAATATTAGAATTGTTAGAATTGTTTGATTAGGTTTGAATTGTTAGATATTATTTTATTGAAATGGTTAGAGATTGTTTGATTGGATTTGTTAGAAATTGTTGATTGTAATTGTTATAAATATTGGAATTGTTAGAATTGTTTGATTAGGTTTGAATTGTTAGATATTATTTTATTGAAATGGTTAGAGATTGTTTGATTGGATTTGTTAGAAATTGTTGATTGTAATTGTTATAAATATTGGAATTGTTAGAATTGTTTGATTGGGTTTGAATTGTTAGATATTATTTTATTGAAATGGTTAGAAATTGTTTGATTTGAATTGTTAGAAATTATTGATTGGAATTGTTATAAATATTAGAATTGTTAGAATTGTTTGATTGGGTTTGAATTGTTAGATATTATTTTATTGAAATGGTTAGAAATTGTTTGATTTGAATTGTTAGAAATTGTTGATTGAAATTGTTAAAAATATTAGAATTGTTAGAATTGTTTGATTGGATTTGAATTGTTAGATATTATTTTATTGAAATGGTTAGAAATTATTTAATTTGAATTGTTAGAAATTATTATTATTATTATTTTCTTGTTATTTTTCTTATTTTAATAATAATAATAATAATAATAATAATAATAATAATAACAATTATTATTATTATTATTATTATTATTATTATTATTATTATTATTATTATTATTATTATTATCATTATCATTATCATTGTCATTATTTTTTTTAATTATTATTCTTCTTATTTTAATTATTATAATAGTAATTATTGTTGTTGTTGTTGTTGTTGTTATTATTATTATTATTATTATTATTATTATTATTATCATTATTATTATTATTATCATTATTATTTTTTTAATTATTATTCTTCTTATTTTAATTATTATAATAGTAATTACAATTGTTATTGTTATTATTATTATTATTATTATTATTATTATTATTATTATTATTATTATTATTATTTTTATTATAGTAAAACTTAATATTTTGAAATGTATGATGACTAGATTTGGGCGATCCCGAGATATCTCAGACACGCCGAGAGTTCTCATTCTCATGTCGATCCGAGTGGGAGCACAGAGACCATGCATGCGCAGGGTGTCGCTGCAGATACATTCAGTCCCCTTCTATGGCTCCCCCACAAACGTCACCGTGTCTCACTTGCATCGGTAGAGGTACGTTGAGTAATTCGAAGAAAATGCAAACATTATGTTTCAAAACACATATATAACTTCATCTAAAACATTAATAAATGCAGGATGAGACCATGTTGATGGTGCGGCACCGCATGCCCGAGGTACCGTACATGGCACATCCACTGATGGATCGGTACCTGATGAACCTTGGGTTGTACCAGCTAGGCACATTGGAACAACCAAGGAGAATTGACCAGGCACTTATGTGCGGACTCATGGAGAGATGGAGGCCTGAGACGCATTCATTCCATCTTCCCGTAGGAGAGATGACAGTGACCCTACGGGATGTCGGTGCCTTATGGGGTCTGCGGATCGATGGAGATCCCGGTAGGAGGTGTCTCGGATCATAAGAACCTCAAGCAATTGATCCCGAGATCTGTTGGGGACGTATGTGGAGGCAAGTGGCAAAGAAGCTCAAGCCGAGGGGTGAAGGAGGAGTGGAGCGTTTCTCCGATTCTTGCATTAGTCTTAGGGCTCTCCTAAGTATCTTTGCCGAGGTTGCTATCACCCCCCAGACAGCTGACCCGGAGCGCGTCAAGAGGTACGATCAAAATGCATTAAATTAAAATTATTACTTAAAAATACACAGTTTTTTTACGTTTTATTGAAACTGTAGGTACGTTAGAGCATTCGTGCTTGACTTATGTGGTAGCACGATGTTCGTCGATTCCAGTGGCGACTCGGTCCCGATCATGTTCCTCCAGCAGTTGGAGGAACTCGATAAGCCGTCACGATGGAACTAGGGTGGAGCTGTGCTTGCCACCCTGTACAGAGGACTGTGTCACGCATGTCTGGTAAGTTTCCATCAATTAATGTGCTTTACGATTGTTTTTTATTTGATAATAATGAATACACATATAAAATTTCAGAGAGACAGCCAACAATTCAACGGGCCACTCATGCTACTCCAGCAGTGGTCCTGGTCGCACCTACCGGTCTGCCAACCCATTATTCCTCCACATGTGAGGTGGCACACGGGTGACGACATCGACAGATACCCCCCATATGCTATCATATGGGGTGCTTACCAGCGCTACGAGAATACGCCGAAGGGAGGGACGACAGGTATCTCGTACGTCCGGAACCAGCTCCAGCTATTGCACCAAGCTAACGTCGAGTGGTTCCCGTATGAAGCGTGGTACCGATCTCGCATTTTTTGTCGGCTGACGATGACGCAGAGGGATCTCGGTTTGTACCGGGGTCCACTCGTTTGTTACTGGATAGTTGAGTATCACTATCCTGATCGGGTGTCTCGTCAGTTCGGCTTTGATGCCTTTGTTCCGGATGACCCCATACTTGGTGAGTAGGACACAGAGAAGCTGCACAAGTAAGTATTAATACACACTCAATAATACTCACAAACTATTGATATTATTTCACAAATTTTGGATTGGCACACCCACCATATGGGATTGTACAGGATTGCCCGCAGGCCTGAGGTCAATTTGTGGGTCCCGCCTGACCCGACGGACGTCAGTTTGGGAGCGGGACCCTGGACATTGAGGTATATGGTCTGGTACTAGCGGTGGTGTATGACTACCGTATACTTGCAGGACGACTACGGTGATTCTCTTCGGCGGAGAATGATAGATAATTCGAGTAAGACCCATTTGCCATGGGGCCCGATCAACACTCAATCGGTAAGCAATAAAGATTATTTTTAATATTATTTTTTTCTCCGCACAACTCATTTTCTAAATATTATTTACATGTACTGACGGCAATTCGAGGAGTTGCACACAGCTTGGTGTGCATGGCGAGAAATGGTTTCCGGACGTTCGGGTGTACTATACTGCATCACACTGCTCCGATCGTTGAGGATTTCCGTTTTGATGGGCGCCTCGTTGGCATGCTACACGATACTGGCGAGAACATCAACTGGCGTGAGATCAAGATTGACTCACCAGTTCCGAACCAGCCCAACCAAGAGCCGCCTCTCGTATGCGATAGAGACCTTCCACCACCCCCGGGTATTATAAGTTAATTTTTTTTCATTCACGTCAATTTTGTTTCGAAATGTGTTCTTAAGATGTTCCACTCAAATATTGCGAGAACATAACCCGAATTGGGCGTTCCACGATTGGGTCTTTGGACACCAAGAAATGGCACGCCTACTACAATCAATATGGAGTGCCAGTGCAGTATGACGAGGTCAGTTGGATTGTGTCTATATAATTAATTTTTTTTTATTTTGTATGAAGAAAACTAACATTATCTAACTACAGGATAGTCACCCTACATGGAGTGCCGAGCCCACTTTCACTCCGGCAGACTTTGGTCTCACCGACACTGGGACAGAGGACGACCATGAGGCTAGCGGCAGTGGGGCACAAAGAGCTACCCAGGTTTGATCCATGGGCGGATGCTTGCGTTTGGGACACAGCCCACCGACCACGTATACGGGGGCCCGGGACGAGCCCACACTATCGATGCCACCCCCGGGCGAGCACGACCACGAGGCTAGCGGCGGTGGGGCACGAAGCGAGCTACCCAGTTTGATCCATGGCCGGGATCTTTGCGTTTGGGACACAACCACCGAGCACGTATACACGGGGACGAAATGCATTTTGATTATTCCGATGACGAGGATCCTGTAGAGCCCTCTGAGCCTCCACAGCCTCAGAGACGTGTCCAGTCGCGGAGGGCATGCGGGGCGCCTCCCAAATTGTCATTGTCCGGTCGTCGTCGTCGTCGCTAGTTTTTATATTTCATATTGTAGCCATTGACAGTATATTTATATTTTCTTTTCTATATTTTATGTTGATTGGATGTTATTTGGTTATTTTATTTACTTATATTTTCGTTTCTATATTTTATGTTGACTAGACGTTATTTGGTTATTTTGTTCACTCGACCAAATTCGTCGTTATTTTGTTCACAAGGAAATTACAAGGAAATACAATCATATAATCACAACAAAATAGATAAAATACAATATAAATTACAAGCAATTACATAAAATACAATATAAAAATAAAAAAAAGCAGACAGCCGGGTGGGGGGGCGGTCTGCTTGGGGTGTAGACCGCCCAATGTGGGGACGGTTCTGTGGGTAGGGCAGACCGCCCAATGGGGGGGGCGGTCTGGTTAGGATTGAATTTTTTTTCCAAAATTTTGTTATTAATATTATATTATTTAATTTTTTGGTTATGGAAAAAAATGCCGGTTTTTTAATGATTGGGCTTGGAGAACGAACTAGATCCAGTTCAAATATATAAAAATCAAAAGAAAAGATGGTGAATATTTTTGAGAATATTCAAATGCATCTCAAATCTATTTTTCTTGTGGTCATTTTTAAAAAAAGTTAAAACGATGTATTGCACTAAAAATTAAGAATAATTATTTGAGTCTCCGCTCTCCATTGTTCCCAAAATTTCCGCAATAATATTAGAGTAAAGATGTACTGTGGTCTCTCTTTTTCAGTCTCCGCAATTGTCTTGACATTAATCTTAATAGGTATAATTACTTGATTTAATATTTTAATACTTGAAAAATAATATATTAGTACTTTAATGGATAACTTGTTATGATCATCTCTTTTTCAGTTTATCAATCGTCCCGCGTTATCCTCTCACTAATAAAGTAGTCAGAATCCTGTATCTGACAAAAGTCATCGGTGATACCACCCACCAAAGCCCTGTCAGTGTTGCTGCTTCTGATATCAGCAAGGTTATTTAACAAGTTATTTTCTTCTCTGATTTCAGTAATGGCATTAGGGAGAGAGATAGAAAGAAAGAATATTAACCCCCCAACTCTCATCCAATCACCTCCCCCCCCTCCCGTCTACTCCAATTAAAGCCATCTTTTTGTCTACAATATCTATCAACTATTTCTACTTACACTTTGATCGGAATCAAAATAAATAAGAAATCAATAGAATAGAATAGAAAATAATAAAATACATATAATTTTGAATTGAAATTTTTTTATCAGCTAAACAATTTTCATAGGGTGAATTCATTCTTATAGATTTTTATAATTATACTCATATTTTTTTCAAAATTACATATGCTGCTATCAAAAAAAAATTTCTAAGATTCCAATTTGCAAAAAATAAATAGTAAAAACAACTTTTTCTACAACTTAGAGAAAGAAAAATGAAAGAGAAGAGGTGGATTCTTACTCAGTCGGAAGAGACGAGAGGTGCTGCAACGGTCGATCTTGATCGGAACAAATACAGAAGAAGAGTGGACTAAGAGAGGTCCTATAGTCTTTTGCTTCTGTACAATCCTTGCCAAACTTCTTAATTTTGGCTGGAACTTTTCGATGCGATTTGAGAGTAAAAAAGTTGCGTAGAATTCTGATTGGATTTCGCTTTTGCTCCGTTCCGATAAGAGTGTTAGTGTTCCCAACTTTGGATTCCTTTTTTTCGTGATGAACGTTTACAATAAGTCCAAAAAATATCTATCATAATATTTAGTGCTGGTGTCTGCTGTTATTGATAGAGAAAAACAGGGTGCAATTTTATCATCAATCACAATAGTTTAGTATAGCGAACGGTTGTAATTTACTCATTCCTTTACTCAGAGGAAAGTTATTGCGGACTGATTGTAGGGCAACAGCTATGTTATATTTTACACTTTTAATACTCTGCTCAATCAGTTAGTGCGCACTGTCAAGCCACTAGCCCATGTGAGGTAATTGCTAGGAATTGTTTATAGGATTGAAAAGTTAAAAGCTGATGAAGGAAAAATTGATAGGTGGGACCTATAACACAACTGATAAGTATTTTAGGAATTCACATCCAGTGCAATACCTAAGGTGCAATAAGTAGATTCGGGCCGTTTGTTTAATCTCACATGAATGATGAATCTCATAACAGACACTTATTGAGTTTGAACTGACTGGAATTAATCTGGACCGTCTAATTTTTATTGTACCCCTCCAATACCTGAGGAACATGCAAATATGGGCATCTAGTATTTATAATTATTTCCCTCTTCATTTGGTGCGCTTGCATGTGGTGTCCGTAGGTAGCTCAATTAATTACTCATTAGTACATTCAGTTATTACATTTTTTTTTTTTTTACAACGCTGAATTGTATATGTAAATTTTACAATTTATTTTGATCTAATACTAAACTTATGATTCATATTGAAAGAAAAGAAAAAGATATTGTTAGTCAGCATGACGGATTCACATTTGCTGCGATCCTAAAAGGTTGAACATTAATCCTAAAATCCCTGCTTTTCCAAATATAGCTATCCAATAATTTCGTGCATGTATCTCAAAGCAGCTGATTTTTTGCTTGCACGAATCTTGAAACAATTCAACCGTTGGATTTAAAAATGCAGAGATCGTAGGTTACTGTTGATGAGAGAAGAATTGCAGCAAATTCGGTTCCGTCGCATGAAATTGATCGAATAGTCATGAGTAATTACGTCATAATATTTTTTCTTTACAAATTTATATATTTAAGGTGTATATATATAGTCTCAGCCGGTAATATTTCTCCTCTTCCTTCTCTTTTCTGGTTTCTATGGCTATTCTAAGCAACGTAAAACAGATAAAAAGCTTAGAAACACATCAGCAAACCATTGATTAAAATGCAACCAATTGATGTTTAAAAAATGTTTATATGTAGGCGACAATTAATTAGTCAAAAATGGTGGATATTACTAAAATTACACCCTTTTTTTCCATTGGTAATGTTTAAAAATTACCCCTTTTTAATTTATCTTTAGTTTTAGTATTGTAGACCAAAAATAGATTAGAAATGCACCAAATTGGACCAAAATTCTACATTTTTTTATGTTGGTGTCTAAAAATTACCAAAGTATTTTAGACCAAAATTATTCTAAAATACTGATATTGTGCTAATATTTGACAAAAATTGACCAAAAATATCAACTTCATTTTAGTATGGCGTCAACTAGCGGTACCAAAGAAAGCACACTCCCATTCGATGATTAAGAAAAGCAATAGTGAAATTAAGTTTATTGCTCCAGTCTTGTTATTAAGAAAAGGTATATTGGAGCCTTCTTAGGCTGCCAAGATGTAGCTCTTTAAAGAGTATTGATGCTGCTTGAATAAAGTTGTTATTTTCCTCTTTGAATAAAGTTTTAGTATTCTTGCTTTTTTTTTTTTTTTTTTTTTTTTTCTTGAGGTACTGGACTCTTGTAGAAGAGGACTAACTAATTGCTCCTTCCAAAACTCTATCTACATAAAGAATGATCTTATAATAATATAATTAGAAAATTCAAAGTCTGAAAGCAATTATGTTGGTATCATGCGCATCAGTGTATAGATGTCAAGTTTAACAAAAAATAATGGGTTGAGTGGTGTTCTTTTGTAGGAAAGAACTAAGCTCAGCTTGTGTTTATGTTTTTTTTTTTTTTTTTTTTTTTTTTCTGATTCAATAAGGTTGAGGACTTGCAAATCCTGGTCTCTTGTAGGAGAAGACTAGATTTGTATTGGTCTCAGCCTTGAATCAAAACTTGGGGATCCTGTAGAGAGGTCTTCTCATGATCAAGCAAGAGATATAAGCCTTTTTTTGTAAATAAGGTCATAAAGCTATGAAATTGAGCAATAGCAAGTCTAATGTCAAAATAAAGACAGTTAAGGATGTTACTAATCAAAATCTCAACAAATAATATAGCCTTATGTGCAAAAGATATTTATATGCATGAGCAAGGGTTAAGGGCCTTGCTGCACAAAGTTATACTCAAAAATGCAAAGCAAGGCACTAAACTCATGTTCAAGCACTTGCTGATAAGAAAAGAGGGGTGCTAAGGGGTTATCCCCATTGATCTCAGTGCTTGGTCTTGTAAAAAAGTATATCCAACATGACAAATAATCATATTGGCAAATACCAAGTGCTAGAGATCAATGATGAGGCACCTTGATACTTTTACTGTCATTTGCAAGGGTTAAAATGCCCTTCTGCTGAAAACTGATAAATCAGAGGGCATAGACTCTGATTTCATCAAAATAAATACTATAGACAGATAGAAGACTTCATTCTCTACAGTTTAGACTCAAATTTTGATTAAAAATGATTTTCCTACTATTTTCTATGAATTTTTGAATTTCAGCTTTGTTCTTTCTTCCTTTTCCTGTTACTAGTACATTGACAGTGGCCTATAGCCACTGTTACCTGTTGTGAACCAAACCAGACCCTTTAGATGTAACCAAATAAGGACTCAGTGCTAAGAAGCAATGTAACCACTACTGGTACAATGGAAAGCACCAAAGCAATGAAAATGACCTCTGTCATTTGATTTGCTGATACAAGAAAGTACAAGGACCAAATTGAAAAAGTGACACTTCAGTCAATTAAAGGACTTAAAAGTACATGAGATTCACACAAATTTTACAATATTTGAATTTTATTTCGATTTATTATGAATTTTAAAAGTTCAGCTCATTGAAATAAAAAAAAAATCACTAAAATGGTCACATGACCTCTGACAGACGCATTGGCAATTTGAGGATTATAAAAGGACTGAACTGAAAAATTAAATTGTATAGTCAGATAGAGGACTTCAAGCCAATCAAAATGCATACCAAATTTGCATTAGTTGAATTTTTATTGAATTTTATATTGAATTTCAAGGTTAAATGTTTCAAAAATGTGAAAATATGGCAGTACATGGACAATTATACTCCTCTACATAGATAAAATATTTAAAAAATAGAAATCAATTCTGAAATAATTATAACATTAATCATAAGCATAGGTCAGATCTTCTTTGAAGATTACATAATAAAAATTCTGTGCTTTGTTAACAAATCTAATAAGAAAAATATCAATTTGGCACTTTTAAGGAATGAATTGTATAGTACCTCAACCCAAGATCCATGCTATGTCAAATCAAACCCCTGCAGTGGCCTAGAATACCTCTAGAGGACAAGAACCAAGCTACTGAAAAGTAAGCTTCAGGGTGTCCCTGAGCTCAACCGATACTGAACCAGTACCAAAACGATGAGACAAGATCCCAATTGTGATTATTCTTCTATTAAATCTCAAATTAACATCCTGCCTAATCTATAACCCTCAAGACGATGTGAAAGGTTCAAACAATTGAAGAAAAACACAAGAAATCCGAAGAAAATGGGATCATGACCTTGTTAGTACCGACAAGTTCAACCTACACCGCAAGCCACCGCCTTGATGGTCGCCAGTGGCCGACAACCTTACCAATGGACCCCCTTCACCATGGCGATTCCATCCATGCTCTCAGCTGGCGTGGCCGTGGCCGGAAACTCGCCGGAGGTCAAAACCCTAACTCCGATCAACTGTTTTCAGTTCATATCAAAAGAAGCACGAACCTCAATGCACACTGGACCGTTGATGAAGGCGCCTGATTAAAAGTTCAAAGGAGAAGTGCAAATCTTAAGGCAGGAAGTTGATCGGAAGGCCGAAATTCAAACCAAGCCCAACGGCTCCTGACCGTCGGGCCCCACATGTCAATAAGCAAATGGGCCACCTCAGCACGATTATTGGCACGCCTCTTGTTGAGCCCAAACCCAAATTCTATTAATAAATAATGAAGCCCAAGCGTTTTATATATTTTTCAGGCAAAAATAGACAATTATAGACTGTTATATATTTTTCCCTGTACCATTTTATAATTTTTTTTTTTGAAAGATATATAATTATTTTTCTAACAAGTGTACGTATATTTATGGAGGGGGTTATGGATAAGTTATAGTACAAATAATTAATTAGTTGTCACATTTATACTAACTTGAACACAATTGTAATAGACATTTCTTATGATGTTCATGATGACATCTTGTGAACTTATTTAGCATACGCAACTATTAACTTAATAACCCCAATTTTTTACTTTTGTTATGTATAGTTCAATTGGTAAAAAAAAAACGAAATATATTTGTTATCGTGGAATATTGTCAATAATATTAAAAATATTTTTGAAAATATATTTAATCACTCTATGGAACAAAATATTAACTAAGTCTTATGATAATAGATGTAATACAATAGTTATATAAATTATATTAATAAGAATAGAGTTGAAATGACACATTATTTTTGTGTCTCAATTATGCATCACATCTTTATCTCTACTTTTTAAATTTCAAATAGTCGATTCGAACTGCTCAACATAATTAAATTTCATATTAAAATATTTTTAAAGACAAATTCTATATTTTACATAAATTATTTATTAATTGTTTAGATACACATTTAACAAAAAAAAAAAAAAGGTTCTTAAAAAATGTAGTTTTTAAGAAAATATATCCTGAGCTTCGTCTAGTATATTGTAAAATACGACCTGTCTATAAAACACAGCATAACATGGCACGACAAAAACACAATGTGTCATTTCAAAATGTGTCAGTGCCGTGTCTAACGTTTTCTAAAATTGGGGGATCGAATCCTCTACCTCTAGGGAAGTAGGATTTTCCTACTCCAGTACCACAAACACGTGGATCCGAAACAAAACTAAATTCAGTATTTTCATTTTTAAATCCGTTTGGTCCCACTTGTTAGCCACACTGAGGACATAATTTCTTGCCTGGGAGCAGGTGATCCGAATCCTAAAATTGATACCTATGAAACACATTAATGATACATGTTTGTGATACCTCACGTCTATAACATGCTTCAGACACAGAAAAAACTAGCGTCTGGCTGAATCACAAATGAAAATAGTTACCATTTTATTTTTTTGCTTTATTGGAGCTACAAACAATATAAACTCGGAGCATGCGGTGAAGTGTAGATTCAAGATACTGTGCACAAAAAATGGGTTTTGTTGAAAAGAAATGGAAAATGGTAACCTCCTAGTTGCTTAAATTGTGTTCCGGATAACACAACACGGTACGTGTTCCGGATACATCTAAATTTTGTTTCTGTCAAAGAAATTAAATCTCGATGCTTTCATATTTTGATTAAACTCAGCCAATTCAAAGTAAAAAAAATTTGATTTATTAATATGTAAGTATTCCATGTGTCAAATTTTCATAAAAATATATAGAAACTTTTCCCTTTTTTATTCATAACATTACAAATTTAAAAGTTAAATCAATGGTATCAGTCAAGTAAAAAGTTGAAAAATAGATCGATCGCGATTATTCATCCGGTTAATTTGAGATTTTCATTATTATTGATAATATAATAATGATCATAATATTAAATTAAAAAAAAATACTTAGTGATAATATAACATGAACTAAGTCTTATTAACACTCTGGTTTTACAAAGTATAATAAATTCATTATATTAATTATACTTAATTTTTTCTTGTTTTCCACTTGTCAAATTTTCAAGATAATTTGTTACCAAGTGATCCCTATTAAATTAATTTTATTCTTGTTTTCTAAATTTATTGTTTTTAATTTCCTACTTAGATGGTACAAATAGTAGCCGCTTAAAAAAATATTGGATTAGATCAACAATTATATTCCCAAAAGGAATGGCCGAGATTAATCATTATGGTTGTGGTGAACAATGTCAATTTCTCAAACATGTTATATGCTATTATTTTGTTCACAACATTCTTAATAAAATTACTTTTATATGCTATTAGCCAATTTATATATTAAAAATTTGATTTATTAATAAGTACATATTCCGTGTGTCAAATATTACCAAAAACATGCAAAGTAATTTTTTTCCTGATATTTTATTCGTAGAATTAAAAAAATAAAAATTAAATTGGTGTTAGTCTTTTGGAAAAATGTTAATAAATAGCTCGACAACTATTATTCATCCGGTCCAATTTTTTTTGGGAATGTTAATTATTCATTCTATCCAAGTTATTTTCAAGCTGCTTCATGTGTTACATCTATAATGCATATGATATGGTAGGAAACTATTTTTTTTTTTTTTTGACAAATTATCATAAAGTGATATTCTAGCAATTTGAGACTTCAATTATGGTGGAGTGGACGGACAAAAATTTGTATAATTTTTTTCTAATTTATATGCATTCCTTTCAATTTGTCTTAGATGGATCACGTATAATTAATATTTGACATAATTTAACAAATAATTTCTTCACGAGTCGAACCGTTGATTTTATTATTTGGTAAATGCAAAAAGAAAAAAAATATATTGTACTTCAATAATAGAAGTTGTTGTATATTCGTCCAATAATAATTTTTTTTGCGTATTCTTTGGAACTATTTAAATTATACCAAACACATTGTAATTTTATTTTTGAATAATAATAGTTGTTTGTTTGGTTATTTTAGTTGTCAAATAAATTTAACATCCTTATAACTTATTATATAATATATTATTTGATATTATATTTTTTCATTAAACTTAATATATAATCTATTATTTGATAATTTGTATTAAATTTAATCCCATCCAACGGTAATACCAAAAAAATAACAGCTATTATTTGATAATTCTATTAAATTTTACATATAATCTATTCAAATCACAATTATAGAACGAGTTCTTGTGTAACCCTTTAATAATAGAAAATCATGACTAGCATGCACCATATAATATAATAAGATCATGCACTAATATCTCCAACTTATTTTGATAGTTAGTCATACTTGAATTTTCTATGTTAAATTCGTGTAACTAAATGTGTAACAAGTCAAGGTGCTTAATTTTTCTCCATGTGTTTACCTTAAATATAGTGACAAACGAATAGTCGGGTTCGCTTTGGCATAGTAAAAAATTTGTAATTCAGAAATTATTCGATACGACAAGGAAGCAAAAATAAAAATAAATTTTTTTTTTAAAAAAATAGCATTTTTTTCACGAATAATTAGTGATTCGCATTTTATTTACGAATAAAATACGAATAAAACGTATTATACATTTTTTTTTGAGCATTTAATATAAATATATTAAAATATATTAAAACGTATTATAAAATTATTAAAATATAAAATTATTAAAATATATGCAAAATTATCAACTAATTCAAGTATAATATTTCAATTTGAGCATTTAATATAAATATATTTTAGAAGGCAAGTTACATTAAATATTTGAAGTTTCAATACAGTAAGAGTTTTATATAACATGAATCTGCTATTTTTTTTTAAATAAGTCATATAAATATATAACATTTTACACAAATTATTCCATTTAATATTTTGACTTATAAATTTTATTTCCATTTGTCTATCAAGAATGACAATCTCAGATTCATGTGGAAATATTTTGATATATTAACTTTATATAAAAGAATTACAATAAAATAAATTTAAAATTAAGAAAGTTCATGGGATGATTTAAATTTTATGAGAATAACTATTTTTGAGTAATATAATATCAGTTTTCTCCATCATCTTTTTTTTTTATTCGTATTGTTTAAATTTCGTTATCATGGTTTTCAACCTTGTTAGCATAGTTTTAATAGGTGACGCATCTTTACAAATTTTAATTAAACAAGTCAAATTATTAGATATTTGAACAATAAGACAAGTTTGTTGTGTGCTTCTTTTTTGAGAGTTAATCTACATTAAAATGATGTTATATATACTAAACTTTGTGAGAAAAGCAGATATTTGCATATATGTTCAATCATTCTAAAAGTGTTTCTTATCTAATTTGTGTCATAGTAAAGTATGAACATTTATAATAAGCTAGTTCCTCAATAAATGGAAAATACTTGCATATATACATACATATATATATATATATATATATATATATATATATATAGGAAATTGCTAATATGCTACGCGTAGCTAAGAGATCTCCGTGCTACGGCTCAAAATTTGAATTTTCAAAATCCTAACGGTTGATCCAAACCGTTAGATATGTTCTACATATTGAAATATACTTGGAGACCAAATTTTATATTTTTTGGATTTTTTTTTACTATTTATTAAGCCACTTTGAAAATCGCTGATCCAACGGTTTCACTGTTTGGTTAAGCCACCGTTGGATCAGCGATTTTCAAAGTGGCTTAATAAATAGTAAAAAAATTCCAAAAAAATGTAAAATTTGGTCTCCAAGCACATTTCAATATGTAGAACACATCTAACGGTTCGGATCGACCATTAGAATTTTGAAAACACAAATTTTGAGCCGTAGCACGGAGGGGCTCTTAGCTACGCGTAGCACCGTAGCCCGGTCCTATATATATATATATATATATATATATATATATATATATATATATAATTATGATCTATATATATATATTTTCAGATATATGCATTGATGTTGTCCGATCGTATGACCATAAAAATAAATCCATTAAAATTTAAACGAAAAATGAGTTTGTCTGATGACATTGTTCTGTTAACTTTCATGAGGGAGATGTTTATGTTTTTTTCACCCAGAATGTTTATTTTTACATTGATAATAATATATAAAATTAATATTTCGAAACATGAATTCAAACCTTAATTTACATTAAATGAACAATGCATTCATGGTTATGAGAAAAAGAAATATATTTATTTCAAAGAGAAATATATTTTGATAATTTTATGTCATAATATTTAAAAACAACTCCATAAATTCAGGCAGTTAAAAATAAAAATAATGCAATTTTTTTTTAGAAAAGTAATGAATTTAGAAATGTTGGCTTAGTATCAAAATTTTCATGTAATACAATAGAATTTATTTTAATGAGAAAATAAATGACAACGTTTATTTTAATCACAAAATCTCATGGGTACCCCTTTCATATATATCAGATCGTGTAATTGTTAAGTGCTCAGTAAACGAGGAAATCTCTTCTACATTGTCCGTACATATACAATACAATTTATTGTATATATATAAATAATTGGAGAATTTCCATATTGCGGAATACATCAGAATATATTGAATGAAATAAGACATATTTTCTTAAATTATTAGTACTAGCTAGTACGAACTAGTTTTAATTTAGTACACAACTACATATAAATAACCCTCATCATTTGATATGAATTGAGCAGTAGTTTTTGTACAAAAAACTCAACTTAAAATCTTCAACCATTGTCTTTATCTCAAACGATAAATAAAATTGTCAGTTTGTCACTGAAAATTAAACATGCAAAGCACATAAACAAGAAACTAAAAAGAAAACAATGACAAATATGAAATTGGATGCTTGGAGTAACATATGCATTGAATGGTGTCCATGGCTCTATTCTAAATAAAGTGAAGGAACATGTTTGCATAAGTTGCGGATCTCATTTTCCTTGGCAGCACCGTCAGGGTCACTGTCTAACCCATCCCAACACAAGTATTGAAGGTTGGTTAGGTGTCGTAGTCCCTGAGGAACACACAAATGTGGATTATAAGAAATGTAGAGTTCTCTAAGAATGGGCATGGCCCCCTCCTCTATCTCCCAATCCTTTAGATCGGGAAAGTTCCAAATATTCAGATCTTCTAACTGGCTGAAGCCTTTAGACGAACAACACATTTTTTCATTAGTGCCTATCCCATGTAGCGTGAGCTTCTTGAGGCACTGTAGGTTTTCCAGTGCCGGCGTTATGTCTTGCAGGGATTTGAATCCTCCCAAGTGAAGATGAGTTAGATGAGGAGGCATATAAATGGGCGTTTCAATCAACTCAGCTGAGTCATCAATCTGTAACGTGAGAGATTGTAGATTCAGATAAAATGGGAAGTCTCTCGTGTCTAATTTTCCATTAAAAGGTATACAGTACCCACTGATGATATCGAGGGAGATCAGGTGCTTTAAGGTGCTTAGGAAAGTGTCAACTCCCTCCTGTGAACGTGAATAGTATCTTAATCCTAGTGTACGTAGATTGGGTACATGAGGTAACTCTGTTTCCCATGATTCGTTGCTATGCACCCAATCAAGTGTTTGCAAATTTGGTAGTTTTGCTGACGATGACAGTGTCACATCAAATCCAGTGACATGCCTCAGTGCTTTATGCGATGATAACCCATGGCGATAACATTGTTCAGTTGCAACGGTTTGTAAAAACATCATGTTGCCTATCACTTCCTCCAAGGATATATTCTCACGACTGGGATTGGGTATTTTACGGCTAGTAAAATTTAAGTATCTTAACTGAGTCAATCCTTCAAACATTTCCAATTTAATTTCGGCACTAGAATACCTTACCACTTTGAGCATCCTTTGTTTGGAACAATTTGGCATGCATCTAGTACCGAAGCACAACAGAGTGCGGAGGTTTTGGCTCAACACGAGTTCATCACAATCTGAATTGTGAACTGCCACACGACGTGCCATACACACGTTATGCTGATCATCCGGATGTGAATACACTATGAGAAAGTTGTCCTCCTTGGCTTTTTGGAGAGCGAGATCCCGTAGGAGATCATGTATGCGGCAATATTCGATAAAACCATCCTCGAGATCTAGATGTTACTTGAACCATGCTCCTGTTATACAACAAAACAAATTGTTTTGAGCAGACAAGCACATTCGATTTGGAGAGTTTATAAATGTCATAAATAAATAATTGAGGCTTACATTTTTCTACCAATTTTTTTTATTAATAGGAAAAATAAAATAAAAATAACGACAATGAGGAATGATTTCAGTTAATTTCGAAATCTAAGAAGAACGTTATGGTTTATAACGTCCAGGACACTGTAGCTGGACGTTATAAACCATAAGGTCCAATTAATCGATTGAATATTCGCTAATTAACCGAGAAAACACTGTTGCTAGCAGTGAAAGTCCATAACAGCCAGCTACAGTGTTTTTTTTTACTTCAGTTCTATAATGGTATGGTAAAAAAAAACACTGTAGCGGGACAATAATAACGTCCAACTACGGTATTTTTTAATTAATTAATGATTATCCAATTAGATTAACTGGACGTTTTGGTTTATAACGTCTAGTTACAATGTCATGGACATTATAAACCATAACGGTCTTCTTAGATTTCAAAATTTACGAAAATCATTTCCCTTATCGTTTTATTATTTATTTTCTTATTAATAAAAAAAAATCGGCATTTCTCTAAGGTAAGCACTAAAAGAAAACACTAATTATATATTATAATATTAACGTTCATAAATTTTTTTGACAGTCAATTTTTCATAAAGGAAAACAGCCGCTTCAAATCTATTGAGTTGGATGGATCTATAGATAACTAGAGTGGGAAAAATGGCACGGAAGAGCACGGCAGATTTGAAGCGAGAACCATCTATAGAGTCAAACTAGTTTGTGCTAAATGCATTATGCTTTTTTCCTATTTTGTTTGCTTTCTCATGGAGTGCTCCTAAGTTCATCAAGCTACTTTATGAACTCAACTCTAAAACTTATCATATTGACTTCAAACAACGAATCCAAACTGTTGAAATCCTTCTACCTACTTTACGAGTGATGCATCTACATGTGGAAATTTTAAAGTTTCGAATTAATTTAGTATAAAGTCATGTTGTCGAAAGGCTTCCAAAAACTGAATGCATTAAAATTAATTTATAAACCTTCTAATTTTGACCACTTGACTTTATATTAAATTAATTCGAAACTTTAAAAATTTCATATGTAGACGCTTCACTCGTAAGGTAGAAGGATTTCAACAGTTTGAATTGCCTTTTAAAATCAATTCGATAGATTTTAGATTTAAGTTCACAAAGGGCTTGGTGAACTTAGGAGCACCCTAGTTCTACTTACACAGATACACACATACACCCACACACACACCCACACACACGTAGACACACCCACACACACAGACACACAACACACACACATTTATAGTTGGCTAATATACAATCGATTGTTCTTGAGCTTTTGTGCAACGAAGTCGTTTTCCGATTTTGAAAGTCCAAACTGTCGATCTAAACTGTTAGATGTTATCTCTATATTAAAATGTACTTGGAGACCAAATTTTACATTTTTTTTACAATTTATTAAGCCACTTCGAAAATCACTGATCCAACGGTGGCTTAACCAAACAGTAAAAACAAAAGCCACTATTGGATCAGCGATTTTCAAAGGGGCTTAATAAATAGTAAAAAAAAAAATCCAAAAAATGTAAAATTTGGTCTCCAAGTACATTTTAATATAGAGATCACATCTAACGGTTTAGATCGACCGTGTGGACTTTGAAAATCGAAAAATGAGTTGGTTGCACAGGAGCTCAGGAACAATCGATTATATATTAGCCAACCTCTATACACACACACACCTCTCGCTCTCTCTCCATATATATATAGAGAGAGAGCTGGGATATGGTGCTTCATGGAGTAAAACAAGTTTTTACTCCATGGCACTATATTTTCATTTTGAAAATCCAAACAATCAATCCGAATTGCTCAACATGATCTCCATATTGAAATGTGCTTGGAGACCAAATTTTATTTATTTTTTTAATTTTTTTACTATTTATTAAACCACTTTGAAAATCGCTGATCCGATGGTCCAGAAATTTTTACTGTTCACAGTGGATCATCGATTTTCAAAGTGGCTTAATAAATAGTAAAAAAAAATCCAAAAAATGTAAAATTTGGGCTTCAAGCACATTTCAATATGGTGAACATGTTGAGCGGTTCAGATCGGCTATTAGAACTTTGGAAATTGAGATATAGAGTGGAGTACAAACGTGTTTTACTCCACGTCTCACCCTAGTCGATCTCTCTCTCTCTCTCTCTCTCTCTCTATATGTGTGTGTGTGTGTGTGTGTGTGTGTTCCAAAGGGCTTTTATGGAAAATAAATATTGGAACTAGTATTTGCACAACGAAATCATCACAATATACTAAAATGTGTAAAACATTAAATGAAGTAATACCTCGCCACAAGGTCCTCCAAGAAACTCTCTGCTGTTTCCTCCAACATTCTTTTATCTTCTTTTGGTATGAAACCCTCTGCAATCCACATTCGAAGTAGATCTTTGGCGTCAATCCCATAGTCCTCGGGAAATACAGCAAAGTACATGAAACACAATTTAAGAGCAAATGGTAGGTCCTCGTAACTAGTACCTATAATTTTATCTCCATCGGCAAACCAAGTCATTGTTTGTAACACCTTACTCCAAGTAGGATAGTTGAGTGGTTTCGTTGCTAATAGGCTTCCTAAAAGCACTAATGCGATAGGTAGCCCATTACATTTATGGACAAATTGATCTATGATGTCAGAAAGACCGTAATTAGCAATTTTAGTTGGATCCTGACAACGAAGAGCATTTTTCAACAAAAGCTTTAAGCTTAACTCTTTCGTTAATAACCCAAGTTGATATGGATCACACATGGGATCCGCATGCTTGAGCAACATTAAAGTTCCTTGTGGATAGAAGTACTCTACTTCCATTATTTTCATCCCGGGAGTGCATTTCCAATTTGAGTCCATAGTTCGTTTGTCCAAACATCATCAAGGACTATGAGGTATTTTTTGCCTCTAAGAGACTCATGAAGCGTTACGAGAGAACCATCTCGTATTTGATTGGTTGAGTTGTTCTCCTATCTTTCTCAAAATATCAACTAATTCAAACTTTTGAGAAATATCTACCCATATACGAAGTTCAAATTGCGTCTTGACATCATTCCCGTGAAAAATAAAAGATGTATTATATTATCATCTCTATGAAAAATAAATGATGTATTAAATTCTAGTATAACAAAAAATTTAATATGATAAACTCATCAACATAAAATTTATTCGTGAATATTGTTGGTCTGTCAAAAATTAGCTATGCTATGTTAATAATAATTATATATATGAACTTGATTTACTAACAAAATATAACATTTGAAATACAAACTAATTACAAGAGGAAATTGCATGCCTTGTAAATCATAGATGCACACGACAATTTGTTCGATAAATGTCGTTAAATGGGTTTGACAATTTGGCAAATCAATTTATGTTTTTCTTAAAATCCACTTACACCATTTTTGGGGACATCAAATTACATCATTCATTTTTAAAGTTTTCAAAGTTCAAACAGTCGACCCAAACTATTCATTATGATCTCCATATTAAAATGTGCTTAGAGACCAAATTTTATATTTTTTCTGAATTTTTTTAGTATTTATTAAGTATTTTACAAAATCGTTGTTTTCAGACCATTGATTTTTTGTACACATATTAATAAATAGTAAATTGTTTTTAAAAACAATGTAAATTTTAATCGGAAAACACATTTTAATATATCCAATATGTTGAACGGTTTAAATTGACTGTTTGAACTTTAAAAATAGAGAAAATTTGTTATGTGCCATTCAAAAACTTCAAATTTGTCAAAATACCATTCAAAAAATGATATTTGTCAAAATGCCATTAAAACTCAATCTCTATTTTTTTTTTTGCCATTATCCCTATTTTGATTCAATTTATAAATTCTAATATTTCAAAATGACCAAACTGCCCTTGTCGATTTTTTTTTTCGAATTTCAAATTTTTTCGAATTTCAAATTTTTTGGAAAGTCAAATTTTTCGAATTTCAAATTTTTCCAAACTTCAAAATTTCCAAATTTTCAAATTTTTTCGTGGCAGCCCCCAGCTCCGACTCTCCAAAAAAATTTGATTTTCGAAAATTTTATTTCAAAATTAGATTTTCCAAACAAAATTGAAATTCGAAAAAATTTGAAATTTGAAAAATTTCAAATTTCAAATTTTTTCGAATTTCAAATTTCAAATTTTTTTGGAAAATCTAATTTTGAAATCAAATTTAATCAAATTTTTTTGGGGAGTCCGAGTTGGGCCGCCACGAAAAAATTTGAAAAATTTGAAGTTTGGAAAAATTTGAAATTCGAAAAAAATTGTTTTTTGATAAAAATTTGAAATTCGAAAAATTTGATTTTCCAAAAAATTTGAATTTCGAAAAATTTGAAATTTGAAAAAATTTGAAATTCGAAAAAAAAAAACGACAGGGGCGGTTTAGTCATTTTGAAATATTAGAATTTATAAATTGAGTCAAAATAGGAATAATGGCAAAAAAAAATAGAGATTGAGTTTCAATGACATTTTGACAAATATCAGTTTTTGAGTGGCATTTTGACAAATTTGAAGTTTTTGAGTGGCACATAACAAATTTTCCCTTAAAAATATATGGTGTAATTCGATGTCACTAAAAATTGATACAAGTAGATCCACCTCTATATAATAATATAATTTCATAATTTCTGTAAAGCTTGACGTTGAAGTGATCACTGGTCAAGTTAGAACCAAATTGAACCAAGTCTATATCATTGCAAATAAGAGTGTAATCAACTTAATTGAATCAAACAATTAATGGATTTTCAAAACTACAGATATGCAATAATTAAAATATACATATATGTTATACACACACCTGTTGTATACTTTTTGCGCAAGAGTCGTCTTTCCGAGTCCTCCAACGCCCCAAATCGAAACCACAGAACGTCTCTTAACAGTCTTACTGAGCAACAAGTTGACAACACGGTTTTGGTCTTTCTTGAAACCGACAACATTGGGATCAACATCCGGTATCACGGGTGGCCTAACAGGCGATATTATCTCTCCAGTCCCCTCACCCAGATTATTGATTCCGAAGGTTTCTCTGCTTACCTTGATCTCTTCCAACCTTGTTTGGATCTGTTTTATCTCACCGACAAGTTTTTGTACAGCCGGGAATTTTGTAGTATTGTCTATCAACCTTTTTAGGGCCTTTAGTTTGCCGGTCGATCCAGTGGGTTTTTGTGTGACCTTGTTAATTGGAAATATTAGAGAGAGCAAATTAAGCCAGAGATTTTTAGCATAGCCTAGTGGAACTTTACCAAGAACACTTTTTTTTTTCATGACTTGTATATTTTATAACTTGTTGTAGGTACTGGACCATCATTTTAACTACAATGGCACTTAATTAAGCCTTAGATAATTATAAAAGCAAGTGTAATATATATGATAATCCAATCAATAAATAAACAAAATTCAGTTTATAAGAAAGTTTCAGACCTCCAAGAGAAATGTGTCAATGACATCTTCTATCAAGTGGGCAACATCTCTTACTTCCTTTATCCAATGCTTTTGTCTCTCATCTGAGATAAGCTTCTTGTCAGCATCCTTGAGAAAAGCTTGAATTCTTTCGAGGTCACGCCTCACTTTCTCCACTTGCTCATCGATGCCGTGTATGAGTAAAATCTCCTTAAATGCACCATCAACGAGCTTTTCCAGCACAAATTTAACAATAGTCTCAGCCATCCCGTTTCTGTATTTTACTTGGCAGTTGAAACTACCAAGAGAACAAAAAATGTTGGTGTATTAGTTCAAAACAGGCAGGATATATAATAGGATCGGATGCCTCAATCGGTCGCTGGTTAAGGCTAATTAATTAATTGATATTGATCGTTGATTAGCACAATATTCTAAATAATTAACAGTTGATTGTTAATTTCATTAATAATTAATTATTATTTTCAGTGTTCTAAATAGCTAGCTATAGTTGTGGCTATAGCTTTTTTGGACCATAAATACTAAGCTATGAGATAAAAGGGCACCAATTCAACTACGGCCGTTAATAACATTTTTTTCATTATCAAATTTGATATGAAATCTATATACATTGTAAAAACATGTCTACAATTTTTATTTTTTTTTATTCTAAACAAATATTTTACCAGTGTTAACTAATTATTTCAGCTTCAAAATTTTTTAATGATTGGGCTCGGAGAACGAACTAGATCCAATTCAAATATATAAAAATCAAAAGAAAAGATGGTGAATTTTTTTGAGAATATTCAAATGCATCTCAAATCTATTTTTCTTGTGGTCATTTTTAAAAAAGTTAAAACGATGTATTGCACTAAAAATTAAGAATAATTATTTGAGTCTCCGCTCTCCATTGTTCCCAAAATTTCCGCAATAATATTAGAGTAAAGATGTACTGTGGTCTCTCTTTTTCAGTCTCCGCAATTGTCTTGACATTAATCTTAATAGGTATAATTACTTGATTTAATATATTAATACTTGAAAAATAATATATTAATACTTTAATGGATAACTTGTTATGATCATCTCTTTTTCAGTTCTTCAATCGTCCCGCGTTATCCTCTCACTAATAAAGTAGTCAGAATCCTGTATCTTGACAAAAGTCATCGGTGATACCACCCACCAAAGCCCTGTCAGTGTTGCTGCTTCTGATATCGGTAAGGTTATTTAACAAGTTATTTTCTTCTCTGATTTCAGTAATGGTATTAGGGAGAGAGATAGAAAGAAAGAATATTAACCCCCCAACTCTCATCCAATCACCTCCCCCCCCCCCCCGCCTACTCCAATTAAAGCCATCTTTTTGTCTACAATATCTATCAACTATTTGCACTTATACTTTGATCGGAATCAAAATAAATAAGAAATCAATAGAATAGAATAGAAAATAATAAAATACATATAATTTTGAATTGAAATTTTTTGATCAGCTAAACAATTTTCATAGGGTGAATTCATTCTTAGAGATTTTTATAATTATACTCATATTTTTTTCAAAATTACATATGCTGCTATCAAAATCTTTTTTCTAAGGTTCCAATTTGCAAAAAATAAATAGTAAAAACAACTTTTTCTACAACTTAGAGAAAGAAAAATGAAAGAGAAGAGATGGATTCTTACTTAGTCGGAAGAAACGAGAGGTGCTGCAACGGTCGATCTGGATCGGAACAAATACAGAAGAAGAGTTGGCTAAGAGAGGTTCTATAGTCTTTTGCTTCTGTACAATCCTTGCCAAACTTCTTAATTTTGGCCGGAACTTTTCGATACGATTTGAGAGTAAAAAAGTTGCGTAGAATTCTGATTGGATTTCGCTTTTGCTCCGTTCCGATAAGAGTGTTAGTGTTCCCAACTTTGGATTCCTTTTTTTCGTGATGAACGTTTACAATAAGTCCAAAAAATATCTATCATAATATTTAGTGCTGGTGTCTGCTGTTATTGATAGAGAAAAACAAGGTGCAATTTTATCATCAATCACAATAGTTTAGTATAGCGAACGGTTGTAATTTACTCAGAGGAAAGTTATTGCGGACTGATTGTAGGGCAACAGCTAGGTTATATTTTACACTTTTAATACTCTGCTCAATCAGTTAGTGCGCACTGTCAAGCCACTAGCCCATGTGAGGTAATTGCTAGGAATTGTTTATAGGAAAAATTGATAGGTGGGACCTATAACACAACTGATAAGTATTTTAGGAATTCACATCCAGTGCAATACCTAAGGTGCAATAAGTAGATTCGGGCTGTTTGTTTAATCTCACATGAATGATGAATCTCATAACAGACACTTATTGAGTTTGATCTGACTGGAATTAATCTGGACCGTCTAATTTTTATTGTACCCCTCCAATACCTGAGGAACATGCAAATATGGGCATCTAGTATTTATAATTATTTCCCTCTTCATTTGGTGCGCTTGCATGTGGTGTCCGTAGGTAGCTCAATTAATTACTCATTAGTACATTCAGTTATTACATTTTTTTTTTTACAACGCTGAATTGTATATATAAATTTTACAATTTATTTTGATCTAATACTAAACTTATGATTCATATTGAAAGAAAAGAAAAAGATATTATTAGTCGCATGACGGATTCACATTTGCTGCGATTCTAAAAGGTTGAACATTAATCCTAAAATCCCTGTGTTTCCAAATATAGCTATCCAATAATTTCATGCACGTATCTCAAAGCAACTGATTTTTTGCTTGCACGAATCTTGAAACAATTCAACCGTTGGATTTAGAAATGCAGAGATCGTAGGTTACTGTTGATGAGGGAAGAATCGCAGCAGATTCGGTTCCGTCGCATGAAATTGATCGAATAGTCATGAGTAATTACGTCATAATATTTTTCTTTACAAATTTATATATTTAAGGTGTATATATATAGTCTCAGCCGGTAATATTTCTCCTCTTCCTTCTCTTTTCTGGTTTCTATGGCTATTCTAAGCAACGTAAAACAGATAAAAAGCTTAGAAACACATCAGCAAACCATTGATTAAAATGCAACCAATTGATGTTTAAAATTGTGTATATGTAGGTGACAATTAATTAGTCGAAAATGGTGGATATTACTAAAATTACACCCTTTTTTTCCATGGGTAATGTTTAAGAATAACCCCTTTTTAATTTATCTTTAGTTTTAGTATTGTAGACCAAAAATAGATTAGAAATGCACCAAATTGGACCAAAATTCTACATTTTTTTACGTTGGTGTCTAAAAATTACCAAAGTATTTTAGACCAAAATTATTCTAAAATACCGATATTGTGCTAATATTTGACAAAAATTGACCAAAAATATCAACTTCCTTTTAGTATGACGTCAACTAGCGGTACCAAAGAAAGCACACTCTCATTCGATGATTAAGAAAAGCAATAGTGAAATTAAGTTTATAGCTCCAGTCTTGTTATTAAGAAAAGGTATATTGGAGCCTTCATAGGCTGCCAAGATGTAGCTCTTTAAAGAGTATTGATGCTGCTTGAATAAAGTTGTTATTTTCCTCTTTGATCTCCTTTTTTAGTATTCTTGCTTTTTTTTCTTTTTTTTTTCTTTTTTCTTGAGGTACTGGACTTTTGTAGAAGAGGGCTAACTAATTGCTCCTTCCAAAACTCTATCTACATAAAGAATGATCTTATAATAATATAATTAGAAAATTCAAAGTCTGAAAGCAATTATGTTGGTATCATGCGCATCAGTGTATAGATGTCAAGTTTAACAAAAAAAAATGGGTTGAGTGGTATTCTTTTGTAGGAAAGAACTAAGCCCAGCTTATGTTTTTTTTTTTCTGATTCAATAAGGTTGAGGACTTGCAAATCCTGGTCTCTTGTAGGAGAAGACGAGATTTGTATTGGTCTCAGCCTTGAATCAAAACTTGGGGATCCTGTAGAGAGGTCTTTTCATGATCAAGCAAGAGATATAAGCCTTTTTTTGTAAATAAGGTCATAAAGCTATGAAATTGAGCAATAGCAAGTCTAATGTCAAAATAAAGACAGTTAAGGATGTTACTAATCAAAATCTCAACAAATAATATAGCCTTATGTGCAAAAGAAAGCTTATATGCATGAGCAAGGGTTAAGGGCCTTGCTGCACAAAGTTATACTCAAAAATGCAAAGCAAGGCACTAAACTCATGTTCAAGCACTTGCTGATAAGAAAAGAGGGGTGCTAAGGGGTTATCCCCATTGATCTCAGTGCTTGGTCTTGTAAAAAAGTATATCCAACATAAAACATAATCATATTGGCAAATACCAAGTGCACCTTGATACCTTTACTGTCACTTGCAAGGGTTAAAATGCCCTTCTGCTGAAAACTGATAAATCAAAGGGCATAGACTCTGATTTCATCAAAATAAATACTATAGACATATAGAAGACTTCATTCTCTACAGTTTGGACTCAAATTTTGATTAAAAATGATTTTCCTACTACTTTCTGTGAATTTTTTAATTTCAGCTGTGTTCTTTCTTCCTTTTCCTGTTACCGGTACATTGACAGTGGCCTATAAGCCACTGTTACCTGTTGGGAACCAAACCATACCCCTTAGATGTCTTACAAACCCTTGACACGGTCCCTTGTATGTAACCAAATAAGGAATCAGTGCTAAGAAGCAATGTAAACACCATAGAAGGAAAAATCGGAATCGGACTTTCGACTAGGGGATCCGAATCGGATGAATCGGTCGGAATCGGCCAGATCGGATTGGAAACTTGGACTTTTTGCCAGAAACTCATTCATACTAGAAAAATAGGAAAAAAATCATTATATAATTTGTGAAGTTTAGAGAAATTATTACAATTAAATAATCCAATAATACAATATAATTTGTTGGAAGAGGGTTGGCTTGGGTTCGAATCCCGCTGGAGCTAAAACTTTTTTTTTTGCTTTCTGTTACATCTCAAATACAACATATATACATATAAGGATGTCTTCAAGTAATAAGAAAAGCAATGATCTAGTAGTAGTGTAGGTTGTTGGGAGAGGGGTGGCTTAATTTTTAGTCCCTATAGCATTTGATTTTAACACTTAATTTGTTTAATTCCCATATTCGTTGGTAGAGATCAAAAGAAAGAAATTGCTTAATAAATTTTTAGTCCTCTACTTTGCTGAAGGCTGTCACGGTTTTCAAGATTAATAAGTTTGCCGACAAGGTTTACTATTATTATGACTAAATTACTCAATGCAGCGCACGAAGTGGCCCGAGGTGCAGAAACAAAGCACTCATATTACTTGTGTTTAATTAATTCAGTCGATCACATGATATTTGTATTTAGATCATTACTTAAACTCAAATGCAGATCTCGAGTTCTACCGAATTTGTTTGTTTAATTCAGTTTATTTAATCGAGTTCAGATCGAATAGAAAATTACAAATTAAACTAACAGACGATGTATCATTGCATGCAAATCCTTTTATCTACAGGTGCAAACGGATCGGATACGATCGGCTAGTGCTAAATCCATATGTGTATCTGTATTTTTAGTTCGAATGCGGATACGGATTAGATATTAATCAGATACGGACATGGATCGGATATTAAACGGATACAGATACTGATGGAATATTTTCAAATACAAATACGGATACGGATATAATTCAGATTTCTAATTTAAAATATATATCCATTTAACTTGTTATGCTATTACAAAATATATATCTAATTAACTAAAATTGACCAACATAACTATAACTTTAATTAAAATATGTCAACACAAAATATATTTACTCTGAAAATGTATAATTCTAACACAAAATTTACTCTTTAAGTCTTAATATAACTGTGCTATCAGTTTATAACAGAGGGAACACTGGTCAATTTCTAAATTGTTACAGTAATAACAGTTGGACTGGAAACAGAGCGTTTTTGCTGCCATATGTGCGGTCTAAGAGAGTAGCACAAATTCTGTGTGGATATCCGTGCGGGCAGACAAGGCCGCACAAAATCCCCAGAGGTTACGAGGTTTGGAATATGTGAATTAATTGCATTTATAAGTTTTATTATTTCTAATGAAGATGAGAGTTGTAATGGAAGACACTAGTACAAAAAGGTGCTTCCTACACCGCTGTTGTACACGGATTTTTTTTCTGTTTTAAATAAAACCGTGTATCAAATAAGATTTTTCCAATGATCAACGATATCTCTAAGAATTCTCCACGGATTTTTCATTAAAAAACAGTATCGGAAAAAACCCGTGTTAGAATCACCCTTCCTACACGGATATTTAATTAAATATCCGTGTAGGAATGTTAGAGAGCTACACGGATATTTAATTAAATATCCATGTAGGTAGGGTGATTCTCACACGTTTTTAAATTAAATAGCCGTGTATATTTATGGAGAGAGCTACACGGATATTCAGTTAAATATCCGTGTAGGATAGCCCACGGATGTGAAATTTTATTAAATATGATATAATATAAATATTTTATGATATTATTCATATTCCTACACGGATATGTAGTTAAATATCCGTGTAGGATTCCCTATTTTTATTTTTTTAAATATAATATACTTTCAATTTCATATTTTGTTATTATTTAAATATAAAGATAAACTTATGTAGATGTTTTCATTGCTGTGAAATGTAAATTTCATATTTTTGATATTATTTAAATACACTGATGTTTTCATATTTTGTTATTATTCATATTCCTACACTAATAAAAATGAACTTTTGTACAACTAATACAGAAAATAAATACAGAAGAACAAAAATGTAAACAAGTAAATTTTCATATATTACTACTGATATATATTACAAAAGTTACCCAATAAATGATATAATAAAACCCAAAAAAAAAGAAACTCCTACAATAACCAAAAAAAAAAAATGAAACTCTAAACAACAGATTTTTTCTTTGTCCGACGAATGTAGGGCTTCGGTGGTGGATGGCTCTTGGGGCTGCGATGTGGGAGAGTCGGCCATGGTGGCCATGGCCGACTTCTGGGATAACCTGGTGGTGGTCGTTCGTAACCGGGTGGGATCCAAGGCACCGGCATGAAATCCTCTGGAAGTGGTGGTAGTGCCTCAACAGGTGGTGGTGGTGCCTCAACAGGTTGTTCTTCTGTGACATGCGACATTTTTTTCATGAATTAGAGAAATTAAGATAGGTTTAAGAGGAACCGATTCCAAGGATATATAGGGTTTAAAGTGACTCTTCGTTTTTCTGTGTTTATTTTCGGTGTATTCAATTTTAAATTTGTAATTAATTAAATAAGGCGCGCATGCTTTGAAATAAATAGGCATGTCCCTCCTAAGAATTTGTACCGATCTTTTCCTACACGGATAGTTACGTAAATATTCGTGTTGAAAGAGTATTCCTACACGGATATTTACATAAAAACCGTGTAGGAAAAGAGGAGAGCTACACGGATATGTACTTAAATATCCGTGTAGGATATCTATAGCACACGAATTTGTAACAAAAATCCGTGTAGGAATCCTTTTAGCAGTTCAAAACTGGATTATGTCTTCTAAATTTTTCTAAGTCCCCAGTTCACTTCTTCCTCCTCTGATTTTGAAATTCTTCCAAGTCCGAGTTCAAAACCCCCTCTGGTCCGCCATGCTTTCTCTTCTCTCTTCTCTTTGTCTCTCTCTCTCTTTCTTTTGTCAAGGTTTAGGTGGTGTGTGCGCCTCCATTGCTGCCTCTCTCTCTTTCTTTTGTCAGTTCACTTCTTCCTCTAATTTTTGTTTGTAAACTTTTAGTAATTTACATAGAATCCAACTGCCTCTAAGGTACCTCTCTTGCTGCCTCCCTAAGGAATACCACTGGATGCCCATATTTACATAGAATGCAAATGTATGCCTCTCTAAGGAATACAAAATGCAAAATTTTAAATTAGTTTGCTAATTAAAATTAGGGTTTAATTAAAATTAGTTTGCTTTTGCAAAAATTAGTTTCCATTTTTTTTTCAATAATTCGATCCGTCTCTCGTTACTAACTCAAATTATAATTGTAGTATAACCGGAGACAAGCCGCTTACTCACCCGCGCAAGTCGACGAAGTGAGAGGAATGTGGTCAAGGTGATTTATTTCTGAATTGTGTACCCAACAATATGGATTTGTATAAATTAATTTGTGTAATTATCAATTTTGAATTGTTATTTTATATTTTGACAATTTTTATCTGTTCTGGGTAAAAAACATTCTGATTGTATATAATTTAATGGCTAGCAAAATTGGAGGCTAGCCAGAAACCAAAAAAAAAAAAATCCTACACGGATATTTGAACAAAAGCCGTGTAGCTAGGGGAGGAAGCCACACGGTGTTTTAATAAAAATCTGTGTAAGAAGACTATTCCTACACAGATTTTTATTAAAAAACCGTGTAGCTCTCGTGCTGGGAGATGTACTTTGTGAGGCTTTCCACACGGTTCTTGATTAAATAATTCGTATAGGATTAGTATAATCGTACACGGATAATTATCCGTATGTAAATGGTGGACTTTCCTACACCCCAGTATTGCACACGTTTTCAAATCCGTGTAACTCTCCAATTAAAATCCGTGTACAAACTGTATTTTTGTAGTAGTGAGAGAAGAAGGAAAGGAGAAAGAGAAGGGCATAAGTGACATTTTATAGTTTTCAAATGAGTTTTAATAGAAAACTTAATAAAAATGGGTAAATTTGTGAGTTATTGAAGTTTAGAATGATAAATATGATATTATAAACTTTAGTGGAGGAACTATGTAATTTTAAAGTTTTTAAGGGGTATACATGAAATTCTTCCATAAATAAATAAAGAGAGTGTCTTCTATGGACATAAGGACCTATTTGTAAAATGAACATAATTTTATTTTCAAAGTTCAAACAGTCGATCCGAACCGTTTATCTTGTTCTCCATATTAATATGTGCTTGGAGACCAAATTGTACATTTTTCTGAATTTTTTTACTATTTATTAAGATGGGTACAAAAAATATCAAATTCAGACCATTGAATTTTGTACCCATCTTAATAAATAGTAAAAAAATTCAGAAAAATGTAAAATTTGGTTTCCAAGCACATATTAATATGGAGAACAAGTTGAACGGTTCGGATCGACTGTTTGAACTTTGAAAATAAAAATATGTTCATTTTACAAATAGGTCCTTATGTCCACATAAGTCTTTGCCATAAATAAATATCAGAAACAGAAATGTAAACTAAAAAACAATTTCTAATCTGAAATATTAACACTCACTTGTCTTGCAAGGGTGGAGCGGCTGAGGTGTAATTCTGGTATGTCTTGGGGATTTTCTTTGTCCGATTTTTTTATTAATCGAAATAAAATAAAATAAATATAAAAAAAGATGATAGGATCTGATTTATTTCTAAAAGTAATAAGGATGGAGTTATTATCATCCCCGTCCATCAACAGTGTTTATAAAATAAAAAAACTCAGATTTGATTTTGGTTAGATAAAAAAAAACTTAGAAAAATTATATTCACTAAATTATGTACTATAAAAATAACGATTTATTTTTAACAAAATAACAATAATTTATTTTTCAAATGACTAGATTAGTGGTTAGATCAGTGTCATTTTTTAATGGAGTTCTCAAAAAAAAAAACTTAAGTTTTTTGAAAAAACATAATTTAGTTATTTGATGTAATGGAGTTCTCAATAAATTAAATAAAAAAATATGTCTATGTTATCGAACACATAAATAGTCTATCAATTAAATTCAAATTTAATGCAATTAACTATTGATTAATAATGTACCAAGATCAGCGATATAGAATTTCAAGTCATTTGATGTAGCTAAAACATAAATCAAATCCCATCATATTATGTCTAATGACTATCTATGTGTCTGATAATTGATACATTATTAATCAATAGTTAATTGCATTAAATTTGAATTGGTAGACTATCTATATGTCCGATAATTGATACATTATTAATCAATAGTTAATTGCATTAAATTTGAATTGGTAGACTATCTATATGTCCGATAACATAGACATATTTTCTAATTTAATTTATTGAGAACTCTATTACATGAAATGACTAAATTATGTTTTTTCGAAAAACTTAAGTTGTTTTTTTTTAGAACTCCATTAAAAAATGACACTAATCTAACTACTAATCTAGTCATTTGAAAAATAAATTATTATTTTTTAGTTAAAAATAAATCATTGTTTTTATAGTTGAAACATAATTTAGTAAATATAATTTGTCTAAGTTTTTTTTTTATAAACATTGTTCACGGACGGGGATGATAATTCCGTCCGTGAATTTTTTTTTTGGTCACTGTTCACGGACGGGGATGATAACCCTGTCCTTGAATTTTTTTTTTTTTTTTTGTTAAGGAGTAAGAAAGGGACTAAAACGGACGTTGATGTTTATCCCGTCTCTAGAGACGTGGATAAAAACTCCGGCCTTATTACTTTTCGAAATAAATCAGATCCTATCCTCTTTTTCGATATTTATTTCGATTAATAAAAAAATCGGTTTCTTTGTTGCAACAAAACAATTATGTTAAAGATGGTACTTGGGTTAATTTAATTAGTGCTACAGATAAATTAATTATGTTGGTTTTCTATATATATTTTCTCGCTTAATTTTCTACATTAATTGTTCTATATGTTTGGAATATATCAATCGTTCAAATACGTTCTGCACGAATCTCAAAGCTCCAATAATACTGCCCCCTACGTTTTCCCGAATAGATTGGGATATCTCAGAGGATACGCACTCATCCACATGGGTAGAGAAGGAAATTTGTCACGGCGTGACTAGTCACGTCACGAGACGTCACGTCATGTCACGTGTGTCGATTACGTGACGTGACTCGCGTGACGCGTGACGTGATCATTCGCGTGACGTGACCACATTCTAGTGAAAATATACGTCACGTCACGTCACGCAAACTAGTCATGTCACGTCACGTGATCACGTTACGTCACGTTACGGTATGAAACATAGAGTATCCAACTTTTTTTATATGTGTAGAGTATTCAGATTTTTATTTTAGTGTAAGTTCAATGATAGTGGTGCTCATGTAGTACTGATTTTTATTTTCTTTAGTTTAGTCTAATGAATGTTTGTAATTTGAATTTTTAAAGTAATATCAGATGTAACATTTCCTAAAAAAAATAATATTTACAATATTATTTACTTATTTTATAATTTTATAATTTTATTTTTTAAAATTTTCAACAATTTAAATTAAAATATAAAAAAAATTGACACGACTAATTTACGTCACAACACGTCACGTCACGCGTGATCACATCACGTATAGTCACGGCGTGACTACGCGTGACGTGACCATCCGCCACCATTTTGGTCACGTCACATCACGTCACGTCACGTAACCAAATCACGGCGTGTTTGTCATGTCACGTCACAGCGTGTCACGTATTTCCTTCTCTACACATGGGTTAAAGAACCTTTTTTCACTAAGATAAGATGTGACATTACAAAGAGCAGACGACTTTGAAGCATAAATATTAGACCCGTTTGCAGATAAGTTATAACCCGTTATACTATTTGAATCATAGTTTGTGCTGCATTCTATTTGCAGCAAAATGGTGATAGATCTGAGCCAGTGGATCACAAGTATGTGCCGATCTAATGAAAACCTATGGCGTAGATCGGACCGCAGCTTCATCTCTCCCAAATCCCAGTCGACCCTCTCAATTTCACCCCTTTCAAATGTCTTCCATTATTCCGAAAAATCGCTTCCAATAATGAAAATTGGAGATAATCAGCCCCTAAATGTCAATAATCTCTGAAAAATCGCTTGATTTGGCCGGTTTAAACAGGCTTTTTCGTTAAAACATTGAAAACCGAGGAACTCGGTCAAAAATCGGATCGCCGGTGGCCGATTCCGGTCCAAATTGGCCAAATCGGATTGGAATCGGCCGATTTTTCCTTCTATGGACTAAACACTACTGGTACAATGGAAAGCACCAAAGCAATGAAAATGATCTCTGTCAGCTGATTTGCTGATACAAGAAAGTACAAGGACCAAATTGCAAAAGTGACACTAAAGTCAATTAAAGGACTTAAAAATACATGAGATGCACACAAATTTTACAATATTTGGATTTTATTTCGATTTACTATGAATTTTAGTTCATCTCTTTGAAATAAAAAAAAATCACTAAGATGGTCACATGACTTCTGACGACCGCATTGGCAATTTGAGGATCTTAAAAGGACTGAAATGAAAAATAAATTATATAGTCAGATAGAGGACTTCAAGCCAATCAGAATGCATACCAAATTTGTATTAATTGAATTTTTATTCAATTTTATATTGAATTTCAAGTTTAAATGTTTCAAAAATGTGAAAATATGTCAGTACATGGACAATTATACCCCTCTGCATAAATAAAATATTTAAAAAATAGAAATCAATTCTGAAAAAGTTATAACATTAATCATAAGCATAGGTCAGTTCTTCTTTCAAGATTACATAATAAAAATTCAGTACTTTGTTAACAAATCTCAATTTGGCACTTTGAAGGAATGAATTGTACAGTACCTCAACGCAAGATCCATGCTATGTCAAATCAAACCCCTGCAGTGGCCCAGAATACCTCTAGAGGACAAGAACCAAGCTACTGAGAAGTCCCATGTAAGCTTCAGGGTGTCCCTGAGCTCAACCGGTATTGAACCGGTACCAAAACGATGAGTCAAGATCCCAATTGTGATTAATCTTTGATTAAATGTCAATTAACACCCTGCCTAATCTATACCACTCAAGACGATGTGAAAGGTTCAAACAATTCAAGAAAAACACAAGAAATATGCAGAAAATCAGATCATGGCATTGCCGGTATCAATAAGTTCAACCTACACTGCAAGCCACCGCCTTGATGATCACCGGTGGCCGAGAACCTTAGCATTGGAACCCTTTCACCATGGCAATGCCATTCATCCTCTAAGATGGCTCGGCCGTGGCCGGAAACTCGCCGGAGGTCAAAACACTAGCCCCGATCAACTGTTTTCAGTTCATATCAAAAGAACCACGACCCTCAAAGCACACTGGACCGTTGATGAAGGCTTCAGATTAAAAGTTCAAAGGAAGTGCACATCTCAAGGCAGGAAGTCGATCCGAAGGCCGAAAATTCAAAGCAGGCCACACGGTTACTGACAGTCGGGCCCCACATGTCAGTAAGCCAACGTGCCGCCTCAGCACGATTATTGGCGCGCCTCTTGTTGAGCCCTAACCCAAATTCTATTAATAAATTATGAAGCCCAACGTCAAAATTATATAAGAATATCAACGTCTAAATTTCCTTGTGACACCAGAAAAAAGTCGGTTCTTCACATGTTTTAAGAGATTGACCTTAGAAAAATTACTCTAAAATCTAAATATCAGAAATTTATATTAAATAATATTTTGGATGTTTGGATACCATATTTTACTAAAAGCTCATTTATAGTTTTTTTTTTTGTGAAATCTAAGTTTGTAGATTTATTTATGACTGAAGGCATACTGTTAAAGTTTCAGAAAAATACTGGACTTGTCTTCTAGGAATCTATATACAATATTCATTTTTGTTGTACATTATGAAATGATTTCTCTTCTTGATCATACCGGAAGTTTGGGATTTCACCGGTACAGTGGCATGCCATGACACTAGGTTTATTTGCATCTATAATAGCACCTTTTGGAGGCTTTTTTGCTAGCGGCTTCAAGCATGCCTTTAAAATTAAGGTGCCGATTTATTTTCTTGATCCATAATTAAAGAAAATAATAATTTCATGATAACCAATCTCAGCGTGTCTTCCCAACGATATTTGAATTTTTGCATGGTTATATTGTAAAAAAATTCAAATAAAGAAAATGTCTTATGTGGAAATACATTTAACTTATTTTTTATTTGATAAATATTACCTAGGATTTTGGTGACAGCATCTCGGAACATGGTGTAATCACTGACAGAATGGATTGTCAAGTGAGTTGCTCCTAGTAACAATTTGTTTGATAATTGTAATAATAATAAAGGTATAGGACTTCTCATGGAATATTATATAAATCCTTTAACTAGATGCGTGTCAAATTTCTTGCCTTAATATGCTATCACTACTACAAAAACACAGTTTTGTACACGGAGTTTAACTGGAGAGATACACGGATTTACAAACGTGTACAATAATGGAGTGTAGGAAAGTCCACTATTTACACACGGATAATTATCCGTGTACGATTATACTAATCCTACACGGATTATTAATAAAGCGCAGTTTGAAAAATCAAGAGAGCTACACGAATTTTAACTAAATATCCGTGTAGGAAGAGTATTCCTACACGGATATTTAGTTAAAATCCGTGTAGCTCTCCTAAACAGAATATTAAATAAATAAACCAGTAACCTTCCTACATTGATTTTTAAGTAAAAATCCGTCTAGAATTGTTTCCTACATGGATTTTTATTTAAAAATCCGTGTAGGAAGGCTGCTGAACCGTTTTTTTTTATTAGCTAGCCTCCACTTTTGCGAGCCAATAATTATATATTTCGGATTTAATATACATAGTCTTTTGCAAAAATAAATATATAGCATTTTGTATATACATAGCCTTTTGCAAAAATAAATACATAGCCATTTGCAACATATATATATACATAGCATTTTGTACATGCAATCCTATGTGATCTAACACATAACATACACTCCTCAAGATCCAATACAATGTTTGTATAAACATTATGTCCTTACCACTTAGTAACAATGTGATCAAGTTGGACTCATGTTGCGAAACTCATAGCTATGATCTACTCTAGCACAAAATTTCATACATACTAAGTTGTATTAGATCCAACATATCAAAAAGGAAGTTTGCATGTGATCCATGACATGATGTCTCTTGGTTAAAGGTCTCCAACAATATTGCATCTCCAATAAAAAAATACAAGGATCAACATATTTGTGCATACATACATACATCATAGAGAATAAAAATTCTCAATTAAAATTTATACATAAAATTAATTGAATCTGTATGGCTTTTATACGAACCACTGAAAATCAATTTCGTAAGAAAAAAATTATTGCATCTTATATGAATTTATGGAGGGAGGGTGGCGAAGATGACAGTAACCAACCAAAACTCTACGAAACTGAAAAGAAAAATAAAAGAGAAATAAGCAATAATAATTACACATGACCTAAATAACCAATAATAAGTAACAGAAAATTAGATAAAATATATATATATATTCATGGCTAATCTTAGCAAGATAGAAAGGAGAAAATAACAACTTCAAATATCTCAGATTCCAGTTGTGCTATGAGTTGAAATCAGACCATTATTTTAATACAGAGATAGAGAGAGTATTATAGAATCAAAACGGTGTTGGAGGGAAAAGGCTTTTTTATATAACCAAAACCCTAAAACTACCTTTCTACACGGATTTTTCACTATAAATCCGTGTAGCTCTCTAGCCTTTCTACACTGTTATTTAAAGAATAATCCGTGTACAATAATCCCTTCCTACACGAATTTTTTTAATAAAAATCCGTGTAGCTCTCTAGCATTTCTACACTGTTATTTAAACAATAATTTGTGTACAATAACCCCTTCCTACACGGATTTTTTTCAATAAAAATCCGTGTAGCTCTCTAGCCTTTCTACACTGTTATTTAAACAATAATCCGTGTACAATAACCCCTTCCTACACAGATTTTTTATTAAAAAATCCGTGTAGCTCTCTAGCCTTTCTACACTATTATTTAAACAATAATCCGTGTACAATAACCCTTTCTTACACGGATGTTTTAATAAAAATCCGTGTAGCTCTCTTACCATTCCTGCACGGATATTTAACTAAATATCCGTATAGGAAAGGTAATTCTTCAAACGACTTTTTTGAAACACTGTTTTTGAATGAAATATTCATGTGGGATTCTTAGAGATATCATTGATCATTGGAAAATTCCTATTTTGTACACGGTTTTACAAAAATCAGAGAAAATTCGTGTACAACCACAGTGTAGGAAGCGTCATTCTGTAGTAGTGTATATATTTCAGGCAAAAATAGAAAATTATAGAATGTTATATATTTTTCCCTGTACCATTTTATAAAAAAAAATTTAAGTTATATAATTATTTTTCTGACCAGTGTACGTATAGTTATGGAGGGGGTTATGGATAAGTTATAGTATAAATAATTGTAAAAGACATTTCTTATGATATTCATGACTTCTCGTGAACTTATTCAGCATACACAACTATTAACTTAATAATCCCAATTTTTTTACTTTTATTATGTCTAGTTCAATTGGTAAAATAAAAAAATATTTTTTATAGTGGAATATTATCAATAATATTAAAAATATATTTAATCACTATATGGAATAAAATATTAACCAAGTCTTATGATAAGTCTTATGATAATAGATGTAATACAATAGTTATATAAATTATATTAATATATAAGAATTGAGTTGAAATCACACATTATTTTTGTGTCTCAAATATGCACCACATCTTTATCTCTAGTTTTTCAATTTCAAATAATCAATTCGAACCACTCAATATAAATTTCATATTAAAATGTGTTTAAAGACCAAATTCTATATTTTGCATAAAATATTTATTAATTGTTTAGCTACACATTTAACAAAAAAAAAGTTCTTTAACAAATGCGGTTTTTAAGAAAATATATCATGAATAGTGTATTGTTAAATATGATGTGTCCGTAAAACACAGCACAACATGGCACGGCAGAATCACAATGGTCAGTGGTGTGTCTTAAGTTTTCTAAAATTGGGGGACCGAATCCTCTGTCTCCAAAGAGGTAGGATTTTCCTGCTCCAATGTTAGGGACATGTGGACCCAAAACAAAACTAAATTCAGTATTTTCATTTTTAAACCCGTCTGATCTCATTTGTCAATCACATTGAGAGCAGAATTTTCTTGTCCTCTGAGAGGCAGGTGGTCCGAATCCTAAAATTAGTACCTACGAAACACATTAATGATATACATGTTTGTGATACCGCACGTCTATAACATACTTCAAACACAGAAAAAACGCCGTCATTTTTATCCATGCTCATCAAACCTTACATTTCGCCAACTCTGCCCATCAAACTCAAATTTTATTAAAAATGTCCAAACCGGCGGCTATACCGCCGGTTCCTAATAAAAATTAGAAATCGGCTATTAAGCCGCCGGTCTCTTCAAAAAATTAGTTTATTTATAAGTGTGCACTGTTCTGAAATTTCCTGACAATTCATTTCATCAAATTTTACACTATCTCTCCTCATATTCTCTCTTTCTCTCAGATTTCTCCTGCTCTTCCTGTTTTTACAAGTAAGTCTCTATATTTTATTTTATATTTGTAAGTAGGCCAAATAGTTGTAAATTAGTACCGTTTGTTAGAAATTGTTAAAATTGATTAGAGATTTATTAGAAATTGCTACCAATTGTTATAAATTTTTATAAATTTATTAGAAATTGCTACCAATTGTTATAAATTGCAAGCATTTGTTAGAAATTGTTATAAATTGCTACCGTTTGTTAGAAATTCTTATAAATTGCTACCAATTCATTAGAAATGTTCCAAATTTTTTTATAAATTAGAAAGAAATTGGTACTAATTTTTATAAATTGCTACCGTTTGTTAGAAATTGTTATAATTTATTAGAAATTGTTATAAATTGTTATAAATTGCTACCAATTATTTAGAAATGTTCCAAATTTTTTTATAAATTAGGTAATTTAGTATAGTTTAGTATAGTTATATATTAGGGTAGAATTAGGGTATAAATTATGGTTTGTTATAAATTAAGGCCGTCATTTTTATCCATACCCATCAATTAGTACAATTTAGTATAGTTATCTAACTTGGTAAAATTATGTATAATTTGGTATAGTTATATAACTTAGCATAATTTTTATAGTTGAGTATAGTATAATTTAACTAACCATACTTTATGAAATTAGAATGGTTGGAGGTAGAGGTAGAGGACGGTCCAGACGTGCACCACAGGTTGAGCCGCCGATTGACCCCACCAGTACTAAGCACTTCAGCTCTCTCTTATGGAAACCCCACCACGAGCACCGGGTATCCCTGGCTTCCCGTGAGGTATGCTACTTTTTGTCTACCTCCGACGAAATTTCAATTTTGTTGTATACATTATGTAATACATTATTTTGCTATTTTTCAACGCAGGACGAGTTTCTGATGGATGTCAATTTTTCTGTCCCTCGGATGCAGTACTTCTCACAGATGGACCCATATCTCATCCGGCTGGGACTATATCAGATTGTGTCCATCCTGCGGGACACGACTGCCTCAATCAATGCATCTCTCATCGCAGGATTAGTGGAGCGATGGCGTCCCGAGACGCACACGTTCCATATGCCTTTCGGGGAGATGACTGTCACGTTGCAGGACGTGAGTGCCCTCTGGGGTTTGCCGATCAGGGACATTCCCGTAGGCGGAGTATCTGACAGTAGAGACTTCGCACATGACATCGAGCAATATTTGGGGGCAGATCCGAGAAAGTTACGTGCCGATAAGGGGAAATCCAGTTATCACATGCAGAGAACAGAGTTGCAGCGACACTTCAGTGCCAGTCTGACGGACACCTCTACTGATATAGAGATTCGGAGGTAATAATAATAATAATATTTTACTTTTGATCTGTTAATTACCTTATATAATTACAATACTAACCATCTACTTTGCTTTTGCAGATACACCCGGGGTTACGTCATGAACCTTTTCGGTACCATTATGTTTTCTGATGCCAGCGGCGACGGCATCCCCATGATGTATTTGCGACTTCTGACGAACTTTGATAGCCCGCCGGCCTACAACTGGGGTGGAGCCGTGTTAGCACATCTGTATCATAGCCTCTGCACAGCTTCTCAGGTTAGTAATTATGTTGTTTGACATTTCATTAATTCATTAATCAGTCAAACGAAATTACGATTAATAACCTCAGAAATACAGGTGAAAGCCAAGCAGATGTATGGGCCAGTTCTTTTGTTGCAGCATTGGTCCTGGTCACGGCTACGGGTGGGCCGTCCTATCCCCAATGAGCCAGAGCCAAATTGGGGACATCAGGACAATGATCCGGAGCGGTGGCCAGTCTATGGCCACCGCTGGCATAGTGTCCACCACTATCGGGATGAGGGGCATGGACGCACCATAGGTATCAGGATGGTGCGTTTACAGCTGCAGAGCTTGGACGAGTCGGAGGTGGAGTGGACACCATACGCACATCTATATGAGGATCAGCAGTTTCCTCTTCGTTGTCTTGAGCACCGTGAGAGCTGGTGGTACCGAGGCCCGCTAGTCTGCTTTTGGATAGTGGAGCACCACTATCCAGATCGGGTACTTCGGCAGTACGGAGAGGAGCCATTGATCCCAACGGATCCGGCATTACCCAGGAAGGAGATCAGGAGACTGCACAGGTAAGAAATTTAATTAATTATTACATCGACCGTTTCATATCCCAGTAAACCAATTGCAACTAAAATTTAATTTACAGGATGTCGCACGCCGGCTCTATGGACAGAAACTGGCGGCTACATTTGGCAAATTATTACGGACAGTCTGAGTTTTCGGCAGAGCCTCAAATATACCAGATGCCTGGTGAGATCACTCAGACCCCAGGATCTCATCTGCTGAGGTACACGACTTGGTACCAGAGGATTGGCGGGGCGTCAGTATATCTGCTGGGCGATTACAGTGCCTATCTCTGCCAGACACTGCATGAGAATCTATCACGTCACGAGCCTACCGGACGTCGCTGGGCTCGCTCGGTAATTAATCCAACACATTTATATTACTTGTTCATTAAACGCTTATTATATAAATATGTTGACTAATTTATGTTTATTTTTTCAGGTATTGGTGTCGATTAAAGCCGTTGCGCATGCTATCAAGTTGCTCGGGATCAAGGGCTGGCGGAAAGTTGGATGGAACAAGTTGCAGGAGCATGGCCCACTTATCGATGATGCAGGACAGAGTGGGCGTACGATCAACATGTTGCGCGACGCCAGAGAGAACATTGATTGGCGGGCGGTAGAGCCAGACGAGCCAGATGCGCCGCTAGTCTCCACTCAGGATATGCCATCTCCACCCCGCTTGGACGCGGATTGGGACTACTATCAATGGGTGCTGTCTAATTCCGGCTGGGCAGCCTACTACAACTCTGAGGGACGTCCAGTGCAGCCACCGGTAAGTCGGATTTGTTATAAGTCGAGTAATTATTAGTAGAAAAATTTATACCATTGTTTGGTTTGGTTTACAGGGTCCGGCTAGCATGCCGCCGCCGCCACCACCACCACAGCCACCGCACGACGAGTCTTCATCTTTCGACCACATAGAGGATTATGGGCTGACTATCAGTCTCGATGAGATTGAGAGCCTATCACCATCTATGTCGGGACGATATTCTACGGCGATGGCACACGATGGTGAGGCCAGCGGGTCATAGGCCCCTTCTGACTATGCGGCTGGGCTGGTAGAGACTTTCTTCTCTACACCCCCGCCAGCTACTACTCTAGGGGATGATGATCCGTGGGAGACCGCATCACGTATTAGGAAAGAGGCTGATGCCGCTGCTGTTGCTACACGTGATGCGGCCTGGGCTGGACTGCCCGAAAGGGATAACAGAGGACATCCGGCCGACCGATACTCCCCTTCTCCGTTTAGATGATGATAGTTTTTTACTTTTACTGTTCCATAGGATTTACATTTCGATCTGTTTATTTATTTATGCTTGGATCTGTTTGTCATTTGTTATGTTTCGATCTGTTTATTACCTCTATCGTTTGTCATTTGGATCTATTATGTTTGTCATTTACGTCTTGCTTTTCTCGTTAAAGTCATAATAAATTTAGTTGAAATAAATCAATCAACTAATTTTGTTAATTCGTCGTCTTAAAAACGAGAATTTCAAACGATTCATAACTTATAATATCAAAATTATATTTCAAATATTCAGAGCGAATTTGATACTTACAAAATACTCAAAAATTATATAACAATTGTCCAGATTTCAAAAAAAAAAAAAAAAACTAATTTTTATTAGAAACCGGCGGTATAGCCGCCGATTTCTAATAAAAATTAGGAACCGGCTATTAAGCCGCCGGTTTGGGTATTTTTAATAAAATTTGAGTTTGATGAGCAGAGTTGACGAAATGTAAAGTTTGGTGGGCATGAATAAAAATGACGGCCTGGCTGAATCACAAATGGAAATAGTTACCATTTTTTTTTTTTGCTTTATTGGAGCTACAGACAAAAAAACTCGGAGCATGCAGTAAAGTGTAGATTCAAGATACTGTGCACAAAAAGTGGGTTTTGTTGAAAATAAATGAAAAATGGTAACCTACTAGTTGCTTATTTCGTGAAATGCTTGTTCCAAGTTTACATAGTAATGTGTAGCACAACACAGCATGTCTCAAAATTTCGACGTATTAACACAACACGGTATGCGTTCCGGATACATCTAAATTTTGTTTCTATCAAGGAAATTAAATCCGTCATTTTTTTTTATAACAAAAAAAAAATAATAATAATATTAATAATCAGACCTCCAAAAAATTTTTGACCATGCACAAACCTCCAAATAATATTAATAAACAAAAAAACTTATATTGAACAACGGATTTTATATGTTGTTTCAGAAATAAACCAAAAATGTTAATTGCGCTGTACTGGGGTGGAAAAATCACGAAATGAGAGTTCGGATGCCAATACTCGAAAGATGCGAGTTACGGCTTCCAAGTGAATGCCAATACTTCAATTTATGAAATAAAGGAAGCAATCTTGCAAAAAACCAGTTGGGACCGTGCCCGATTTATTGTAGAAATCAATACACGAATTAACAACCAACCGACAGGGTGGCAAACCTTATTATGTAAAATATCCTATAGCAGACCAGGATATATGGACAGCTGTGGATAGTTTTTTTTAGTCCACTTCAATCCCGATAATGGACATATTTTGCAAAAAAATTTCGATTGAAAACCCAGGATATGACAATTATACCACTGATTATGGGTATGATCACAACCAGAATGTGACCTCATCCCCTCGTGAACCTGTTTATGGCGGTTTGCCGAGAACAAAACTTTTCTGAGGACATATTTGTTGATAACTATTAACGTACCGATTTCCTTCTGCACCCCTGGACACCATCATTTCACAGCTACCCCAACCAGTACCAGTGGCCATACTACCTTGGCCTACGGT
The DNA here is from genome assembly GCA_024447655.1 of Carex scoparia. Taxonomy (NCBI): domain Eukaryota; kingdom Viridiplantae; phylum Streptophyta; class Magnoliopsida; order Poales; family Cyperaceae; genus Carex; species Carex scoparia. Next base: position 4,782,398 of record JAJHPE010000033.1, read on the forward strand.
GGTCCCGATAAGAAATGGATCAGGAAGAGGAGGAGGAAACACAAGCGGTGAACAATGCATATGGACAGGATGCAAGGTCGTCAAGTGGGACATGAGGCTCACCGTTCTACTACTGACAGGCAGAGGGCAGGTATGTAGATGATCGTACACAACTTAAAATTGATTTGAAATTAAATTTAAATATTGATACTGAATGTTTAATGAAATGCATTGCAAAAGCAATAATTGAAGAAAACGAAAGAGAGAATGTTATGGTGGTTGCCAATGCCGGACCTTCTGGAAGCAGGCGACCCAGTAAAGGAAGCCACTCAGGGAGTAGTCAGGGCTCTACAACTGCAGGTGTTGCGCCGTCATCCACTTCCAGAAACCTAAGAAGTAGACTTAGTCTGTTCAGCCGTAGAAATATGTTGTATTTATATTTCTATCTTATATTCCAGACTTATTTGTTCAGTTACGTTATGAACATAATTATAATATTAAAAACATAATATTACAAAATACATAAATTATAAACATAATTATAATTAATATTAATCATCGTATTAAAAAAAAAAAAAGTAAACCGCCTCCTAGGGGCGGGTTGGGCTGGGGGTAAACCGCCTCCTAAGAGGGCGGTTTGGACATGGTTGAATTTTTTTTGGAGATCTGGTTATTAATATAATTTTATTTATTTTTTTGGTTATGAAAAAGGAGGGTAGTATGGCCAATTCAATCTCGATGCTTTCATATTTTGATTAAGCCAATTCAAAGAAAAAAAAATTGATTTATTAATATGTAAAAATTCAAAGCAAAGAAACTTTTTCTCTTTTTTATTCATATCATTACAAATTTAAAAATTAAATCAATGGTATCATTTAAGTAAAAAGTTGAAAAATAGATCGATCGCGATGATTCATCCGGTTCATTTGAGAGTTTCACAAAACTATAAATTCTCAACATAGCTGCTTCCATTGGCTTCCCTCAATAAAACCTGTCATAAATTCTCAACATAGCTGCTTCCATTGGTTTCCCTCAATAAAACCTGTCATCTCCGTGCTCTTCAGCAATTTTTGTTAGAATCAAAGGCTTATGATGGATATCGATCTTGCGCCAAAAGCCCCAAAAATATCGTACGGTGGAGGAGGATCGTATGCCTCGTGGAGCCCGGACGACCTTCCGATACTACACACGGCGAGCATCAGTGCCGCTAAGCTCCTCTTGCAGAGTTGCAGTTTCGCTACGCCCAGTTACTCCGATTTTGTTTATTTGGTTTTAAACCGATCGAACTGGAAAATTTTGGTTTAAATGGTTCGGTTTTTTGGTTTAAATGGTTCGGTTCGGTTGATTTTATGAAATATTTCGGTTTAAATGGTTTGGTTCGGTTTTGAACTTTCAAAACCGAATAAACCGAACCGACCGATTTTATTAATAGTTTGAGACTTCGTGTATTATTTTGGTTCATTTTCGATTTTGAATCTACGTGTTTTATTTTTTTGAGATTGAATTCATATATTCTGTTCAACCGAATAAATCATTTATTAATAGCTTGAGATCATTTATTTTCGGTTCAACCAAAGCATTTATTTATTCCTCTATTTGGTTCAACCGAACAAACCGAAGTTTAAATCGGTTTAATCGGTTCGTTTTAATTCGGTTTGCTATTTTAGTTCGGTCAATTCGGTTTGATTTTCAAAAATCAGAAAATCAAAAAAAAGTTTGGTTTGATTATTTTAGTTCGTTTTGGACCGAACTGTAACATTATTGCAAAATATATTTATGATATTAATAACAAAATGAAAATACAAAACGTTTGTATGTATTGTTGTATTTGTTTGGTAAAATATCAATTGTTTAAAGAACCAATATTGATTCTTGTACATATCAATGGGATACTAAATTATTTTGAAGCTAATTAAAGTTAAATTAATCATCTAAAAGTTCATTAAGCAGATACAAAACCAGTATAATATTAATTAAGGTTGGTGTTTTGTAGTATTTATTAATTTTAATTGTCAAAAATTAATAATGTAGATATTAATTAAAAGATATTTAATTATTTAGTTAATCAATTAAGGATGTAAGTTCTTAAAATAACACGTGGAATCCAAAATTTTAATTTCATTCTCATATGAAACTACAAGAAGAGACATTTTTTTTTATTTTTATAAATAAGTGTTTAATAAACTTCTTTCAAATAATTTGGGATTGAATTATCAATTAAGAAAATATGTTATATTATGTAAAAATATGAAAATAAATAATTTAATAGATTGAAATGCCAGCAATGTATTTAGTTGAAATATTTCACAAAACATGCAAACATATAAGAATGAATATTATTCAGAGGGACCCCATGTTAATATATAGCTTCAAATTAATTAGAATTAATAATTAATAGGGATTCACCTGGAATATTTAAAACGGGTAATGACTTGCATGTATGTAATAACCTAAATATATATTTCAAGGGTGTTATGTAAAAAAAAGTTACCAATCTCATGCGTGGCACTCTAGATCTCTAGCCCATGAAAGAGATGCTGACTAAGCATCATAACCATGCCCTCTATTTTATATTACTTATCTTTATTCTAAATAAAATTACACTAAGTCACTCAATTTCATCCTTATCCTTTTGACTGGAGATTTTTCTTTCTTTCTTTCACCCACGTCAATTACACTCCTCTATATGAAAATTGAAAAATAATTTTAGAAAAGGGAACGGGTGAAGCTCGGTGAAGGGCTGCAGATGGTTTCCTCCTTGCGTGTGTGTATGCTTGGAACCTTTTTATTTGATCCTTGAGTTGTGGTACTTTCTCTTTTCCTCATTTGTGTTGTCTAGTTATAGTTAATGGAAATAGTTATTAATATCTCTCATCATGTCATCTACTTATGCTTCGGTTATGATCTGAAAAAAAAATTAGCTTATTTGCAAACTATGGTAAACCTTTTTCTCAAATTCATGCCTATTTTATTGTTGACTTCATATATACTATTCATGCTTTTGAGCTATTTTTAAACATATTAGTTATTAGGTCTAATATAATATGTTCACTGTTGGAACCTTAAACCAAGAACCAAAACAAAATGAGTTGCTGCCATTAGCTGGCAAAATACGTAATTTGGTCTAATTACAATTAATGTATGACCTGAGTCTTGTTTTTATCATTTATATATTCATTAATAGAATTAATAGCAATTAGTACCACTGATTCATTACTTGTAAAAATGACGGTTTTAAATGATTAATTTCAAATTGGAAAATCTTCTAGATGATGATATGAATTCGACCAGTCGAATTAAACTGGATTGTCTAATGCGGTTACAGAATGGTAACTTCGCTTCAAATCACATTGTACCCTACGTTATCAGGTGCGGGGTTACTGGACTTGTTTGATATTCATTTTTAAGAATTAAATTGATATTCGATTGTCATGTTGAACGATTGTTTGTTGCATTATTTGATATATGAGAATCATGTGCATAGCCCAATCAAATTATAACTGAATTTGTATGATATTGTTGACCTGTCATTTCGAATGGTTTACCGTTTGATGTGTTCTCCTATTTTGGACATGAATCTCCTATTCTGAATTATGATTGAGTCACCACAAGTTTTTTTTTATGGAAATCTGTTAAACTCTGCAAAGTCTAGGGGCTATAGACTAGACTTTGGTTATGGAATCCTTATGCGCATATGGTGAATGGCCCTCGCTAATCCCAGTACCGGTTGGGAGGGGGAATCTAATTCTGATTCTGATTCTCACAGTGACTATAGATGACTTTAAAGAAACGTCTGACTGATGTCATATCCAGTATGGGACTGGAATGACAGTTTTGTTTAATGTGTTGAGAATGATGAATTCTGAGTTTATTGCATACAAAATATTATCTGACTATGAACCAGACCTTAATGAACGGTATAAGCCTAAACACATCAGATGAGGGTCAGTGGAGGGTACTGAGACCGGCAGGTGTGGGTTTAGCTTGGCCACCTGCATGACAAGTTGGTGGGTCATCTGTATGTGTTACCAGACCTAATGATATGAGGTTATGCCAAATATATCTCTGTTGAGCTTCATTTGAGATTCCATGAGTTGAGTTTCTATTGAATATTGTGATTGAGCATTTGCATTCATTTATATATATAAATTGACCTGATAATATCAAGTTGCGAGAATTTAATTCTGGATATGGATTGATTGCAAGTCCAGTGGTCTGATTGTGGCAAATTCGCACTGAGAGATAATATTCTTATTATTTCTCACCCCCAACCCTTTGGGTTAATTTCAAGTTTATCACACAAATACAGAGAGACGATTATGGATTGCATTTGATAGCATGACCACATGAAATTGGGGACTTGGGTTGTTGAAACTGACAGGATGCGGGAGATATTTCTAAAACGTAATTTGCCGTATTCTGTCAGAAAGTTATGTAAATATTTGGGATGTGGTTGAAATATATGTAATGGTATTATTGGTAATGCATATAAAAGATCCACTGCCTTACGTATATATCTTAATATATATACACGGCAGGCTGTTATACCCGTGTTTGGGGTGTGACACGAACCCACCGGTTGAACACTCCTAAACAAGATGACAAGGTACTGTTTAACTTTCATGAGGGAGAAGTTTGTGTTTTCAACCCATAGTGTTTATTTTTACATTAACATTAATATATAAAATTTATATTCAGAATAATAAATTCAAACCTTAATTTTTTTTTCTTTAAATGAACAATGCATTCATGTTTTTTTTTTTTTTTTTTTGTAAAACATTAGAAGTTTTTAAAACTCAGAAATGTGCATCACTTATCCAAAATATTATTATAAATTGTAATGTTGTTTTAAAAATCGACAAATTATTAAAATATATGCAAAATTATCAACTAATCAAGTATAATATTTCAATTTGAGCATTTAATATAAATATATTTTAGAAGGCAAGTTACATTAAATATTTGAAGCACATAAAATAAGTCATATAAAATTTGACAATAAATATTCGAAGGCAAGTTACATTTAATCAAGAGTTTTATATAACATAAATCTGCTATTTTTTAAAATAAGTCATATAAAATATATAACATTTTGCTCAAATTATTTCATTTAATATTCGATTTATAAATTTTATATCCATTTGTCTATCAAGAATGACAATCTCAGATTCATGTGGAAATATATTGATATATTAACTTCATATAAAAAAATTATAATAAAATAATTTTAAAAATTAAGAAAGTTCCTGGGAAGATTTAATTTTTATGAGAATAACCATTTTTGAGCAATATAATATTAGTTTTCTCCATCATTTTTTTTTTTCATTTTCAAAGTCCGAATCGTCGATCCAAACCGTTCAATATGATTATCTAAATAAAATGTGCTTCCACATCAAATTTTACATTTTTTTAATTTTTTTTTCTATTTATTAAGTATTTTACAAAAACTAGTCAAATTCAGTGTTGGATTACGGACGGTCCAAACAGTTGATTAGCTTAATATGCGGAAAGAACGTAAAACAAAAATTTTACTTCTATATTAATGTAACACTATGCAAAATGCGTATATAAATTAGTATCTAAAAGTAATGTACGATACATTTGAATGCGTATGAGTAAAATAATTAAGTGAAATTAAGGTTAAATATGATAAATTGATTGTCTGGAAATCTATTTAACTGAGATAAAATTTGTATAATGAGATATATCGAAACGAATTTCTGAAATTCAGAACTGACATGAAATAGATGTATTAGAAAATTATACATGATAATATTTATAAGTTTGTTTTCATTTAATTTATGGACTGATTCACAATTTTTTTTAAAAATGAAGGTTAAATATATAAAAATGCAAATTTTAATGACCAAATGGAACATGGCCACGCGGCCATTGCTGGGTGAAACACCACCTGCTTAAATCTTTCTTAATTAAAGGGATCCCTTCTCTCCCGTAAAGAAAGAAAAATTGAAAATAGTTTCATCTCTCTTCATGAGATTCATGAGGGCTAGAGAAAGATTATCAAGAGAAAGGTTCTAAGTGGAAAAATTCAGTTCTTGTGGTATTTTGCTCATCCTTTTCTCTTTTTTCCGGTTCTTACTCAAATATGCTATTAATGCTTAAAGTAATTGTTTAGACTGATGAAAGTATAACAATAGAGGATGTGATATTGTATCTGGGTCATTAAGGATGTGGATACATAATTGAACAAGAACCTGATACCAACCTCAAAAAAAAAATAGCACTTTTATCATTACTTTATTATTTGGTGATTCTGAGATTCTGTTCTGACCCTAGTACCGATCTGTACCAAATTAAAGGGTTATCGGTACACCTATCTAAACTTTCAACGACTTGATTATAAGAGAAATAAAATGGTAAGGTATAATTTGTAAAAATAATGACTAATAGTTGGTAAATAAAATATGTCAGAGGGGCCTTGATGTAAAGTTACATGAATAATATAGGAACCAGTTGGAAATTTACATAATGAAATTGGATTTGATACAGGGCTTTCGGCATGATTAAGAAAATTAAAGAAAAACATGGGCGTAGACTTTGTTTATTGTTTTATTAGATGGTTTGACAATTACCCATTGAACTTAACCAAGTATTAAGTGATTAAATAATTAATTAAAAGATGTGAATAGTTATCTCTATTACTTAACACTGATTTGGAGATATGATTATAAAGGTACTTAAATATTTGGAAGATAGCACTAAACAAGGCATAATAAAGATCAGAGACGGATGAGATAAAGTGTTCCTGAGGAATAGATTGACAGTGACCTTGCTTGTTGCTCTACGATATCAGGTGCGAGGTTATTGGATTAGTCTGAGATTCATACTAGGAATTAAATCGTAACTCGCTATGCATTTTGAATAATTGATTGACTGCATTGATTGAACTGTTGCATCATATGCATACCCAATACAATTGAAACCGAATTACGGTAAGTATGTTGACTGTCATGTTGATATTGTTTATCGATTTATTGATTCTTATTTCAAATGATTGATTGAGACCACAGTGACTGAATTGATTGAATATTAAATATTGTAATCCTTGAACCTCCATATAGTGGAGAAAAATGATTAATATATCGTAAACTCTAGCTAGCTACTAGACTTTACTCCAGGACCCTTATGCGCATATGGTGAATGGCCCCAACTGAACCCAGTACCGGTTGGGTAGGGGATATTGAATAAATATAAACTGTGACTATCAGATTAATGAACTGTGGTAATTGTCTTATCAATGATTTTCTTTCCGATAATGACAGTACTGTGATATTGATTTCGTATTGTTTCTGCTAACCGATTGTCAGGATAGTTAGAACTGTCTTATCACCGATTTTCTTTCTGATACTGAAGGCATTGAGATATTGATTCTATATTGTTTCCATTAAAAAAATTGTCAGGATGGATAGAACAGTATAAGCCCTAACACGATAGATACTTGTTAAGGTATCTGTCAGTGTTACCAGACTAGAAATTGTAAAGGTAAGAAACCAAACGTTACCAGACATTATGGTTTAAAAGATTTAGACCCAAACCATTTATTCGGATAAGATTCATTGAGTTCTGATTTATCTATAAAATTGTTGTTGTTCGATTGGATACTGATATTGAGCATTTGCATTCGTCATTTTAAAATGAACTGTTAATTTCTCGTGCGGTGATTTCATTCTGAATATGGATTTCCTTCGAATCCAATAATCTGAGTGGCAATCAGCACTGAGAAATAATTTATTATTTCTCACTCGTTTCCCTTGTGGGTTACAGGTTTGTTAGACGAAGATTGAGAAACGCTTTTGGGATTGTAATTGATAGCAGGGCCACCTAAAAGATTGAGATTTGGGATTATTTTATCTGACATGGTGCAGAAAATTTATCTAGCATCATCCACTATAAATGGTCAGATAGTTATTGTAAATTAATTGGGATGAGGTAAAAATAATGGATGCTATTGGCAATGCATAAAAAGATCCATACCTTGTGTTATGTAAATTGATATGGAAAATAGACGTGGTAGGTCCGTCGCACCTCCAGGATCGGGGGTGTGACAATTAAGCCAAGGATTAAACGGGGTATGTCAGAATACTTTCCAGGGAAATCCACCTTCAGTATTCTTTGGCATCAAAATCTGATTTAATCCTTTTACAGATCTGCTCCATAATTGATTTCTAAAACTTTAATCTATTTATAAATTAAATAGATTAATATAACATATTTATACCTTGATCCAAATTCCAATTGGATTGCAGTTTGACTCTCAACAGGAGCATCAGAAAAAACACTATTTGGGAGAGAAAACACTATTCACGACTCGCAAGATTATACGTGGATTACATGTATCTTTCTTTTCTAGCCCAACACTATTTGGGAGAGAAAAACCGAAAGTTCTAAAAGACTGACTTTCAGATAGATCAGACTTCGATCGGATTTTTGGAATGAAATTTTTCTCTACCCCTACCCCTCTATTTATAGACTTTTGAAATGGTCTAAATGACCAATATGCCCCTAGGGCAACATGGTATTTACCAAAATGGCATCGAGCCCATTAATCAATTGTTTAGTTTGGGCTTTGGGCTTTGACTTTGACTTTTGACTTTTGGGCTTTCTAATTAAAATCTATTTTTAACTTAGACCCAAAATTCAAATAGGCTTTGAGCCCAAAATATTAATTCATAATTAATATTTGTGATCCACTTTATAATCGATCTGATCAGTTATAACTTCTTGCGACTGTTGTTGCGATAGCTTTTACACAACGTGTCGTACACGCTTGTAAATTGAATATGTTTAAGTTTATCATCTTTATGACATATATATTAATTATACCTTTTATAATTAATGTCAATATCTTATTATTAATTACAACTATCTATAATTAATTATAAGATTCTCTGATCAGTCTCCTTTACGGTGTGACCCAATAGGATCTGTGTTATGTTGGTAAATAGAATTAAAACCATTTTAACTTCTATAATCATAGGAGGCATCTGACATCTACACTATGACCATCTAATTACACAGATGATGCTGTACTATACAATACCACGATCCAGTAAGCTATTTTACTCGTGTTAATTCTTATGTCTCACAGTATCAGATCAGTTTCAAGGTAGGTGCGTGTCATCCTTGCAAACTTAATCTTTTCTTAATCTTCAGCAGATTATCAAATATAATTACTCTTGTAATTATACTGCTGGCAGATAATCTTACTCTATCAAGGGGCCCAGCGATACTATAACTCGTATAGAGATACGAGGGACAATAGTACTTTTGGTAAAACCATCACTACCTCAGCTAAGCTATGTATACCGAAAAGCTACCGTTATGAATTTACCGACAACATTAGATAACAATCACACATACACATCTCTCAGTAGGTAAGATGAATACCTCATACTTTAGAACCTAACACTGAATGAAAACATTAATGACACGTACACAATTCTATTTAATGTTTCATTCGAGGTTTGCCTAATACCATGTTCCTAGAACTTGTATCAATGTGATTAAAATGACATCTCATGTCTATGGTCTGTAAAAGTTGATCATCTTTTAATCCACATTCTAACCTTGTAATGGTAAATTAGTGTTCCTGCTAATTACACCGGTTAGAGATTCTTAAGAGTATTTATCATCTATATTATGAAGCTCTACAATTTCAAGTCATGAACTCAAAATGATTCATAAATTCAATAATACTTAAGGAACAAAATGACAGTTTATTAATCACTCAATTAATGAACAAAGCTTTATGATAATTTATCGTATTATTGACTTCTAGATTATCACAGACTAACATTCAGACCATTGAATTTTGTATCCATCTTAATAAATAGTAAAAAATTCACAAAAATGTAAAATTTGATCTGGAAACATATTTTATTTAGATAATCATGTTCAACGGTTTGGATTGATGATTTGAACTTTGAAAATGAAAAAAACAGTTGTTGTAACTCAAAATTGTTGTAACTTGATCCCTCCTCATATAACTACTATGATCTATTTTCAGATATATGCATTGATGTTGTCCGATCGTATCACTACAAAAATAAATCCATTAAAATTTAAACGACAAATGAGTTTGTCTGATGACATTGTTCTGTTAACTTTCATGAGGGAGATGTTTATATCTTTTTCTTTTTCACTCAGAATGTTTATTTTTACATTAATAATAATATATAAAATTAATATTTTGAATCATGAATTCAAACCTTAATTTACATTAAATGAACAATGCATTCATGGTTATGAGAACACGAAATATATTTATTTCAAAGAAAAAATTATTTTGATAATTTTATGTCATATTTAAAAATAACTCCATAAATTCAGGCAGTTAAAAATAAAAATAATACAATTTTTTGTTTTTTTTGGAAAAGTAATTAATTTAGAAATGTTGACTTAGTATCAAAATTTTCACGTTATACAATAAAATTTATTTTAATGAGAAAATAAATGACAACATTTATTTTAATCACAAAATCTCATGGGTACCCCTTTCATATCAGATCGTGTAATTGTTAAGTGCTCAGTAAATGAGGAAATCTCTTCTACATTGTCCGTACATATACAATACAATTTATTGTATATAAATAAGTGGAGAATTTCCATATTACGGAATAAATCAGAATATATTTAAGGAAATATGACATATTTTCTTAAATTATTATTAGTAGTTTTAATTTAGTACACAACTACACATACGTACGTACCTCTCATCATTTGATATGAATTGAGCAGATGTTTTTGTACAAAAACTAATTTTAAAATCTTCAACCATTGTCTTTATCTCAAACGATAAATAAAATTGTCACTGATTAAATTAAAAATGCAAAGCACACAGACAAGAAACTAAAAAGAAAACAATGACAAATATGAAATTGGACGCTTGGACTAACATATGCATTGAATGGTGTCCATGACTCTATGGAAAATAAACTGAAGGAACATGTTTGCATAAGTTGCGGATCTCATTTTCCTTGGCAGCACTAAATAACACATACCAACTCAAGTATTGAAGGTTGGTTAGGTGTCGTAGTCCCTGAGGAACACACAAATGTGGAGTAGAACCAATATGGAGTTCTCTAAGAATGGGCATGGCCCCCTCCTCTATCTCCCAATCCTTTAGATCGGGAAGGCCCATAATAGTTAGATGTTCTAACTGGCTGAAGCCTTTAGACGAACAACACATTTTTTCATTAGTGCCTATCCCATATAGCGTGAGCTTCTTGAGGTACTGTAGTTTTTCCAGTGCCAGCATTATGTCTTGAAGGAATTTGAATCCAAACAATCCCAGATGATTTAGATGAGGAGACATATAAATGGGCGTTTCAATCAACTCATCCGATGGAGAAATTTGTAACGTGAGAGATTGTAGATTCAGATAAAATGGGAAGTCTCTCATGTCTAATTTTCCATTAAAAGGTAAACAGGAACTATTGAGGTAGAGGGAGATCAGGTGCTTTAAGGTGCTTAGGAAAGTGTCAAGTCCCTCCCATAAACGTGAATGGTATGTTAATCTTAGTGTACGTAAATTGGGTACATGAGGTAACTCTGTTTTCCATGACTCTGTTTCCCATGATTCGTTGCTATCCACCCAATAAAGTGTTTGCAAATTTGGTAGTTTTACTGACGATGGTAGTGTCACATTAAATCCAGTGACATGCCTCAGTGCTTTATGCGACGATAACCCAAGTGATGGGCCAACAGGGTGTTCAGTTGCAACGGTTTGTAAAAACATCATGTTGCCTATCACCTCCTCCAAGGATCTATTCTCACGACTGGGATTGGGTCTTTCACTTTTAGTAAAATTTAAGTATCTTAAATGAGTCAATCCTTCAAACATTTCCAATTTAATTTCGGCACTAGAATACCTTACCACTTTGAGCATCCTTTGTTTGGAACAATTTGGCATGCATCTAGTACCAAAGCACAACAGAGTGCGGAGGTTTTGGCTCATCACGAGTTCATCACAATCTGAATTGTGAACTGCCACACGACGCGGCGCCATACACAAGTTATGCTGATCATCTAGATGTGAATACACTATGAGAAAGTTGTCCTCCTTGGCTTTTTGGAGAGCGAGATCCCGTAGGAGATCGTGTATGCGGCAATATTCGATAGAACCATCCTCATCAGATCTAGATGCTACTTGAACCATGCTCCTGTTATACAACAAAACAAATTGTTTGAGCAGACAAGCACATTCGATTTAGAGAGTTCATAAATGTGATAACTAAATAATTAAGGATCACATTTTTCTACTGATTTTTTTATTAATAGGAAAAATAAAATAAAAATAACAACATCGAGGAATGATTTCGGTGAATTTCGAAATCTAAGAAGAACGTTATGGTTTACAACGTCAAGGACATTGTAGCTAGACGTTATAAACCATAACGTCCAATTAATTTGATTAAATATTTGCTAATTAACCAGAAAACACTGTAGCTAGCCGTGAAAGTCCATAACGGCCAGCTACATTGTTTTTTTTTACTTCAGTTCTACAACGGTATGATCGAAAAAATATTGTAGCGGGACGTTATGGTCCTTGAAGTCAGCTATAGTATTTTTTTATTAATTAGCGATAATCCAATCAGTTCAACTAAATGCTATGGTTTATAACGTCCAGCTATAGTGTCCTCGACATTATAAATCATAACGGTCTTAGAATTCAAAATTCACCGAAATTATCTCCATTATTCTTATTTTATTTATTTATTTTCTTATTAATAAAAAATCCGCATTTCTCTCAGGTAAGCACTAAAAGAAAATACTAAATATATATTATAATATTAAAGTTTATATATTTTCTGGACAGTAAATTTTTCATAAAGGAAAATAGTTAGATTCAAATCAATTGAGTTGGATGGATCAGTAGATAACTAGAGTGAGAAAAATAGCACGATGGAGCTGGCTCAATCACGGAACATAACTGGTTTATGCTGATTGCATTGTGCTTTTTTCGTGTTTTTTTTTCTCGTGCAGTGCTCCTGATATTGGAATGTAATATATATATATATATATATATATATATATATATATATATATATATATATATATGGGTTACGGTACATTGCAATGTATACGCTCCTTTGTACATCGGACTATAAATCGTCGGATTCAAAGTCCAAACAGCCAATCCAAACCGTTCAACTTGTTCTCCATATTAATGTCTTTTGAGACCAAATTTTACATTTTTTAGAAATTTTTTACTATTTTTTTAGATTTATTGAAAATTGTTGTTTTTTAGACAAATCTGGGCCATAAAAAATCAGTGATTTTCAATAAATCTAAAAAAATAGTAAAAAAATTCCAAAAACTTTAAATTTTTTCTCCAAACACATATTAATATGGATAACAAATTAAACGGTTTGGATCGGCTATTTGGACTTTGAATACGATGATTTAAAGTGTAATGTACAAGAAGACTTATACATTGCAATGCATAATAGTCCAACTCTCTCTCTCTCTCTCTCTCTCTCTATATATATATATATATATATATATATGAGTAGAACTATGTTGCTTCTAGGTGTACCAAGTCATTTTGTACTCTTAACTCTAAAATCTATTGATTAACTTGGAACGATGAATCCAAACCGTTGAAATCTTTCTATCTTATGAGTGATGCGTCTACATGTGAAAATTTTAAAGTTTCGGATTAATTTAGTATAAAGTCAAGTGGTCATAAGGCTTTCAAAAGATTTTTAAAGTGGCTAAATAAATAGTAAAATAATTACAAAAAATATAAAATTTTGCCTCCAAATACATTTTAATATACTCCAAATACATTTTAATATACAGATCACATCTAACTGTTTAGATCGACCGTTTGGACTTTAAAAATTGAAAAACGACTTGGTTATACAGGAACTCAGGAACAATCGATTGTATATTAGCCAACCTCTATATATATCCCAATGGTCTTTTATGGAAATAAATATTGGAACTAGCATTTGTACAACGAAATCTGCACATTATACTTAAATGTGTAAAGTATTAAATGAAGTAATTAATACCTCTGCACAAGGTCCTCCAAGAAACTCTCTGCCGTTTCTTCCAACATTCTTTTATCTTCTTTTGGTATGAAGCCCTCTGCAATCCACATTCGAAGTAGATCTTTGGCGTCAATCTGATAGTCCTCGGGAAATGCAGCAAAGTACATGAAACAAAATTTAAGAGCAAATGGTAGGTCCTCATAACTAGTACCTATAATTTTCTCTCCATCGGCAAACCACATTGTTCGTAACACCTTACTCCAAGTAGCATAGTTGAGTGGCTTCTTCATTGCTAATAGGCTTCCTAAAAGCACTAATGCGATAGGTAGCCCATTACATTTATTGACAAATTGATCTATGATGTCAGAAAGACCGTAATTAGCAATTTTAGTTGGATCCTCATTAGGAAGAGCCCTTTTCAACAAAAGCTCTAAGCTTAACTCTTTCGTTAATAACCCAAGTTCATATGGATCACACATGGGATCCACATGCTGAGCAACATTAAAGTTCCTTGTGGATAGAAGCACTCTACTTCCATTATTTTCATCTGGGAGTGCATTTCCAATTTGAGTCCATAGATCGTTTGTCCAAACATCATCAAGGACTATGAGGTATCTTTTGTTCCTAAGAGACTCGTGAAGCTTTCTTAGAGAACCATCTGTATTTGATTGGTTGAGTTGTTCTCCTATCTTTCTCAAAATATCAACTAATTCAAACTTTTGAGAAATATCTACCCATATGCGAAGTTCAAATTGCGTCTTGATATCATCTCTATGAAAAATAAAAGATGTATTAAATTCTAGTATAACAAAAAAATTAATATGATAAACTGATCAACAAAAAAATTATTCGTGAATATTGTTGGTCTGTCAAAAATTAGCTAAGCTTTGTTAATAATAATTAGTAAGATATTATCAACATTTAAATGTTTGTTGTAAAATATGAGGATTTAGATAATTAGATCAAATTGGACAGTAAAATAATTGCATATTTCCTAAATGTTTGCTAATAGAAGGTCACATCACAATCCCGAATTTTTAATTAATATAAAAAATACAAAATTCACAAATCTACACTCTATTTGCAAATATTCCGGACCCAGTCCAATCCGGAAAATTATTTCACGGATTCAGGCCTTGGATCCATGGCCTTGGATCCATGAAATAATTTTCCAGATTTGTGAAATCCATTTTTGGAAAATTATTTATCAGAATTAGGATTTTTAATTTTAATTTTAATTAAATAGAAAAATGTTATGATTTTTTTTTGTATTGAAATATTGGAAATATTTTTATATTACTATAAACGTTGATTCGGGAAATTATTTTGCAGATTCAGGGTAACTTAGACGAACAATTTTAGGAGTTGGATCTAGGAAATTATTCCCCAATTTGGGCAAATTATGATATTTTTGCAAATGGAGTGTAGAGATGGAAATTTTTAATTTTTTTAGTATTAATAAAAATTTCCATCACTATCCGCTTATCTGAAAACCAGTTCACCCATCACAGACTCGATCAAATGCTAATAATTCTGGCCTGACTGCTACCAATTTATGTTTGTTAGGATCCAAATTGAGTATATCTATATGACATATTTGCTAAGGCGTCAGCCTTACAAATGAAACGTCTTAATACATACTTTTTTTTTTCAAATCATATATATGGACTTGATTTACTAAACAAAATATAACATTTGACTTACAAACTAATTGCAAGAGGCAGTTGCAAGTCTCGTAAATCATAGATGCACACGACAATTTATTCAATAAATGTTGTTAAATATTTGGGTTTGACAATTTGGCAAATCAATTTAGATTTTTCTTAAATATATAAAAGAGGGATCCACTTACGCCATTTTTTGGTGACACCAAATTACACCATCCATTTTTAAAGTTTTTAAAATTCAAATAGTCCAAACCGTTCAACATGATCTCCATATTAAAATGTGGTTAGAGACCAAATTTTTCATTTTTTTACTATTTATTAGTTTTTTTACAAAATCATCATTTTCAGATCATTAAGTTTTGTACCCATCTTGAGAACTAGCCTTTGGTCTAGTGGCTAAGGCACATGGTCTCTATGTGAGAGGTCATGGGTTCGAAACCCAGATGGGGAAAATCCTTTGTTGTAATAACAAGGGTATTAAATAGTTGGGTGGCTTGACCTCCAACCTTTACTCAAAAAGTTTTGTACCCATCTTTATAAATAGTAAAAAAATTATAAAAAAAATACAAAATTTATCCGAAAACACATTTTAATATATCCAACACGTTGAATGGTATGGATCAACTATTTGAACTTAAATGTAGGGTGGAATTTGGCGTCACCAAAAAATGGTGTAAGCGGATCCCAAGCTAGGCCACCTCTATATAATAATATAATTTCATAATTTCCGTAAAGCTTGACGTTGAAGTCATCGCTGGTCAAGTTAGAACCAAATTGAACCAAGTCTATATTGTTGCAAATAAGAGTTTAATCAACTTGAATCAAACAATTAAAGGATTTTCAATACTACAAGTATGCAATAATTAAAATATACATATATGTTATACACATACCTGTTGTATACTTTTTGCGCGAGAGTCGTCTTTCCGAGTCCACCAACGCCCCAAATCGAAACCACAGAACATCTCTTAACGGTCTTATTGAGCAACAAGTTGACAACATGGTCTTGGTCTTTCTCCAAACCGACAACATTGGGATCAACATCCGGTATCACAGGTGGCCTAATAGGCAGTATTATCTCTCCAGTCCCCTCACCCAGATTATTGGTTCCAAGGGTTTCTCTGCTCACCTTTATCTCTTCCAACCTTGTCTGAATCTTGTTTATCTCATCGACAAGTTTGGGTACAGCTGGGAGTTTTCTAATTTTCTTGAACCACCTTTTTATGGTCTTCCTTATGCCGGTCGATCCGGTGGGTTTTGGTGGAACCTTGTTAATTAGAAATATTAGAGAGAGCAAATTAAGCCGGAGATTTTTAGCATAGCCTAGTGGGACTAATTTACAAATAAAACTTTTTTTTTTCATGACTTGTATATTTTATAACTTGTGTTGTACTGGACCGTTGGTGTATTGTACTAGGCCAACTGGCCATCATTTTAACTACAATGGCACTTAATTAAGCCTTAGATAGTTATAAAAGCAATTGTAATATATATGATAATCCAATCAATAAATAAACAAAATTCAGTTTATAAGAAAGTTTCAGACCTCCAAGAGAAAAGTGTCAATGACATCTTCTATCAAGTAGGTAACATCTCTTACTTCTTTTATCCAATGCTTTTGTCTCTCATCTGAGATATGCTTCTTGTCAGCATCCTTGAGAAAAGCTTGAATTCTTTCGAGGTCTCGCCTCACTATCTCCACTTGCTCATCGATGCCGTGTATGCGTAAAACCTCCTTAACTGCACCATCAATGAGCTTTTCCAGCACAAAATTTACAATAGTCTCAACCATCCTTTTTCTGTATTCTACTTGGCAGCTGAAACTAGCAAGAGACAACAAAAAATTGTTGGTATTAGTTCAAGATAGGCAGGATATACAAGAGGATCGGATCCCATTATTTCAAAGGCCTCAACTGGCCGCTGGTTCAGGCCTTATTTCAAAGGCTAATTAATTAATTGATATTGATGGTTGATGAGCACAATAATCTAAATAATTAACAATTGATGGTTAATTTCTTTAATAAATAATTATTATTTTCAGTGTTCTAAATAGCTAATTATAGTTGTGCAATGACCGCGCTATAGTTTTTTTTACCATAAATGTTAAGTTATGAGATAAAAATGCGCTAATTAAGCTACAGCTGCTACAGCTGTAATAACATTTTTTTTTCATTATCAAATTTGATATGAATTCTATTTACATTTTAAAAACATCTACAATTTTTATTTTTTATTCTAAACAAATATTTTATCAGTGTTAAATAATTAATTATTTCTGCTTCAAAAAATATTAATGATTGGGCTCCGAGAACGAACTAGATCCAGTTCAAATATATAAAAATCAAAAGAAAAGAGAGTGACATTTTTTGAGAATATTCAAATGCACCTCAAATCTATTTTTCTTATGGTCATTTTTTCAAAGTGTTAAAACGAAGGATCTGAATCTGCTGCAATTCTTTGTTCATGAACAGTATTCTACAATTCTTGCTTTTTCAAATTCAACTGTTGAATTATTTTCAAATTCGTGCATAGAAAATCAGCTGTTTTGAGATACATACATAGAAATTATTGGACGGCTGGATTTGAAAAGACATGGATTTTAGGGTTATTGTTCATCCCATTCGGATTGCAGCAGATCCCATTCCTAAAACGAATGGTATAGATGTATTGCACTGTGGTCTCCCTTTTCTAGTTCCTGCACTAGTCCCGGCATCAATCTTAATAGGTATAAATACTTGACATTTAATATTTTAATACTTGAAAAATAAAATATTAATACTTTGATGGATAACTTGTTAAGATAATCTTTTTTCAGTCCAATCAATCATCCTGCTTCATCCTCTCTCTAATAAAGTGGTGGAGACCTGTATTTGACAAAAGTCATCGGTGATGCCACCCACCGATAATTGCTCATCAGCTAGCTTATGACCGGTGAAGCCACCCATCAAAGCCCAGCCAGTGCTGCTACTTCTGCTATCGGCAAGGTCATTTAACAAGTTATTTTCTTTTTTGAGTTCAGTAATGGGAGTGTGGAGAGAGATAGATACAAAAAACGTTAACCACCCAACTCTCAAAATACATTTGGGTTAGAAATGGTAGAATTTCTACCGGTCTAAAGTCTTTTGATTTTTAGAATCGGTAAAATTTATACCGATATTTCTAGTAATAATACAATTTATGTACTATTTCTATTTCTCTCTCTTCTTTTTCATAATTTTCTACCAATTTTTTTTCCGGCAAGAGCTTTGTAAATCGGCATCAAACGATGATCACAGAGACACTGCCTCTAGCCCTAGTCTCCTCTCCAATAATTGCTAGGAATTGTTGATAGGATTGAAAAGTAAAATCTGGTCAAGGAAAAATTGATAAGTGGGACCTATAACACAACTGATGATAAGTATTTTGGAATTCACATCCAGTGCAATACCTAAGGTGCAATAAATGCCAACAACCATCAGCCAGGTGCTCATTTGTATTTAATTATGTCATTAGTCAAGTTCACATCACATAACTGTACCCAGATGCTCATGTGTACTAAACAGCAGTTAATATATAGTCACAGAACACACATCTCACATGAACACAGAATGACAGAACACACAATGGGCCCTAGGGGCAGAAGCAGAAGAGGTACAGACAAATTATTGGATCTTTCACTGGATTCTAAAACATTGGTAACAGGCTAACAGCCTTACACAGAAGAATCATAGAGGAGGTGCCTTCGTGGCATGCGATGCAGATAGTTGCGTCAGTTCGAATTTGATCCAACAAGCTCAACCAAGAATCCGGAAGAAATTTTATACAGCCAACTCACAATAATTTTTCTATACAGAGTACAGTATCCGAATTCCGATCTAGATAGTAGATACAGATAGTCCATAAAAGGAGAGGTTGAAGGGGTACAACCGAATCCGCTTTGCTTTTCAAAATTAACCTTTTACTAAGGTTACTTGTTACAGCACACTCTTTCTACCGTCAGTTTTATTTATATCCAAAAATAAATATAAATATAAATTACTAAATATGCTCACGAAAGTTAGAAAATTTTAAACATACTCAAAACACCCAATAATTAAGCGATCCCTTTTTTTATTAGAAAACGTCTAATAAATAGGCGGTTCCTATTTTTATTAGAAAACGCCTAATAAGTAGGCAGTTCCTAATTTTTATTAGAAAATGCCTAATAATTAGTCCGTTCTTAGTATTTTTTTTTTTTTAAATCTGAATAGTTGATGCCTATAGTTTTTTAACTAAATTTTTAAGTATCAAAACAATAGAGAAGATATAAAAATATTTAAATATAGTTTTGATGTATCTATCTTATGAATCATTTGAAATTCTTGTTTTTAAGACGATTATTTGACAAAATTTGTTGATTGATTTATTATGATTCTGTTTTTTCGACTAAATTTATTATGATTTATTAATATGATTTATATTTTGACATTTATAAGTATGATATAGTAATGATATAAGACAAAAACGATATGTAAATATAAAGTAGAAAATATAAATAAATAAATAGAGATAATATAAGTATAAAATGACTTAAAGCCCTAGTCGGCTAGTCCTTGTCTCCTCTCCAATAATTGCTAGAAATTGTTGATAGGATTGAAAAGCTAAAGCTGGTGAAGGAAAAATTGATAGGTGGGACCTATAACACTACAACTGATAAGTATTTAGGAATTCACATCCAGTGCAATACCTAAGGTGCAATGAGTAGATTCGGGCCGTTTGTTTAACCTCACATGAATTTCATAACAGACCGTCCGTTGTTTATTGAATCCCTCCAATACCTGAGGAACATGGAAATGTGTGCATCTAGTATTTATTTCCCTCTTCATTAGGTGCGCTGGCGTATACTGTCGGTACTCGGTAGGTAGCTCAATTAATTACTCATTAGTGCAGTGTGTACATAAACATATACATGCTGCTATGACTAATTTAATACATGTAATGGATAATAACGAGCACATGGATATATGTTTAAATTTGTGAAAGGATCATGCACAGCCTAATTAAGCATTGCATAAGGGGCCCGTTCAACAAAATTGCTGACCTAATTAAGGTCTGTTGGGCCCAGCCATCTGCCTATAGAAACAATTTGTATCCGATTTAAATTTGAATACTATCTGAATTGTCAAACATTTCAACAGCTTTATTTTTTAAATAATTTTTTATCAGTGTTAATATATTTTTATTTCAAAAAATATTAAATGAACTACATGCAGCTAATTAAAAATGCATTCATAGATTTGATTTCGAACCATATTACTCGATTTCGATCCGTGGCAGTACCCTGCAGGGAAGAGCCTCACGCTCAGCTTCACACATATTCAAATTTGATTTATCTAATTGTATGAAATTTAACATGCTCAAGTTTAATTAATTTGACATTTCTAATATATAGATCAGCATGCCTAACATTTCTAGTATATAGATCACCATACCTGTCATTAAATAGAGGAGAACATTCGCCTATATATATACCCTCTCTATAAATAGATCACTGCTATATATCTCATATTTCTGAACCCACTATTATATTAGTGCCACTTAATTACATTTGTCATATAATAATGGAGCTCAACAGTGTTCTAAATCAAAGCCTAATTAACTTATCTCAGTAGTTTCGCTCTCAGGTGCCCTGTCGACCTAGACAACGCAGGCCGCATACAAGCATATGGCCATTTCATGCCATTAAACGAACTCGCTCTGTCAAGCAACCTACAAATTATCTGATGGATATTATTTACCAAATTGTACCAATTTCTATACATGACCTATATATCTAAATGAGGTAACACAGAATGTTTAGGTAAAACAAGTTTTTACAGTTCTAAAATTATTCAATTAATTTATATTTGAATACAATATGGTATGATGAAAAGGGGATACCAATGGAGTTTAATTTGCGATATAATATTTCACATAGAAGACTATTTTGAAACGCTAGCTAACAAGACTACAGATATACAATTGAATTGCTTGAAAGCCATCAGCTGAATTATGATAATGCATGTCAAAATATGTTAAATATGAATGATTTATGTTGTTCATCTCACAATGCTACCATTGTAAAATAAAGTAATTATTCACATTATAATTCATGTCGTAAAATCGGCCATATTTTGCAATAAAAAAAGTTTCTATCTAAAGATTATATAGCAGGTATAGAGAGTTTCACAGACAAATTTTTTTATAATTTTTTTTTCTTCTACAATTTTGCAAATTGGAAGTCCAAGCTTGAACTGGATTTGGTTACATGTCCAAGTGCAAACAGGTAGAAAGGTACAAAAAAAAAAAATACAAGTATACACTATTAGGAAAAATGAGCATAGAGTAAAATTCAGTAAAATGATGCATTCAGTAAAATTCAGTAAAACTTGGCATTTTTTGAAATTCTTCTACTGTTTAATAACAAGCAAAATTAAAACATGTAATCTATAGCAAGCAAAAAAAAGGTGTTTTTGAAAAGAAATATATAGAAATTGAGGTTTTAGGCCTCAATTGAAATATGTAATCTATAATCTTTTAAGAATATATGAATTAATCGCATACTTTTAAGAATATATTACAACAGTGCTTATCATTTAACAGATTACATTGTTATTTTTGTAATTAAACATATAAATATAAATTACTGTCCAATACGACAAATTTTGGTTTCTGATGTTTTGTTTCCTTATGCACAGAACCAATAGATGTTCCTGTTGGTGCTGGTACAATACCAGAATAACCAATAGCTAATGGCATAGTTTATTTAAAATAGAATAATAACTGAAAATTAATTATCTATATTACAAGAGCAAATAAGAGCCCTAATTAATTTCTAGATGTGTAGGTTGCAGTGAAATAAAAAAAACATATATTACACTAAAATAATAATAAAAATAAAAAAGCTACAATTGTTCACCTCTTTTTTTTTTTTTTTTTACCAAGATGTGTTGTTCAAGGAACCAGGAAATGAAGATACTCGCTGTCTCTGCTTCGGATCAGACAACAGGGTAGAATTCTGATTGTATTTTGCGTTTTACTCGTTTTTCCTCCGTTCTGATAAGAGGCCGGCATTTTTTATCATAACCAAAAAAACTAATAATATAATATTAATAACTAATTTTGAGATTTATTTTCATTCATAACCAAACCGCTCTCATGAGAGACTATTTACACTGGGACTAGACCGCCCCCTAGGGGGTGGTCTGCTATATATATATATATATATATATATATATTTTAGGATTTAAATGTTTCAATCTAAATAATGAGAAAAGTTTAATTTTTGTAATAAAGTTAGATCGTGAAACAATACATTTTTATTTAAAATACTTAAATTAACAAAAGATGAAAATAGATAAACAAATAAATAAATTTTATACAAACAAAATGGTGCCCATTCTTATCCACTGTGATCTCTACACGGCCATCTTTCACTAAAAATGAAAGCGCAAATATATTCTCTACAGTTTGTGCAAAAGATTGTCGGTTTAACACTAAATATTCGAGTTTTGTCTGCTTTTGTTTTCTCAAGAAGTAAACATTGTCAACATGTTTTTGTCTGTATCAATCTTTTTTGAAGGGTCACCCTCTGTCTCGCCAACCTAACAAAGATACTAATCATTAGATCAATATAGCAATTCCTCAACTATCATAAATGATATCCCTTCCCTTTCCATTAATGATATAGAAGGACGATAAAAGAATTTATAAGTTTTGTTATTTTTTAAATTATATCCCTTCCCTCAACCATCATAATATGATTTGTTATTTTTTAACATTGTTTATATTGTTTATATTGTTGTATATTTTGTATTTTTTTTATATTGTTTAAATGATATCCCAAAATCATTAACATTTCGCCAAGCACAAACACAAGCAACCCGGGGGCAACCCGCCCCCGGTGGGGGGCGGCTTAACCTCGACCAACCCGCCCCCTGGGGAAGCGGTTTACTTTTTTTTTTTTTTAATAGGATGATGGATTAATTATAATTATGTTCATAACTAAAAAAATTAATATGTTTCTTCGAAATTGGATAGAAAAATATATAATTTAGTTTATTTCGAGTCCTTGAAATCGAACCGGAAGACATAATGCTTGTATAAGACTTCTCCTGTGGCAATTGCACTTGCTGCTGATGCATTTCTCGGTGCTGAAAAGTATTTTTCAACATAAGAAAATTCAGTTGAGACATTAAAAATCTTAAACTTAATTTTTGAGGCACTAAACGATGTTTTTTGGCGATTCTGATTTGTCGGATACCCGGCATTACACTCCCGGGTGCCGGTCGCCACCGTCTCCTCCTCCCCTTTCCAAATTGGGGTCATATGCGTCAATCTGACTTTCCTAGCCAAAGTTATGGCCGTTTAAAGTTTTAAAAAAATTTCAAATCATTTTAATGTAATTTTTTAAGTAATTAATAATATATATTTTTTAAATGATGTTATTAATATTATTATGCACGATTTTTAGGAAAATATTTTAAATGATGTTTCTTAAATGATGTTATTAAATCATTTTAAAAAAAAAATTGACACTTCTACGAAAGGAACCGGCGGTATAATAGCCGGTTCCTAACTTTATTACAAAAAATGTATTGTTTCACGATCTAACTTTATTACAAAAATTAAACTTTTATCATTATTTAGATTGAAACATTCAAATTCTAATATATATATATATATATATATATATATATAGATATATAGCAGACCGCCCCCCATGGGAGCGGTTTGGTTATGAATGAAAATAAATCTCAAAATTGATTATTAATATTATATTATATTATTTATTTTTTTAGTTATGATAAAAAATGCCGGGATAAGAGAGATATTTTTATAAACCATAATTAAAAAAAAAAGTTCGGACTTCAGCATGATTAGCCGAGTTTTTACAAAAACCATAAGAACCGGCCTGCCAAACCGGTCTTGTCAGTTTTACCCTCCAGAACCGAGTTGCCAAACCGGTCTAATTTTTTTTTTTTTTTTTTTTTTACAGATTGTTTCTAAAATAAATCAGATATTTTGCTTGATTTTGTATATTAACAATAAGATTAATGGAACAATTAGAATATATTTTTTTTGTGTATTTTGACCATTTTATCATTTTATCAAATCAATGGATTGATTTTCTATGTAAAAAAATCAATAAATATATAAAAATAAATGAATTGGTTTTCAAATGTACGTATTATTTTTTTTAAATTTACTTTTTTATATTTTAAAAACAAACAAATTTAATTATTTAATTGTTATTTTTATTAAAGCTCATTTTAATTTAAAAAGTACTTATTTTTTTGTAAAAATATAAAATAAGTGTTTTATTTATGAAAAAAATATGTTAGTATTCTAATTGGTCGATTTTTTAAAATAATGATACATTGGTCTACTACATGGAGGATTTAGAAGTTTCTGTAACAATAAGTTTTGAAAAAAATAATTAAAATAGAGTCGATTTTTGCCATAAAAGATGTTAGATTATGAAAAATATGTCAATTAATCATTCAGAGACATTATTTCTTAGAAAAAAGTATCCAGAGATACAAATTTTTAGTATTGTTATTATAATTCACCTTTATACTTTTTTTTAATTTTCTTCACGAAAATATTTATTGATTTTTTTTATATAAAAAATCAATCAATTGATTTGTTAAAATGCTAAAATGGTCAAAATACACAAAAAAAAAATTCTAATTGTTCGATTAATCTTATTGTTAATATACAAAATCAAACAAAATATCTGATTTATTTTATAAACAATATGTAAAAAAAAAAAAAAAATGATACTGGTTTGGCAACTCGGTTCTGGAGGGTAAAACTGATAAGACCAGTTTGGCAGTCCGGTTCTTATGGTTTTTGTAAAAACTTGACTAATCATGCTGAAATCCGAACTTTTTTTTTTTTTAATTATGGTTTATAAAAGTATCTCGGGATAAGAGGGCTAGTGTTCCCAACTTTGGATTCCTTTTTTTGGTGATGAACATTTACCATATGTCCAAAATATTTCTCTATTATAATAATATTTAGTTCTGGTATCTGCTGTTATTGCTAGAGAAAAACAGAGTGCAATTTTATCATCAATCACGACAGTTTAGTATAGCAAACGGTTGAGATTTACTCATTCCTTCACTCAGAGTAAAGTTATTGCGGACTGATTGTAGGGCAACAGCTATGTTATCTTTTACACTTTTACAACTCTGCTCAATCACTTAGTGCGCACTGTCAAGCCACTAGCCCTAGTCTCCTCTCCAATAAGTATTTTAGGAATTCACATCCAGTGCAATACCTAAGGTGCAATTAATAGATTCGGACCGTTTGTTTAACCTCACATGAATCTCATAACAGACACCTATTGAGTTTGATCTGACTGGAATTAATCTGAACTGTCCAATATCTGAGGAACATGCAAAAGTGGGCATCTAGTATTTATTTCCATCTTCGTTAGGTGCGCTTGCATATGGTGTCGGTAGGTAGCTCAATTAATTACTCATTAGTACACTAATTTATTGCATTTCTTTTTTACAACGCTGCATTGTATATATAAATTTTACAATTTATTTTAATCTAATGCATAACCGGTCACTTCGGTTCTCTCTCTCTCTAATCTTTTGCTCTATATCTCTCTCCAGAATTTTCTCTATCTCGGTTTTCTCCTCTTTTTCACTCTTGACTGTTATGCACTCTCCTCTCCCCCTCTTGAAAGTTGAAAGTCTCCTGCTCTCTTTTCCATTTTTCCTTTGTTTTTCGAGGAGTTTGAACTAAACTCGATTTCGTGTGTGACTTGAACTTCCTTCTATCTTCCTTGTTGACTGAGCAACACGTGAGGAGCTGACAGCCACTGCCGAGACAGGAAAGGTGCGAGTTCGAGCGAGTCTTGAGGAAGGCGGTGACTGCCACAACCCTGGTACCGACGGTGGTCAAGCTAATTGAAGAAATTTCGGTAAATTATCAAAGGCTTTGATTTCTTTCTTTTCGTTTTCGAATGTGTGTGGTCTGAGCTTTGTCGGCTCTTTGCTTGTGGTTTGGAATGTGAAAATAAATCACTTAATTATTTTGAAATGTGTTATGATGAATTGCTTCATATTGAGGCTTTGATTTCTTGAAGACGTTATAATTTTGAGTTGTGGAATCGATGACTTGTAAACTAATGGATTTTGCGATATTGGGTCTAAGTCCCAAATTACCTGACAACCCTCTACATCGTCTCTGTCTGCTAAGCCAATCTGTAGCTGGGTACCACTGTACCAGTTCCGTACCATTGTTTTCTGATTTTGGTAAGATTCTGGTAACTAACAAGGACACATACGTAATTTTGTGAATGTTGTAAAATTCCTCTAGATAGAGGGGCTGGTTGTAAATGTGATAATTTTAAAACTCCTAGGACCGAATTGCTAATATTTAAATTAATGGAGTTTACTTGCAAAACTAAGGAATTTTGAATGTAAGGGTTCGGCCGAAAATGTAACAGAATTTGAATTGATATTTAATTGATATTGGGTTAGGCCTTTAAAGGCTTAATTGAAAATCCGAATTGAATTGATTATTAAGCTTAGGCCCAGTCCGAAATTAAATAAATAGGAAAGAGCTTTGTATTTCATATTAGGCTGTCCAAGCCCAGATGAATTGTATAAAAAAAATTAACACTTTGTAATTTGATTTGGGCATTTTAGTATTGGGCCGAAAATGACTAAACTAAGGATTTTATTTAAAAATATGATTGGACTTTAGTTGTAAGCTAAATTTTAATTATACAAAATTTGTAAATGAAAGGTGCTTAATGCTCGGTAGGTCGAAATGTTAAAAATAAATTATTAAAAATGATCAAGATTAAAAATACAACTAAGTGACAAATTAATTAATTATAAGAGATAGCATTAGTTAAAAGTAATTTTCTTAAATTTGTAGATATAAGTTTTAGTGATCTCTATGTCAGTTTGGAATGTATACTAATTAGAGCTTCTTTGCTAAGTGCTGAAATCAATTGTTACTGTTATAATAAAAACTTTTGCTGCTGTATGTGGCATGTGGCTCCTGTGTTTGTATCATAACTGATGTTTTTGTTGCTTTATTGTTTTCATCATTTGCCAATTTTTACCAAGCAGGAATCTCGGTTTGGTGTTTCCTATTATGAGCCTGATATATATTGTAAAAAATATAGATGGGCCCACCCCTACATTATTTTTGAAACCTTCTTTTTGTCTTTTACTTTTTTGAAAGAAAAGATATATATTCTCAGCTTTAATTATGCCTCCACAAACTCAACTTTAGACAACTGAGCCTCACATGTCAGGACCCTAGCGTCGTGAAACTGATTCTCATGAGTATTTTAACTTCTCTCATTTTCTCTTTATTATATACCCTGATTGGATTACCTCTTGATGTAGAAAATAGTGCATTTTTGTTAATATGTTCTTTTTAGTCTGTTTATAATTAGGCAATGTATTTTAATGCTTTTTCAAAAAATAAAAAATGTAACCAATTAAGAAAATGGTAGCTGCAATAAAATTTAGATATAATTTTTAGTGGTCTCTATGTGATCAGTTTGGTCTATTTTGCTGAGTGTTCGTTGAAATGAAATTGAAAGAAATTGTGAGAACTTTTAAGGTATATATCAATTAATGTGTCTTGTGTTTCCCAGCAAAATTTGAAGAAAATAAAATAAACAAAGAATGAGAAAAATAATTGGCTATTTTTCATCATTTATCTAACATATTTTTCAGTTGTATATATAATTCTGTGGGATGTGCGCCTATTGTGTTTGCATCGTAACTTGTGTTTTGTTGCTCTATTGTTTTCATCATTTGCCAATTTTTACCGAGTAGACATCTCGAGCTCGTCTCAGTGAATAATTAATTTTGTACTGCTCAGTTTGGTGTTTTGTGTTAATTGTGAGCTTGATATATGATCTTGTGAAAAAAATAGCTGGCCCATCCCTGCTTTATTTTTGGTACTATTTTTTATGTTTTATCTTTTTTAAAAGAAAATATATATATTCTCAACTAGAGTAATATTAATATATTTTTTACTTATAAATATATATATTTTCTCTCTAATTGTTTTATTTGATGCGCACAGAGTATTCGATGAAATGAAATGTACTAGCAAATTTTTGTAAGCTCCATTTATAGGGTTCAAACTAATTAACATCAACAAGATAAACCAAAATCCACACCGTGTGTTAACAGAAGTATTATATTATTGGATAAACCAAATTAAATTCACACCGTGTGTTAATTTTTTTTCCATTGTTTATCAATACACTGTTAACAAGTTATAAGCAGTATATGCCGTTCCATACCTTACTGAATGTTACCTTGTTATGTTTTTTCCCTTGTTTATCAATACACTGTTTTTACTTGAATTTTTACTGGTACAATTGTTCACCCAGTTTGTAGGTAACTTGAAAGATGGCCGAGGGAATAGTTAGTTTTGTTTTGAGTAAGCTGTCGGATACTGCTGTTCAGGAGGTTTTACTATTACATGGTGTCGGCAAGCAAGTGGAGAGATTGAGTCGTGAGCTCAGTTGGATTCAATCTTTCCTAAAGGATGCTGACATGAAGCAGATTATTAATGAGGGAGAAAAACATTGGGTCAAGGAGGTCAGAGATATTGCTTACGACATAGAAGATGTAATAGACAATGCCATTTTCTTGAAGGTTCCCACGAATCCTTCAAGAGGATCTTCTCGAATTGTTGGGGCTGCTAAAAGAATGTGGGGGAAATGCAGAAAGCTCCCGGCTTTGCACAACCTTGCCGATGAGATGAATGAGATTCTGGCACGGATTCAGGAGATCAATGTCAGTAGAGAGACATATGGAATCAACTCTTTGGGTGAAGGCAGTGGAGTGCAGCTGAGGCTACCAATCAGGCCCCCTGTGCTACCGAACATTGATGATCCTGATGTTGTCGGCTTCAATGCTGACAGGGACAACATGGTAAAGAAGTTGCTTGACACAACCACCAAAAGGCGTGCTGTCATCTCAATTGTGGGACCTGGTGGGCTCGGAAAAACAACTCTTGCTCGAAAAGTCTACAATAGGTAAATATGATTATATGCAGCAACTGTACATGTCAAAAATAGCTTAATTAATAATATGATATTTTGATCTTTCTTGAAAAGTACTATATATATATATATATATATATATATATATATATATAGAAAACTTAGTTTTCTTTTCAAATAAATAAATGAATCATAAGTTTTTTTACTCATTATGCACAAATTTTGTCCAATAAAAAGCTACCTGTTGAAATAGGGTTATAAAATTGTGCAATGCATATATTGTTGATAACTTAGATAAATAAGTTAACTTGATCTATTGTGTATCTTTAATTTAAAGCGAAGTCAATTGAAACATTCCCTGAAAATATGGTTTTTGAAGGCAAAATTCCCATATATGCATTGCACAATTTTAAAGATTTTCACTTCAAAAACATTATGTATCGTGTACGCACCTCAGAAGTTCATATCCATTAAATTTACCCATTCATTTATTAGTATCATTAGATTTTAGCTAGAACAATTTTCTATTTGTTGTTAAATAAAAAAATTACTCTTCTACCCTAATGTCTACCTAATTTCTTCCCAGAATACAATCAATGCTAATTTTTTTAGAATTGTGGCAACTCTTGTGAAAGTTTTACAGAGAGTTCTGTTATCTTTTAATTGTGATATTTTTACTTGTTGATACTTTGGTAGAGTTTTACAAAAAAAATAGTATTAGAGAATAAGGAGAGATGCCAAACTAAATTCCCATATACAGACTAGATGATTAGACAGCTAAAACTAAAATACTCTTGTCAACAAAATAAAGTGTGAGAACCTGGCTCTATGATAATATATATGTACATGTACAAATTATAAGAGCAGAGGAATGAAATATGATCCAAAATATTTGCTTTGTTTTCTACAGCGAAAAAGTCAAGAGATGGTTTGACGTTCACATATGGGTAACTGTCTCTCAAGAGTTCAATCTAATGGATATTTTGAAGAAGATAATAGAGCAAGTCGAGCCTCTCCCTCGAAACTACCTAGAAGGTGGAGAAGAGTATTTACTTACAAAGCTTTACAAAAGTCTTAATGGTGAGAAGTACACTGTAGAAGACCATTTACGTCCAAACCCTCATGACCCTCAAGCTGGTGGGAATGACCCTCAAACATTGCCAAAAAAGTACCTTCTAGTCCTAGATGATATGTGGAGAGATGATCTATGGACTCAAATTGGTGGTGTGCTACCTGATGCCGAGATTGGAAGTAGAGTAATCATAACTAGTAGAAACCAAAATATTATCAATGAAGCTGAACCATATAAGCTTCCATACTTAACTGACGAGCGGAGCCTAGAACTTTTGATGAAAAAGGCTCTGCCTAATCAAGATTTGAGTGAAGGGTATCCCGCTGAACTGAATGAGGTTGGACAACAATTTGTTAAAAAATGTGGTGGATTACCCCTTGCATTGTTAGTTTTAGGAGGTTTATTATCAAAAAAACCTGCAAATTATGCTGCTTGGAGTAAAATGTTGCAAACTATGAACTGGGGTACTGATGGGAGATACTGTACTCAGATCATGGCCACCAGTTACGATGACTTGCCGTTTGTTCTCAAATCTTGTTTTATGTATTTTGCGGCTTTTCCCGAAGACCGTGAAATTCATGCTCAATGTTATTTTGGTTGTGGATTGCCGAAGGGTTCATACCGGTAGAAGAATTCAGAACATTCGAGGATACTGCTGAGAGCTTCTTAGAAGAACTAGTGCAAAGGTATATATATATATATATATGCTTCAATAGTTTTACATCCTATTACAGATTCATTATACTATTACCATTTGATATTATCTTTTTTTAGATAAGATATCCTACTTTTTAAATTTATTTGGCTCTTTAAAAGTCAATTCATATTCATGACTAACATTTATCTTATAGGTTAAGTATTTATATTTAGTTCAAATACATTTGTTAGTCGTATTCATGCCAACATTTTTCATATAATACAAAGGATCCCATTTAATTAATATTCTAATTTAATTTCAACAGGAGCTTGGTTCAAGTATCATTGAGATCTCTCGATGATTCCATCATAAGTTGCCGTATACATGATCTCCTTCGTGAACTTGCAATTCAAAAGGCCAAGGAGGATAACTTTCTCACAATTTGCTCAAACCCTGAAAATTGGAAGAGCAGCGCCAAGGCACGTCGTGTAGTAGTACATTACTCGGGTTGCGGTGAATTGATGGAACATGCAAATCCAAATCTCCGTTCTTTGTTGTGCTTTGGGGGTCGAATGCCAAATTGCTCTCGGCAAAGGCTGCTTAAGGTACTTCGTCACATGGGTGGATCAAAAGATTTGGTAGATTGCGAGATTTTACATGGACTGAATCAATTAAGGTATTGTTGAGTTTTGCATAATAAAACAGGGAAGTGATAAATAGAGAGTATGATGAATTGTTTGTTTTTATTGCAATTTTAGTATCAAAGCTTTTACAGTGAGGCTTTATATAGCTAATTTTTATTTAGTTTCTAACAGTTACATAATGGTCAAATAAAAAGAGTGAGTTACTTTTTTTTATTAATTCGTAACTCTCCTTTTTTCTAATAAAAGGTCAATGACGAAAATACCCCTAATAGGTCTGAGGTCTAACTGGTGCCCTAATTATCTTGTTTCTCAACACTATCCCTCATGTTAGGTTTGATTAACACTATCTTGTTCATGTTTTCTTCAAATTGTCTTGGATCTAATCCCTTCATAAAGATATCTTCCAATTGGTCTTTACTTTTTACCAAAGAAGTTTCAATTTTCTTTGCTTGAATTTTTCTCTAATAAAGTGGCAATCCACCTCGATTTGTTTTGTTCTCTCGTGAAATACCGAGTTGGATGCAATATGTCGTGCCTTTTAGTTGTTGCAAAATATTTTCATTGGTGTTTGGATTTTAATTCCCATATCCGCGAGGAGTTGCTTGTACCGTTCGGTGGTATCATCAAAATTATACCTAATTTAATATACTCATTTACAACCTATGGGTTTTCTTTTATCTTTTGGTAATTCTCACAGCCTTAAGCCAAACAAAGTTGTTTATGGCTTCAAGGTAATTATTTTGTTCTTTTTTATTTGAAATAGAGGTAAAAAATATTTGGTATGGAGAGAAAATAGTTTTATAGGAAATAAAGTTTTGAATAGAATATTGTACCTCGTATGTCACAAAGTCCCTAAACCTTGTTGTTGATTGAATTGTCCTTGATGATCTTCTTAATAGTGTATTTTCCACACTTGTTTCTTCCAAGTTTTTCTCTTCCTCTTCATTTTGTGAGATTTCTTCTCTCTCAATTTCATCTTGTATCGGAGTGATATTTTCCTCTAGTGTGGTATTTTTTATATTTGTATTACCAACTTGTGGTAATACAAATATGTTTAGTATTTCTAGGATATTGAATTTATTATCAACATCCTTGTAATATGGCTCATTTTCAAGAAATGTTACATCTTTAAAAATATAGTATTAGTGATTAATAGGATCAGAGTATTTATAACTCTTTTTTTCTGGAAATATCCCAAAAGTAGTTTTAATTGACATATAATGCAATTTATGTTGTTTGTTTTTGTGTACAAAGCATGTGCACCCAAATATTCTCAAATGATTCATTATAAATTTTCTTTATTAAAGGACCTCCAATGGACTATTAAAATTAAAATTGGCACTAGGCAATATATTTATTAAATATGTGGCAGTGAGTACGGTATCCGACCAAAAAATCTTTGGTACATTATTTTGAAATAAAAGAACTCGAGTCAATACAAGAAAATGTCTATTTTTCCATTCGGAAACACCATTTTGTTCAAGACATTTGTTTGATGTAAAATTCATTTTTGTTGAAGAAATTTGAAAAAAATTATTTATAAATTTCATTCCATTATCTGATTTAAATATTTTAATTTTTGCATCATATTGATTATCTATAAAATTATAAATTCGTGAAAGTAAGAAAATACTTCACTTTTACTATTTGATAGATGAAATGATAATCTAGTATGTTCTCCTAATTTACATACTTCACTCGAATTTTCGAAAATCAAGAATATATTTAAGGATTTTATCATAATATTGTCCTAGTCTTTTATGCCAAAGAGTTTCTAAATTCTCTTGTCTTCTAACATTTACATTGAATTTTTCATAATTTAAAGGGTAGAGTCCATTTTCTAAAAAATGTTTACCAATTATTTTTCCGGTTTTCCGATTTTTAAATATTACATATTTGAAGAAAAAGTTGCATTACAATTTAATTCTTATATTAATTTTTTAATTGAAATTAAATTTGTAGAGAAACTACTTGTATACAAAATTTCTTTTATATTTTTTGAAAAAATATTATATACTCCCATGCCGTAAATTTTGGTTTTTTGCAACAACAACATATTGGTCATTTTTGGATAGGTCTAAACTGGTCAATAAATATTGAGTAAGTCTATGGTACTATGCATATCATGAGTTGATCCGTAATACGGGTCAATATTTCCGTCCTTGAAATCTTAATGGTCGATTCGAACACGTTAAACATGATTCTCATATGAATATCTACTTGTAGACCTAATTTTATATTTTTTTTATAATTTGTTTACTGCTTTTAAGATAGGTAGAAAATCACTTGATTTGAAATTCTAGACCATCAAAAAGTAGTGATTTTCTATCTATCTTAAAAAATAGTAAAAAATTCTAAAATAATATAAAATTTGGTCTACAAGTACATATTAATATGAAAATCATTTTGAACAGTTCGGATTGACTATTAGAATTTTGAAAATGAAAGTATTGATCCGTATTACGGACTAAATCGTGATATGCATAATACCATAGACTCACTCATTAATCTTTGATGTAAAACATGTGGTCTGTTGCACCAATATCTAAAATTATTTGATTTTTTGAACAAAGATTTTTGGAGATCTTGGTTTTCTTGGACTGGGTTGCTCAGACCCGTTTCACCTTTTTATCTCATAATCTTCCCTTGAAATGGAGACCTTCATTTTCTGACCAAATGGATATGATGTGTCTCTTTTATTAAACAATTTTTCTTCTTTCTATTCCTGAAAGTTCTTTCGCTATCCATTTTTCTTTTCTTTGAAGTCGCAGCCTTTTTTTTTTTTTTTTTTTTCTATTTCTCCCGATCTCCTTCCTTTTCCGGTGTTCTTTTTGGTCGAAGACGAGGATAGAAGAACTAACATTGATCTTGGGTGTGGCTATCTTTTTTCCAATTTGTAAATCTATGAGGGTGGTTTTGGGATTTTGTTGCGTAGACTTGATCTTTTGTTTTATGTGGCTGTTGAACATTGATCCTAATCTCTCGGTTATGGATTTGATCAATTTCTTGCTTGTTGGAGCATCTCTGGTTAGTAAGCCATAATTGCTGTTATTTTGGTTTGATTGTATTTTTCTGGCTTTCTGGTATTTTGCTGGTACGGCACTACCCTTTTTCTGGTTTTATTGATATTTCTAGTACTGAATTGGATACGAACAAACACTCTTGTTATTTTTTTGGTATGGGTGGCTGCCTTGTGCAGCTCTTGGTGGCCTTTAAGGCACTTGGTTTATTTTCTATAATCGAGTTGTCAAACCATGGGCTCTGATATCATATTGATTATTGCGGAATAAAAGAGTGAAGTAATAAACAGAGAGTATGACGAATTGTTTGTTTTTATTGCACTCTTAGTATCAAAGTTTTTACAGTGAGGCTTCATAAAGCCAATTTCTATCTAGTCCGTAACGGTTACATAATAGTCAAATAAAAAGATGGAGTTGTCTTTGTTTTATTAACTAGTAACTCTTTGTTTTCTAACAAATGGTCAATGGCAAAAATACCCTTAACAGGTTTGAGGCCTAACCGGTGCTCTAATTATCTTGTTTGTCAACAGGTATTGTGAACTTAGAGGGACATTGAGTAGTAACAGAAGATCTTTTGAGTCGTTCATAGGCGGCCTGAAATTTGTGGAGACCATTGATTTCACTGAACTAAATGATCATGGTGACTTGCCTAATGATATATGGAATGTGAAAACACTTAGGCATGTGATGCTAAATAGGAGTTCTACCTCAGGACCCTCATCATCTAATGACCTAAAAAATCTGCAAACACTCGAGTTTGTGAAGAGCAGAGAGTCATGGAATGCACAGTTACCTAAACTACCGAATGTGCGTGATTTAGATATCAAAGTGGAGAGCTCGTTTTCATGGGATTTAATGGCCAAGTTGCTTGATACACTGAATCATCTAACCCGTCTTGTATTAAAAGGCAATGAAGTGCCGCAAACAATAGTGGAGATGGAAAGGTTTCCATTTTATCAGCATTTACAATTTTTGTCTCTAATAGAGCAGTCCTCATCCCCCAACAACAGGTTGTCGCCTGTGGTTGGCATGTTTCCCATCCACGTCACACAGCTTGTACTCTCTAATCTCCATTTCAAGGAAGATCCGTTGCCAGTGCTTGAGAAGATTCGAAGCCTCAGGTATCTCTGGTTAGAGGGAGAACAAGTGAATCGAAAGATGAACTGTTCTGCTGGAGGCTTCCAACAGCTACATCAGTTGACATGTTGGAACCTAACCAATCTAGAAGAATGGGAGATAAAGGAGGGTGCCATGCCCATACTTAAGGTACTGCAGTTACACAGTTGTAAAAAACTAAGGGTGCCTCTCGGGCTGCAGTACTTGTCCAACCTCATAGAACTTAACGCAGGATGCTGCAGTGAATTACAAAATCATAAAGATGAGATCCGCAACAACATCTGCAAACATGTTCCCCACATATATATATATATATGATAGGGCCAGCTTCGATCTGTAGAATGCTTTCCTTTAATTTTTTTGTGTTAGTGTTTCGATCATTTCGGTACTGCTATCATTTTATTTTCCTTTTAATTTGTTTGTTTGTTGTTTGGTTTTATTCTGGAGTTGTTGAATATGTTTTGAAATCTATAAGAGACAGAAGACTGTATTTTACTTGTAATTGCCAAAATTGTTTTCTTTTCCTTTTAATTTAATTATGTTTTCAAATAAATGATTCTGTTTCGGTATAATGGTGCACATATTTTACTGAGGTCCCCTCTAGATATGTATTTCAAAGATAAAAGACAAATATTGTGTCATGTTGATTTGCTTCTAGCTGCCTATTTTTTATTTTATTAATTATAAATTTTAAAATATTCTTCTAGAAAGAAAAAAGGCTCAATTTTAAATTCTGCCTCATAAACATGTTATCAGTTCGAGAAAAAAAACGAAAAGAAAAATTAAGGGCCGTTATATGGAAGTCTGGTTCATTTTTCTGTATCAAAATTTCAAATTTCAATTATTTTAAAATTTGAAAATTTCCTTAATACTCTTTTAAATGTTCTGATTTAAAAATTATATTCAATAAATTAAAAGAAAAATTCTAGCATATATAAAACTTTTATGTACATCAAACTTGAATTTTTCGGGATTTTTTTTTGCCACTCAGTTAAATCTGAATTAAATAAACACCTCCTAAACTCATTAATTCACAAAATGCCACCCCCGCTGATCCAATCCGCGCATTAAATTAATTTTTTTATTATTTTTTTTTTGTTTTTTTTTTATTTTTTGGTGCGTGGACTAGACATGCGCACCAAATTAATGCGTCTTTGGATCAATTAATGTTTTCAAATAGTTTACAACAAGACTCAAAAAAGAAAATATATATTTGGTGCGCATGTCCAATCCGCGCACCAACCAAATTTGGTGAGCGGATTAGATCCGCGTGGGTGGTGTTTTGTGAATTAATTGGATTTGAATGGTTTTTATTTAATTTGGATTTATGTCAGTGGCAACTAAAAACATTTCGGTGAATTGTTGGCACCACATACAGATGTACTAGTGTTATTTTATCAAAATATATGGTACCAATTTTGCAAGTATCATACAGTAGTGATAAACCCATTGCACTTGTGAAAGTACCGTATCTTACTAAATATAAATTTACTGAATTTTCAGAGCAAAGTATGACAGCTTGTTATAATTTTTATGGGCAAATATTAATTTAATGTAAACAATCATACATTTCATAGAAACAATGAAAAAGGGAAAAGGGAAGGGGAGTGAGTCAGAAGAGGGAAGGAGCTATAAACCATGAATCAATATTCTCTGAGGTAACAGAATATTTATATTTGAATCACCAATACAGTCCGAAGTAGAACACGTGGGGCTACCAATTAAACATTCCAGATACAAAAAGAAATATTATGTTACCTTAGGTAATACGAATTCATAAACTCTTGGCTCTTTTTTGGACAGAGTCGAAACGAGCCAAGTCGGCCATGCATTAATTATTAATTTTGTATCCAATTATGATATATTTTGGAGATGGAACTCAAATTTTTTCATATCGAATATCAACTTGGTATTGCACTAAATGCGAGAATAACTAAAAATTTAAAATTGGTAATATAATTTAACTATTATCATGATATTGATTTTCTTGAATTAACATTTATGTTGTATGTATAATTTCAATTAATCGATTTTTGGTCCCTTAACAAATTGTCCACAAGTATGATGATAGACATTTATAATTTATTATAAAATATCTTTCATTTAAATTTCATTTTATGTGGATGACCCCGATTGAATAAATAAATTACATAAAGTTCAATAGAAAATAGTTTTACTATATTACCTTTAATAGAAAATAATTTTATGTAATTTTTCATAAAATTACATAAAGTTTTAGTTCAATAGAAAATACTTTTAATATATTTTGATAGATTTTGTTTTTCAGGTTATTTAAAAAATGCTTCCTAAGCACTGTACGTGCGACACATTTTATTGTCATTAGATATTTTTATTTTCTTAATTTTTTTTTATTCGGACCTATTTTTTTGAGGACCTATTTTGTTTTTTATGATCTTTTTCACGTCCATATATAGTTTTTTATTTTCATTTTATCTTTTTAATGCTACGAGTGTACGATTAAGAAAACATAATTGTTTTGAGATTCGTGAAATTAAAACGGACGACTGAGATCTCAGGTATTGCACTGGATATGTATTCTTTCGACTACTTTATCAATTCACATCCTCCCAGGTACCTGACAAGGGAATATCTTACAATAGGTGAATCCAGACTGTTCTTTTTAACTTTACACGAATCTCAAACCGTAAAGTGAGGTGAATATTCTACGGTACCTGGGACGATACGGATCCCTACTTTATCCACTCCCTCTTCCCAGTCGCCATTTGCCAAGAACACGTATCCTCTGCATAACTAAAAAGCAAATCTTTTAAGTTAATGAATCTCAGCCGTCTGATTTACAATGGAGTCAATCTGGCCGTCTGATTTTAACACAGGGCCTGTTAATATTAGTGCGGATCTAGTTTGCACGGATTTTCAAACAAATTGGATGGTTGATATTCATTAACTCAAAAGATTCTCTTTTGAGTTAATGCAGAGGATACGCATTCATTTGCCAAGGTGCTCTCTTGTTTCTCTCTTCAAGTTCAAGCTATTAACAATGCTCCTTCAACCGCGCCTTCTCCCTCGCTTCCTCTCCATTTCAACCAAACCCTGCTTCTCTCCATTCTCTCCACGAGCATCTCACTTAACAACCCTCCATCTCCCTAGCCCCTCCCCTATCATACCCGATTCGGATCTGGACCTGTCAGTTCAAAACCCAATAACGCTTCCTCTCCAAAAGGTCTTTGTTCCTCCCGAGTCCCAATACTGACCTCTCCGGCGACGCCAAGTCAGCACCCAATATCGTTTTGGGTCCGTACGCGCGCGACTCGCAAGTGGCCAGTGCTGAATACGTTAATAGCACAGACAGTTGATCAAGACTGGAAAGGAGCCCAACCCATTTCATAGACCACCCTTTTAAACGGGCCTCCGATCCAAAGCAGACTTTTCATATTCTCTAAAATAAGAATAGACAAATGTAACAAATCCATGACTTTTCACAGGAATATATATTTTGTTTACAGAGTAACCATTTCACATAGATTGATTCTCTTTTAGAAAGTTGTTACATACGGCACAATATATATGAGTTGTTATCTTCATATGCTGTTCGTTAATTTTTTCTATTTTTTTATTATTATTATTTCATAGTTTCGCCCACTTAAAAACAAGTAATATGCTGCTGCTGTTGGTCAATTAATGGTATACCACAATGACTTGAATGAGCCAATGTATTTGTTGATTAAGGAAGGTTTAAATACTTCTATTTTTAATTTACGCTTTTATTTAATTATTAGATGTAATACATATTTAATTATTTTTCTACTCACAAAATAAGTTTGGCTGTTCATTATCCATTGTTATTGAGTTCATAAATATGTTCAAGCAACAGATTTTAATGCCTATCAAAACAAAATAGATGCACTGAGTTTACTATGGAAGTAGTATAACTGGCAGGTTGTGATTTTTTAGTTCTAGATAATTGTGGCAAAATTAAAGTATTTAATTTCTACTCTTGTCTGTTATACAATGTAGCAAATTGTTTGTTTTCAAAATATGTATAAAATATATCATAGAATTTATTAAACATTTATTTCTAACTCTACACTATTATTTTTATCAAAAAAATAAAAATAAAACCCAAGTCCTTGACAAAACTATATGTGGCAAATTAAAATACACAACATCAAAAGAACAAAAGTAAAAGAAAACAAGACACAAAATTACAAATTCACCACCTAATTTATTTAGCACAAATTAGAAAAAGAGAAAATTTCTAGTGTACTCATGTAAACTTTTAAAATAGTCATATTTTTTTATAAAAATATCTTAATATTCAATAATCCCATAAAAAGTTAATATTCTTTCATTTATCTTCTTTTATTCATTAAATATATTATTTAGACAAATATACTTCTTCATTTCAATTGGAGTTGTCCCTTGAAACTAACAATATAATTGAATTGAAAAAGAGACCATGATTACATATACGACCTAACCTCATTTTAATATGCTTTAACTTGGATTATAACTTTAAGTTACCAAACACAAAATACCAAATCACATGATAAAGATTTTGCAGTTTTATATATGTTACCATATATATTTAAGTATAAAGTCCAGGGACCTTATGTTTCGTAAATATAACACATCAGTTATTTACTCCTTGCAGTTAGAGTGGAAAAATGGGACGGCTCTGCCAGCTCTATCACATAGCGGCACGGTTACGGTACGGTTAAAGCACGGAATAACATAGCACGTGTGACTGTTCCGTGTTGTAATTCGCGTGTTCTATACCGTGACCATTTGCGTGCTATAATTATTTTTTGAAAATTTAGCATAGCACGGCACAGCACGTGGTCACGCGAGTTAAATGTAATTATGACCGTTAGGTCTTGATTAAATGATGAATAAACTAACTTAAATTATAAAAAAAAATTAAACGTGAGAAACGTGACTAGTTACATTTGGTCACGACACGCGAATCATAACATGACTCGCGTGCTGTGACCACCCCTCGATATTTTAGTCACGGCACCGCATGGATGACTGTTTACTTGATCACGGCACAACATAAAATGAGACCAAAGTCACTATGTGTTAGTCAAACTAGTCGTTTGATTTTAGAAAACAGGATGGACTTTCTTGCAATTCATTCTGAATACAAGGTTATTTATCTTGCATTTAATATGTTTGTTTCTATACTAATTAAAAAATATCAGAGATTGTTGTCCAACTAATTTAATCAATGATAATAATTATTGTTAAATATTTTAAAAAAAAATCGGGATGGACAAAAAGTTTCAAAATGATGAGCGCTTTTGTCTGTTGTTCAAGGAAAAGGCAGAGAAATTTGTATACTAGTTGCATTAATATATGACATAACTAATTAATTAATGTATTAATTAATTAATTGAAAAGGACAGCTGTTAGCCGGGAAAGGTGGGTGATTGAGAATTGAGATGGACACGTGGCTAGGTGGGATCCGGATCTGCTGCCATTCTTTACTCATAAACATTACTTTAAAATCTTTATTTTTCAAATCCAACTGTGAAATTGTTTTGAAATTCGTGCACAGAAAAATTCCTCGTCACGTGACCATCCTCTCAACAACGACTTCGCACGCATCGTCCCACGCGAGCTACGACTTCTCTGATTCTAGGCCACTAAGTCGTCCTGACTACATAACCGGTCACTTCAGTTCTCTCTCTAATCTTTTGCTCTATATCTCTCTCCAGAATTTTCTCTATCTCGGTTTTCTCCTCTCTTTCACTCTTCACTGTTATGCACTCTCCTCTCCCCCTCTTGAAAGTTGAAAGTCTCCTGCTCTCTTTTCCACTTCTCCTTTGTTTTTGGAGGAGTTTGAACTAAACTTGATTTCGGGTGTGACTTGAATTTCCTTCTTGCTTCCTTGTTGACTGAGCAACACGTGAGGGGCTGACAGCCACTGCCGAGGCAGGAAAGGTGCGAGTTCGAGCAAGTCTTGAGGAAGGCGGTGACTGCCGCAACCCTGGTACCGACGGTGGTCAAGCTAATTAAAGAAATTTTGGTAAATTATCAAAGGCTTTGATTTCTTTCTTTTCGTTTTCGAATGTGTGTGGTCTGAGCTTTGTCGGCTCTTTGCTTGTGGTTTGGAATGTGAAAATAAATCACTTAATTCTTTTGAAATGTGTTATGATGAATTGCTTCATATTGAGGCTTTGATTTCTTGAAGTCCTTAGAATTTTGAGTTGTGGAATCGATGACTTTGAATTGTTAAACCCACCCTCTCTGATCTATGCGATGCTAGTAAATGAGAAATTTCGATTGTGAACTATTGTTGTTCTTGTGCTTTACTTGCTTAGATTGAGGAATTTCGGTTTAGAATGACTTGTAAGCTAATGGATTTTGCGATATTGGGTCTAAATCCCAAATTACCTGACAACCCTCTACATCCTCTCTGTCTGTTAAGCCAATCTGTAGCTGGTACCACTGTACCAGTTCCGTACCATTGTTTTCTGATTTTGGTACGATTCTGGTAACTAACAAGGACCCATACGTAATTTTGTGAATCTGGTAAAATTCCTCTAGATAGAGGGGCTGGTTGTAAATGTGTTAATTTTAAAACTCCTAGGACCGAATTGCTAATATTTAAATTAAAGGAGCTTAATTGCAAAACTAAGGAATTTTGAATGTAAGTGTTCGGCCGAAAATGTAACAGAATTTGAATTGATATTTAATTGATATTGGGTTAGGCCTTTAAAGTAGGGGTGTAAACGGAGCGGATTCGGAGCGGATAATGCTGATACCATATCCACATTCACATTTCAATTAGCGGATACGGATACGGATACTCACATGTCAGGACCCTAGCGTCGTGAAACTGATTCTCATGAGTATTTTAACTTCTCTCATTTTCTCTTTATTATATACCCTGATTGGATTACCTCTTGATGTAGAAAATAGTGCATTTTTGTTAATATGTTCTTTTTAGTCTGTTTATAATTAGGCAATGTATTTTAATGCTTTTGGAAAAAATAAAAAATGTAACCAATTAAGAAAATGGTAGCTGCAATAAAATTTAGATATAATTTTTAGTGGTCTCTATGTGATCAGTTTGGTCTATTTTGCTCAGTGTTGAAATGAAATTCAAAGAAATTGTGAAAACATTTACAGTATATATCAATTAATGTTTCTTGTGTTTCCCAGCAAAATTTGAAGAAAATAAAATGAACAAACAATGAGAAAAATAATTGGCTATTTTTCATCATTTATCTAACATATTTTTCAGTTGTATATAAAATTTTGTGGGACGTGCGCCTATTGTGTTTGCATCATAACTTGTGTTTTGCTGCTCTATTGTTTTTATCATTTGCCAATTTTTACCGAGTAGAGATCTCGAGCTCGTCTCAGTGAATTATTAATTTTGTACTGCTTAGTTTGGTGTTTCGTGTTAATTGTGAGCTTGATATATGATCTTGTGAAAAAAATAGCTGGGCCCATCCCTGCTTTATTTTTGGTACTATTTTTTATGTTTTATCTTTTTTAAAGAATATATATATTCTCAACTAGAGTAATATTAATATATTTTTTACTTATAAATATATATATTTTCTCTCTAACTGTTTTATTTGACGCGCACAGAGTATTCGATGAAATGAAATGTCCTAGCAAATTTTTGTAAGCTCCATTTATAGGGTTCAAACAGAAGTATTATATTATTGGATAAACCAAATTAAATTCACACCGTGTGTTAACTTTTTTCCATTGTTTATCAATACACTGTTAACAAGTTATAAGCAGTATATGCCGTTCCATACCTTACTGAATGTTACCTTGTTATGTTTTTTCCCTTGTTTATCAATACATTGTTTTTACTCGAATTTTTACTGGTACTATTGTTCACCCAATTTGTAGGTAACTTGAAAGATGGCCGAGGGAATAGTTCGTTTTGTTTTGGGTAAGCTGTTAGATACTGCTGTTCAGGAGGTTTTACTATTACATGGTGTTGGCAAGCAAGTGGAGAGATTGAGTCGTGAGCTCAGTTGGATTCAATCTTTCCTAAAGGATGCTGACATGAAGCAGATTATAAATGAGGGAGAGAAGTATTGGGTCAAGGAGGTCAGAGATATTGCTTACGACATAGAAGATGTAATAGACAATGCCATTTTGTTGAAGGTTCCCACGAACCCTTCAAAAGGATGTTCTCGAATTGTTGCGGCTACTAAAAGAATGTGGAGGAAATGCAGAAAGATCCCGGCTTTTCACAACCTCGCCAATGAGATGAACGAGATTCTGGCACGGATTCAGGAGATCAATGCCAGTAGAGATAGATATGGAATCAACTCTTTGGGTGAAGGCAGTGGAGTGCAGTTGAGG
This sequence comes from Carex scoparia, assembly GCA_024447655.1. Taxonomy (NCBI): domain Eukaryota; kingdom Viridiplantae; phylum Streptophyta; class Magnoliopsida; order Poales; family Cyperaceae; genus Carex; species Carex scoparia. The sequence goes on from JAJHPE010000033.1 coordinate 4,826,872, forward strand.
CTACCGATCAGGCCCCCTGTGCTACCTAAGATTGATGATCCTAATGTTGTCGGCTTCGATCATGACAGGGACAACATTGTAAATCAGTTGCTTGACACGAGCACTAAAAGACGCGCTGTCATCTCAATTGTGGGACCTGGTGGGCTCGGAAAAACAACTCTTGCTCGAAAAGTCTACAATAGGTAAATATGATTATATGAAGCAACTATATGTGTCAAAAATAGCTTAATTAATAATATGATATTTTAATCTTTCTTGAAAAGTACTATATATATGTGTGTGTGTATATATATATATATATACATATATATACATATATATATATCTATATACATATACATATATGTACATGTATGTACATACATGTACATGTATGTACATACATGTACATGTATGTACATACATGTACATATATGTATATGTATATATAGATAGAGTATGGCTAATATGCTTTCAGTTGTACTTCGGCCGAAATACAACCAATGTATTTTTCAATTTTCGAAATCCAAGAATTCAATCCAAACCGTTAGATGTGTTCTCCATATTGAAATGTGCCTGGAGACCAAATTTTACATTTTTTGGAAGTTTTTTACTATTTATTAAGCCACTTTGAAAATCACTGATCCAATGGTTTCACTGTTTGGTTGAGCCACCATTGGATTAGCGATTTTCAAAGTGGCTTAATAAATAGTAAAAAAATTCCAAAAAATGTAAAATTTGGTCTCCAAGCACATTTTAATATGGATAACACGTCTAACGGTTTGGATCGACTTCTTGGACTTCGAAAATTGAAAAATACATTAGTTGTATTTCGGCCGAAATACAACCGAAAGCATATTAGCCATACTCTCTCTCTCTCTCTCTATATATATATATATATATATATATATATAGGGATGGGTTATAGTGAGTTGCGAAGTAAGAGGTCATTTTTACTTCAAGCTCACATTTTCATTTTGAAAATCCAAATAACCGATCCGAACGGCTCAACATGTTCTCCATATTGAAATGTGCTTGGAGACCAAATTTTACATTTTTGGAATTTTTTTACTATTTATTAAGCCACTTTGAAAATCGCTGATCCAATAGTCCATAAAATTTTACTGTTTTTTACTGCCATTTTCAAAGTGGCTTAATAAATAGTAAAAAAATTCCAAAAAATGTAAAATTTAGTCTCCAAGCACATTTCAATATGGAGAAAATGTTGAGCTGTTCGGATCAGTTATTTGGATTTTCAAATTGGAATACGAGTGTGAAGTAAAATGTTGTTTTACTTCACAACTCACCATAGCCCATCCGTATATATATATATATATATATATATATATATACATATACATATATATACATATACATATATATACATATATACATATATATACATATATATATATATATTAAAAGCTTAGTTTTTTTTCATATAAATAAATGAATCATAATTCTTTTACTCATCCTGTAAAAAATTTGTCCAAAAAACAGCTTCCTGTTGAAATTGGGTTATAAAATTTTGCAATGCATATATTATTGATAACTTAGATAAACAAGTTAACATGATCTGTCGTGTATCTTTAATTTAAAGCAAAGTCAATTGAAACATTCCGTGAAAATATAGTTTTTGAAGGAAAAATTCCCATATATGCATTGCACAATTTTAAAGATTTTCACTTCAAAAACATTATATATCGTATACGCACCTCAGAAGTTCATATTCATTAAATTTACCCATTCATTTATTAGTATCATTAGATTTTACCCAGACCAATTTTCTATTTGTAGTTAAATAAGAAAATTACTCTTCTACCCTGTCTACCTAATTTCTTCCCAAAATACAATCAATACTAATTTTTTTAGAATTATGGTAACTCTTGTGAAAGTTTTACAGAGAGTTCTGTTATCTTTCAATCGTGATATTTTTACTTGTTGATACTTTGGTAGAGTTTTACAAAAAAATAGTATTAGAGAATAAGGAGAGATGCCAAACTAAATTCCCATATACAGACTAGATGATTAGACAGCTAAAACTAAAATACTCTTGTGAAAAAAATAAAGTGTGAGAACCAGGCTCTACGAAAATATATATGTACATGTACAAATTATAAGCGCAGAGGAATGAAATATGATCCAAACTATCTGCTTTGTTTTCTACAGCGAAAAAGTCAAGAGATGGTTTGACATTCGCATATGGGTAACTGTCTCTCAAGAGTTCAATCTAATGGATATTTTGAAAAAGATAATTGAGCAAGTTGAGCCTCTCCCTCAAAACTACCTAGAAGGTGGAGAAGAGTATTTACTTACAAAGCTTTACAAAACTCTTAATGGTGAGGAGTACACTGTAGAAGACCATTTACGTCCAAACTCTCATGCCCCTCAAGCCGGTGAGAATGACACTCAAACATTGCCAAAAAAGTACCTTCTAGTCCTAGATGATATGTGGAGAGATGATCTGTGGACTCAAATTGGTGGTGTGCTACCTGATGCCAAGATTGGAAGTAGAGTAATCGTAACTACTAGAAACCAAAATATTATCGATGAAGCTGAACCATATAAACTTCCATACTTAACTGACGAGCGGAGCCTAGAGCTTTTGATGAAAAAGGCTCTGCCTAATCAAGATTTGAGTGAAGGGTATCTCGCTGAACTGAATGAGGTTGGACAACAATTTGTTAAAAAATGTGGTGGTTTACCCCTTGCATTGTTAGTTTTAGGAGGTTTATTATCAAAAAAACCTGCAAATTATGCTGCTTGGAGTAAAATGTTGCAAACTATGAACTGGGGTACTGATGGGAAAGACTGTACTCAGATCATGGCCACCAGCTATGATGACTTGCCGTTTGTTCTCAAATCTTGTTTCATGTATTTTGCGGCTTTTCCTGAAGACCATGAAATTAATGCTCAAAGATTATTGCGGTTATGGGTTGCTGAGGGGTTCATACCAAGAGAAGAATTCAGAACATTCGAGGATACTGCTGAGAGCTTCTTAGAAGAACTAGTGCAAAGGTATATATATATATATATATATGCTTCAATAGTTTTACATTCTATTACAGATTCATTAAACTATTACCATTTGATATTCTCTTTTTTTAGATAAGATATCCTACTTTTTAAATTTATTTCTCTTTAAAAGTCAATTCATATTCATGACTAACATTTATCTTATAGGTTAAGTATTTTTATTTAGTTCAAATACACTTGTTAGCCGTATTCATGCCAACATTTTTCATATAATACAGAGGATCCCATTTAATTAATCTTCTAATTTAATTTCAACAGAAGCTTGGTTCAAGTATCAGAGAGATCTCCCGATGATTCCATCATAAGTTGTCATATACATGATCTCCTTCGTGAACTTGCAATTCAAAAGGCCAAGGAGGAGAACTTTCTCACAATTTGCTCAAACCCTGAAAATTGGAAGATCAGCGCCAAGACACGTCGTGTAGTAGTACATTACTCAGGTTGCGGTGAATTGATGGAACATGCAAATCCAAATCTCCGTTCTTTGTTGTGCTTTGAGGGTCGAATGCCAAGTTGCTCTCGGCAAAGGCTGCTTAAGGTGCTTTGTCACATGGGTGGATCAGAAGATTCGGTAGATTGCGATGTTTTACATGGACTGAATCAATTAAGGTATTTTTGACTTTTGCATAATAAAACAGTGAAGTGATAAAAAGAGAGTATGATGAATTGTTTGTTTTTATTGCAATTTTCGTATCAAAGTTTTACAGTGAGGCTTTATATAGCCAATTTTTATCTAGTTTCTAACGGTTACATAATGGTCAAATAAAAAGATGGAGTTACTTTTTTTTAATTAATTCGTAACTCTCTTTTTTTCTACTAAAAGGTCAATGACGAAAATACCCCTAATAGGTCTGAGGTCTAACTGGTGCCCTAATTATCTTGTTTCTCAATACTATCCCTCATGTTGGGTTTGATTAACACTATCTTGTTCATGTTTTCTTCAAATTGTCTTGGATCTAATCCCTTCATAAAGAGATCTGCCAATTGGTCTTTACTTTTTACTAAAGGAGTTTCAATTTTCTTTGTTTGAATTTTTCTCTAATATAGTGACAATCCACCTCAATTTGTTTTGTTCTCTCGTGAATTACTGAGTTGGATGCAATGTGTCGTGCCGCTTAGTTGTTGCAAAACATTTTCATTGGTGTTTGAATTTTAATTCCCATATCCGCAAGGAGTTACTTGTACCGTTCGATGGTACCATCAAAATTATACTTAATTTAATATACTCATTTACAATCTATGGGTTTTCTTTTATCTTTTGGTAATTCTCACAACTTTAAGCCAAACCGAGTTGTTTATGGCTTCAAGGTAATTATTTGGTTCTTTTTTTATTTGAAATAGAGGTAAAAAATATTTGGTGTGGAGAGAATATTTTTATAGGAAATAAAGTTTTGAATAGGATATTGTATCTCGTATGTCACAAAGTCCCTAAACCTTGTTGTTGATTGAATTGTCTTTGATGATCTTCTTAATAGTGTATTTTCCACACTTGTTTATTCCAAGTTTTCCTCTTCCTCTTCGTTTTGTGAGATTTCTTCTATCTCAATTTCATCTTGTACCGGAATGATATTTTCCTCTGGTGTGGTATTTTCTATATTTGTATTACCTACTTGTGGTAATACAAATATGTTTGGTATTTCTATATTTGTTCAAGACATTTGTTTGATGTAAAATTCATTTTTGTTGAAGAAATTTGAAAAAAATTATTTATAAATTTCAATCCATTATCTGATCTAAATATTTTAATTTTTAAATCATATTGATTATATATAAAAATTGTAAATTCATGAAAGTGAGAAAATACTTCATTTTAATTTTTTAGTAAACGTAAAAAAGTTACTTTAGAAAAATCGTTTATAAAGATTACAAAATATTAGTATCCATTAAATGATTCAATTGGATCAGATCCCCACTCAAAAGGTTTCTCACTTTTACTATTTGATTGATGAAATGGTAATCTAGTATGTTGTCCTAATTTACATACTTCACTCCAATTTTGGAAAATCACGAATATATTTAAGGATTTTATCGGAATATTTTCCTAGTCTTTTATGCCAAAGAGTTTCTAAATTATCTTGTCTTCTAACATTTACATTGAATTTTTCATAATTTAAAGGGTAGATTTCATTTTCTAAAAAATGTTACCAATTATTTTTCCGGTTTTCCGATTTTTAAATATTACATATTTGAAGGAAAATTACATGACAATTTAATTCTTATATTAATTTTTTAATTGAAATTAAATTTCTAGAGAAACTACTTGTATACAAAATTTCTTTTATATTTTTTGAAAAAATATTATATACTCCCATGCTGTAAATTTTGGTTTTTTTCAACAACATATTGGTCATTTTGGATAGGTCTAAACTGGTCAATAAATATTGATTGAGTCTATGGTACTATGCATATCATGAGTTGATCCGTAATACGGATCAATATTTTCGTCCTTGAAATCTTATTGGTCATTTGTTTACTACTTTTAAGATAGGTAAAAAATCACTTGATCTGTTCTGGACCATCCAAAAGCAGTGATTTTCTATCTATCTTAAAAAATAGTAAAAAATTCTAAAAAAATATAAAATTTGGTCTACAAGTACATATTAATATGAAAATCATTTTGAATAGTTTGGATTGACCATTAGAACTTTGAAAATGAAAGTATTTATTCGTATTACGGACTAAATCGTGATATAATTAATATCATAGACTCACTCATTGATCTTTGATGTAAAACATGTGCTCTGTTGCAGCAATATCTAAAATTATTTGATTTTTTGAACAAGGATTTATAGAATTTGAAGCAATACCACAATAATTTGGGAGATCTTGTTGAGCCAATCACGTAATTAGTTGCTGGATTAGTTGCCTCACTTGATCTTGGTTTTCTTGGACTGGGTTGCTCAGACCCGTTTCACCTTTTTATTTCATAATCTTCCCTTGAAATGGAGACCTTCATTTTCTGACCAAATGGATATGATGTGTCTCTTTTATTAAACAATTTTTCTTCTTTCTATTCCTGAGAGTTCTTACGCTGCCCATTTTTCTTTTCTTTGAAGTTGCAGCCTTTTTTTTTTTTTTTCTATTTCTCTCGATCTCCTTCCCTTTCTAGTGTTCTTCTTTTTGGTCGGAGATGAGGATACAATAACTAACATCGATTTTGGGTGTGGCTATCTTTTTTCCAATTTGTAAACCTATTAGGGTGGTTTTGGGATTTTGTTGTTTGATCTTTTGTTTTATGTGGCTCTTGAACATTGATCCTAATCTCTCGGTTATGGATTTGATCAATTTCTTGCTTGTTGGAGCATCTCAGGTTGGTAAGCCATAGTTGCTGTTATTTTGGTTTGATTGTATTTTTCTAGCTTTCTAGTATTTTGCTGGTACGACACTACCCTTTTTCTGGTTTTATTGATATTTCTAGTACTGAGCTGGATAAGAACAAACACTCCTGTTATTTTTCTGGTATGGGTGGCTGCCTTGTCCAGCTCTTGGTGGCCTTTAAGGCACTTGGTTTATTTTCTATAATCGAGTTGTCAAATCATGGGCTCTAATATCATATTGATTTTTGCGGATTACAACAGTAAAGTGATAAACAGAGAGTATGATGAATTGTTTATTTTTATTGCAGTCTTAGTATCAAAGTTTTTACAGTGAGGCTTTATAAAGCCAATTTCTATCTAGTGCCTAACGGTTAATAATAGTCAAATAAAAAGATGGAGTTGTCTTTGTTTTTTTAACTAGTAAATCTTTTTTTTTTTCTAGTAATGGTCAATGACGAAAATACCCCCAGCAGGTTTGAGGCCTAACTGGTGATCTAATTATCTTGTTTGTCAACAGGTATTGCCAACTTCGTGGGAGATTGAGTAGTAACAGAAGATCTTTTGAGTTGTTCATAGGTGGCCTGAAATTTGTGGAGACCATTGATTTCCGTGGACTACATGATTATGGTGACTTGCCTGATGATATATGGAATGTGAAAACACTTAGGCATGTGATGCAAAATTGGGATTATACCTCAGGACCCTCATCATCGACTGACCTAAAAAATCTGCAAACACTAGAGTTTGTGAAGAGCAGAGAGTCATGGAATGCACAGTTGCCTAAACTACCGAATGTGCGCGATTTACGTATCAAAGTGGAGACCTCGTTTTCATGGGATTTAATGGCCAAGTTGCTTGATACACTGAATCATCTAACCCGTCTTAGATTATATGGCCGTGAAGTGCCGCAAACAATAGTGGAGATGGAAAGGTTTCCATTTTATCAGCGTTTACAATATCTGTATCTAAGAGAGCAGTCCTCACCCCCCAACAACAAGTTGTCACCTGTGGTTGGCATGTTTCCCATCCACGTCACACGGCTTACACTCTGGGATCTCCATTTCAAGGAAGATCCGCTGCCGGTGCTAGAGAAGCTTCGCAGCCTCAGGCAGCTCTTGTTGTATGGAGAAGAAGTGAATCAAAAGATGAACTGTTCTGCTGGAGGCTTCCAACAGCTACATGAGTTGACGTTTTGGAACCTAACTAATCTAGAAGAATGGGAGATAAATGAGGGTGCCATGCCCATACTTAAGGTACTGCTACTACAGAATTGTAGAAAACTAAGGGTGCCTCTCGGGCTTCAGTACCTGTCCAACCTCAAAAAACTTTTCGTAACTGACTGCAGCGAATTACAAAATCATGCCGATGAGATATGCAACGACATCTGCAAACATGTTCCCCACATAAATATATGATAGGGCCAGCTTCGATCTGTAGAATGCTTTCCTTTAATTTATTTGTGTTAGTGTTTCGATTATTTCGGTACTGCTATCATTTTATTTTCCTTTTAATTTATTTGTTTATTGTTTGGTTTTATTCTGGAGTTGTTGAATATGTTTTGAAATCTACAAAAGACAGAAGACTATGTATTTTATTTATAATTGCCAAACTTGTTTTCTTTTCCTTTTAATTTATTTATGTTTTCAAATAAATGATTCTGTTTCGTATAGTGGTACACATATTTTATTGAGGTCCCCTCTAGATATGTATTTCGAAGATAAAAGACAAAAAGACTGTATCATGTTGATTTGCTTCTAGCTGTCTATTTTTTTATTTTATTAATTATAAATTTTAAAATATTATTCTAGAAAGAAAAAAAAGGCTCAATTTTAAATTCTACCTCATAAACATGTTATCAGTTCGAGAAAAAAAAAACGAAAAGAAAAATTAAGGGCTGTTATATGGAAGTCTGGTTCATTTTTTTGTATCAAAATTTCAAATTTCAGTTATTTTAAAATTTAAAATTTTCCTTAATACTCTTTTAAAAGTTCTGATTTAAAAATTATATTCAATAAATTAAAAGAAAATATTTTGCAGGTTTATGTATTTTAGTATAGAAACAAACATATTAAATGCAAGATAATTGAACCTTGTATTCAGAATGAAGTGCAAGAAAGTCCATCCTGTTTTCTAAAATTGTTAACAATAATATCATTGATTAAATTAGTTTGATAACAATAATTAATATTTTCATGTACAAAAACAAACAAATTAAATGCAAGATAATGAATCTAAATTGTGAACGTATTCATTTAGTAACTCATTTTACCCTACAACCATTCTTCTTATTTTGTAATTAAAAAATAAAATTGTGAACGTATTCATTCGGTTAATTAATTTAAATTGTGAACGTATTCATTTAGTAACTCATTTTACCCTACAACCATTCTGCTTATTTTGTAATTAAATAAAAAATAAAATAGCATTTTTCAGCTATATGAATATATGAATCAATATATGACTTGACACATGTATTCAAAAAAATAAAAATAAGGATGATAATGTCAAAGTTCATAAACAAAAAACATATTGTTAAATATTTTAAATTTTCGGAAAGACAAAAACCAATGTTTTATATAATATCCCCACACATTTGTTAGTTTAAATCAACATCGAATTCCTAACAAAATTTGACCATAAAGCCAGAATCACTTACGCTTTGTGAAGGATTTTGACATCTATAATTCCAATAATATATTCAAATTTTAACATTAAATTTGTTGTTTTGACAAATATACTCCCTAATTTTAAATGGAGTTGTACCTTCAAATTACATTAGAATGTAATTGAATAAGAAAGCAAAAAAAAAGACGCTTCATTATTAAATAGAGAATAGTATGTTGTCGGTACTCAATACATATCATTATCAAGAATAGCTTTTCTTCACAGGAATTCAACACATTTAACTGCAAGTAGAGTAGGAAAAACACACCGATCCGTGCGGTGCCATGACTAACACGCTGTGACTTTAATCTCATGTCATGTTGTGCTGTGATAAAGTAAATATTTATATATACCATGCCGTGACCCAGATGTCAAGTGGTGGTCATGACATGCCAGTCACAACTCGCATGCCGTGTCCGAACATAACTTATCATATTTCTCATGTTTAACTATTTTTTTTTATAATTTAGGTTAGTTTATTCAAGTTTCACCATTTCATCAAGACCAAACGTTGATGAAATGTCTAAGTTAAAATATTTGTCTTACTGCCCAACTTATAAATAATTACATTAAAATTAACTTATAAATCTTATTTGTCTTACTGCCCAACTTTGTATAAAAACATTTAAAATTTATAAATTATGTATGTATATTGATTTCAGTGATTTAAATTCCACGTTTATTACTGTATGATCATCCTAAAAAAAGGTTTATTAATTATTACTGTATTATGTATAACACACTAATCAAGTTTGATTATATTTACTATTTTATCTGACTTTACACTAAAATAACATATGTTCCAAATGTACAGCATGAATGCCGACTGTCAAGTGACCACAAGACAAAGTGCAACCTGTCTGGTGCAATCTGACACCAAGTAGCAGTCCCCACTGTTATTATCTCATGTCTCGGTTCGCTCCAACCACTTTGTCACGGGACCTCCGTGCCGCAATTGCCAGTACTTTCATCTGTCTGACTCATGACTCGGACCCTGTTCTACCAATTTTTTTCTTGTTTAGAAATTTTACAAGTAAATTATTCAATCCAGAAATTTTAAAAATAAATTATTCAATCTGTTGGGTATCTACATGGACCGAATAAATGATTCGTAAGTTGCAACTTGTTTTTGTCATAAAGATATTATGAATACTATTGAATTCAAGGTTCTAATTAAATAACGATTATAGCGACATAGGGAGAAGACAAAAAAAAAAAAAAAAAAACTATTGTGAATATCGCAGCTATAACGGAAGCTATCATACATAGCTTTTTTTTCTTTTTTTTTAATTTATAGTCAATATTTCTACTAATTATCAACATGATTAATATTGGAGAATTGAGGTAACAACTAAAAATGACAACTAATCTAAGTCTATATTTTTTTCAATCATGCAAATAAGAAGAAAAAAATGATATACTATATAACATTATTTAATAGTTCATACTTCATAGCATTACATATTATAATAGAAGAAGACCAATTAATTTTGTAAGTGAAATGAAGTTAATATACCTATTTGAATATTTTATATATTATAATAATCAATATTAGCTTTCTATGAAACGAACAACGATAATTTTAAGAATATTAGACGAAGAGCAAACAAAATGAATAATTAATATTTGAATATTTTCAAATATATAATGAGAGACTAAATCACAAATAATAACAAAAACACATAGTTCGGTTTAGCATACTTATTATAGCAGATCATGTAGCATCATAAAAACGAACAGAAGTACATAAGCCCATGGAAATTGTAAAAACAATCCCATATAGCAATGCGGTAGCAATAGCGCTTAGCGCGTAGTAGTGGTAAGCTATTACAGCAATAGCAATCGTAGCTAAAATAACACACTTTTGTATTATAACATATCTTTTATGATCCGAAAAACTATAGCTAGCTATTTAGAACACTGATTGAATCAGAATTATTGATTCGGTCGTAATAGGGTTTTCTGGAATTTGGAATTCGTACCCTCTGAGTTAACTTAAATTTTGAGTTAAGATATGGACCGTCCGATTTAAATATGCACTATTATTAAATGGCTCATATGTTATAGGCATGAACCTGATTGATTCAAATTCTGATCTGATAGTCTGAAATTAACCCAAACAATACGTTAATGCATAGTATACCGATTACTGAAATTTGTGGATCTTTTCTCTTCCATTTGTACTTCATTGGAGAGAGACTAATGTGATTGAATCAATGATTTGGTGCTTTAAATTTTTACAGTGTATGGTCATTGATGTAGTAAATTGAGAAAAATTATTAGTTCAGTCCTATCTATTTATCCGAAAAATAATTCATCTTGTTTCAACAAATAATTTTTAATTTCTAAAAATAAAAAATTGCGGTTTTAGTCCTATCCAGTGGGCCCAGCTACTTTTCAGGAATAGACAGACCGGCAATGGTTTGGTACAGTATAAAACATAATTGCTTTGCGAGTAAGCGTACCAGTAAACACAATACCACATCCCCGACCAGCACCCCTGTTGTCAGTACCGCATACCAGTACTGTTCCTCATACTAGTATCATATCCGCAAACCTGATCTGGACTCATCTAAACACCCAAGAATTACATACAACTAGGTACCTACAATGACCCATCTAATTAAGAGATGTTTATATTCCAGCCCCTTGTTCCACATACCAAGACTTGTGTCACAAACCAGTACAGTTTGGACTGCTTTACTCAAACTGCGAACATCTAGAAAAAAAAAATATATAAACCCATTAGAGATAACGATATCTTTTGCTGAACGTCTCTATTGCCTCTCTCTCCCTCCAATTTTTTCAAATATATTCATAAAAACTATGAGATAATGATATGTATTAAATTTGAAACCAAATTATCAGTAATTGAAAAGAAGATGTTAAGATTTAAGTATACATCGGAATTGGGAACAATTGATCAGATTTGGAATGGAATCATGAAAGACAGCGATCTGGCCGGTGTAGGCATTGGTGTGGCAAAGCGCAGTGAACTGTCACCTCTCGAACTGAGTTGCACAGTGTGCGAAAGAGAGCCGGCGGCCTAAGTCGCACACCTCGCCGCTGATGCCGCCACCTCTTGGAGCTCTCGAACTGTCAGTCACTCGTGAAGAACCTAACAAGGCGTGGGAAAAGATGGAAGAGATGGCCACGCCAGTGTGGAACTGAGAAAGAGCGTGAGACGAGAGAGAGAGGCGAGGAATTGGGGATTGGGAATTTTAGTGGTTAAGGGGTCTAAGAATCGGATAAAATTAAATCCGTTTTAGATTTGATTCGTTAAATCACCACACTGTTAGATTTACATTTGATTGAGTTTACGGTAGATACTGCCCATCGGAACTAAATTAGGTCCGATGGGCATCGAACCTACACTGGTTCTCACATCTAGTGCAATGAGCAGATTCGGACCGTTTGTTTAACCGACACCTATTGAGTTTGATCCGGCTGGAATTAATCTGGACAGTCCATTTTTTATTGTACCCCTCGGTATTGAGGAACATGCAAAAGTGTTCATCTCAAAAAAAAAAAAACATGCAAAAGTGTTCATCTAGTATTTATTTTCCTCTTCATTAGGTGCGCTGGCATATATATTGGACTGAGGAATAATTCAAAGAGAGATTTTTGTAGGAATAATACATGTGCACCGATGCACCAACTCAAAAAACGGTTTAGATATAGGAATCTCATGTAATAAGATTTAGGTTATTTTTCGGTGCAAATCAGCATATAGATGTTGATTCATTTTTAATCAAGGTTCTAAGTAGAGATTATTGCGTCATCGAAGAAAGGCTAAAAAAACTACTGCGAATAGTGTAACAGCAGATGTATATCCCCAATATTTTTTGTAATGGAAAATATCACTGAAAAATAGGAACCATTGAATTTTGTTCTAATATGACTGAGCAGAATAATTAGATAATAAGGGGTTCTTTTCTTTGAAGTAAGGAGTTGTTTCTTTAGATGATTTTTTTTTTAAAAGATTGCTTCTTGGGGCTTCTATGTTATTACTCGGTTGCCAGATCAGTTGATACCAGTTGATACATACTGATCCAATGTTGTAGAATTTTTTTTTCAACCTCTTTTTTCTTGGTGTTCTTGCATCGATTAAGCAATTAAAAAACAGATATGGCAAGAAGGAACTAAAAGAAGTATTCAGTTGAGATGGTTTGCAATCAGTACCAGTAGTTGCCATAGGCAGTAACAATATTGCCTTCTTAATCTCTGCTTCAAATGTCTTTTTCAAGATATGACTTTTTTTTTTTCGAAGCTAGTATGTCAAGCATCTTGATTTGGTGTTTTGATTCATTGGCATTGATGTTATTTATGTAAGAAATTGTAACAAAGGAAGAAAGTTATTGTGATATCAGAACCCTTTTTAATGATAAATTATAAATTTCAATTGTTTTTTACTTGTAGGAAATTATGGAAGAATTTTTGGAAAATGAACTTTTCATGTACTTGAATTAATCAAAGTTCAGATTTTCGATTTGTAATATATCAGATTTGCAGCATTTAGCTAAATTTTTTTGTAAGAATTGTGAGGAACTATGAAGTTTTGTCATTGTTGGGGAATTTTTTTTAGTGAATTTTCGTTTCTATTATTTTCCTTTTGATCTAAGAACTAAACATGGTAAAAAAAATGATCTGCTGTTTATTTTTCTTTAGAATAATTGATAGACAAAATACCTGTGAATGTTGTTCCCTGAACCAAATTTGTGCTCCAAAAATGTTGAATTTAATCGAACATATTATGAATTTATCTTTCATTATTTAATAATCCACTTCGTAATTTGCATTGAAGAATGCCAAACAGCCCAAACTTGAGAACTAATTCACGTAACACAAGATATGGATCTTTTTATGTATTGCCACTAGCATCCATTATTTTTAGCCCATCCCAATTATTTTACAATTATTATCTGATCATTTTATAGTGGATGATGCTAGATAATTTTTCTGCACCATGTCAGATAAAATAATCTCAAATCTCAATCCTTTAAATGGTCCTGCTGTCAATTTCAATTCCAAAAGCGTTTCTCAATTTTCGTCTAATAAACCTGTAACCCACAAGGGAAAACGAGTGAGAAATAATTTATTATTTCTCAGTGCTGATTGCCACTCAGATTATTGGATTCGAAGGAAGTCCATATTCAAAATGAAATCACCGCACGAGAAATTAGCAGTTCATTTTAAAATGACGGATGCAAATGTTCAATATCAGTATCCAATCGAACAACAATAATTTCATAGATAAATCAGAACTCAATGAATCTTATCAGAATAAATGATTTAGGTCTAAATCTTTTAAACCATAAAGTCTGGTAATGTTTGGTTTCTTACATTTACAATTTCTAGTCTGGTAACACTGACAGATACCATAACAAGTATTCATCGTGTTAGGGCTTATACTATTCTATCCATCCTGACAATTTGTTAATGGAAATAATATAGAATCAATATCTCAATGTCTTCGGTATCAGAAAGAAAATCGATGATAAGACAGTTCTAACTTTCCTGACAATCGGTTAGCAGAAACAATATGAAATCAGTATCACAGTTATCGGAAAGAAAATCATTGATAAGACAGTTACCACAGTTCATTAATCTTACAGTCACAGTTTATATTTATTTAATATCCCCTACCCAACCGGTACTGGGTTCAGTTGGGGCCATTCACCATATGCGCATAAGGGTCCTGGAGTAATGTCTAGTAGCTAGCTAGACTTTACGATATATTAATCATTTTTCTCCACTATATAGAGGTTCAAGGATTACAATATTTAATATTCAATCAATTCAGTCACTGTGGTCTCAATCAATCATTTGAAATAAGAATCAATCAATCGATAAACAATATCAACATGACAGTCAACATACTTACCTGTAATTCAGTTTTAATTGTATTGGGTATGCATATGATGCAACAGTTCAATCAATGCAGTCAATCAAATATTCAAAATGCATAGCGAGTTACGATTTAATTCCTAGTATGAATCTCAGACTAATCCAATAACCTCGCACGTGATATCGTAGGGCAATAGGTGAGGTCCGCTAATAGTCTATTCTTTCTGGTCATTATGTCTCATCAGTCTTTATCATAATTATACCTACCTTAACAATAATATACACATTTATAGAATGAAGCACACTTACAATCATCTCTTATCATGCATGAATGATTAAAAAAAATACTCATTCTAAATAATTATATATTTAGATTAACTAGTTTATCATTTCATTAACCATTTCTAATTAAACTCCAATGCAATCCAACAATTCATATTTATTCAAAAAGACCCAGTCCATTTGTTTTCAGTTCAACTTTAATATTTCATATCCAGACCAAGTCATGGTCATTTTTATTGTCCATTAAATCTTCTCAAATATTCAAGAGGCTTATAGATTAACAAGTCCATCTATTTTTTTTCTTAATTTATTATTCAGCCTATATATATATAATCCAAATCAATTCAAACTTTCGGCCAGATTATTCATTTTATAAATTTCAACACCCAAGCAAACTTAATTTGCTACTACATTTCACAATAAAATAGGCTTGCTTATTACTTTACAATTAACAGAATTCTTGATAGAATCGAAGAAAGAACAATAAAAAGAAATATACCAATAGATGTGCAACATGGTTCAAGGAAAGAGAGAGCAACATTCAATCTGCTCAAATCATAAGTTTGCTCGGCAACTAATTCACTTTGCACAATAAAAGGAGGCAAAAAAAGTTTCACAGGAAGAAAGAAATTGAGAACCTTCATAGTACACGGTGGAATTAGAAGAGAAAAGAAAGAGATAAAGATGGAAACAAAAACGTGGGTCCCACGTACCATTAAATATTTATTTTGTTAATTTAACTCTTAGTTAATTAAGTGAAATTCAAATAGGTGTGTGTTTCTTCCAGCGACCACCACGTGGCCTTGTGCCATTTAGTACATAAAATGTTTGCATTTTTTTCTCTAACCTTTAAGTTATCAGAATTTGTGAATTAGTCCTCAACCTAAATACATAAATACTTACAAATATTTTCATGTATAAATTTTCTATTATCCACTACATATCTCATAAATTCTTGCATATTACAATCTTTTAAGTTTTTCAATCTAATAACATATACTTTATATCACTCAATTTAATATTGACAATCTGATAACAATTAACTTCAAAATAACTTATAATTTATTTTGTACAATAATATTTCACTCTAAATGTTACCAATTTTATTAAAACAAATACATTCAAACATTTTGAATATTACATTTAGTCATTAATTTACAACTTAGGTGCTAAATTTTAAAAACTTGTCATATAAATTTTAAATTTCGATTTAAGTAACTCATTAAATTGGTTATATAATGAATTTGTAGAATATTAATTTTTACTATTTTTGAATTTTTTTTTACTGCTATTTATGATTTATGAAAGATGACAAAAAAATAGCTTAAAATATTGACAATTTTTTTATTTTGAAGTCATTTTTTGCCATATTTCATAAATAATAAAAAAAATATAGTAAAAATAATTTATAAATAATAAAATTTGAAATTTGAAGTTTATATGATAGATTTTTGAGATCGTAACACGCAAAGCCTTATGTTATTCATAGTACTTGAGCCTTACTAAAAAAATATTTCCATATAATTGGAACATCACCGATGCGTATTCAAATAAAAGAAAAGAGTATTTTCAGGTAATTCATTTACATGAATAAACGTGTCTGTTTTGAAATTAATGTGAAAAAAATAACTCCACCAGCACGAAGTTTTCATTGCACTTTTCTTATCAAATCGCACAAATTTATAAGGGTAAATATGATATTATGAATTTAAGAGCAAAATATGTAAAATTTTCTTTAAATTTTATTAAAAACACAAACAAAACCTACAAATTAGTTTTAATGCATAAACAAATAATATGTGCCCGAAGCTGTATTCATTGCATCGTCTCTTGTCTACTTTCAGTTAATGATGGTGACCCGCTTATTAGTCGTAACGGTCGAATGCCATCATTTGGGGGAGTATGATAACAAGATGATGTTAATTATTTTTGGAATGCATAATTAGTTTTGTTTAATCAGTGAAACGTATTCAGAATAAATTTGGAGAGTAGGATAACAAGATGACAAGGTGCTGTTTAACTTTCATGAGGGAGAATTAAGTTTATGTGTTTTCAACCCACAGTATTTATTTTTACACTAATATTAATATATAAAATTTATATTTAGAATAATTAATTCAAACCTTAATTTTGTTCTTTAAATAAACAATACATTCATATTTTTATTTTGTAAAATAATAGAAGTTTCTAAAACTCAGAAATGTGCATTACTTATCCAAATAGGATTATAAATTGTAATGTTGTTTTAAAAATCAACAAATTGGTAAAATATTTGCAAAATTATTAACTATTTCAAGTATAATATTTCAATTTGAAAATTTAATACAGATATATTTTAGAAGACAATTACATTAAATATTTGAAGTTTCAATACAGTAAGAGTTTTATATAACATGAGTTTACTATTTTTTTTAAATAAGTCATCTAAAATATATAACATTTTACACAAATTATTCCATTAATATTTTATTTTTAAATTTTATGTCCATTTGTCTACCAAGAATAACAATCTCAGATTCATTTTAATATATTAATTTGATATAAAAGGATTATCATAAAATAAATTTAAAAATTAAGAAAATTACTTGAAATAATTAATTTTTATGACAATAGCTATATTTTAGTAATATAATATCAGTTTTCTCCATCATCTTTTTTTTATTTGTATTATTTAAATTTTGTGATGATGGTTTTCGACTTTGTTAGCATAATCTTAATAGATGATGCATCTTTACAAATTTTAATTAAACAAGTCAAATTATTATATATTTGAACAATAAGTTTGTTGTGTGCTTCTTTTTTGAGAGATAATATACATTAAAAGAATGTTATATATACTAAACTTTTGTCAGAAAAGCGGATATTTGAATGTTCAATCATTCTAAAGATAAATTGAAAATACTTGTATGTATATATTACTATGATTTGTTTTCAGATATATGCATTAATTGGTGTTCTCCGATCGTATGACTACAAAAAAAAAAAATTCCATTAAAATTTAAACGACAAATGAGTTTGTCTTATACAAGGTTCTGTCAACTTTCATGAGGGAGATGTTTATGTCTTTTTCACCCAGAATGTTTACTTTTACTTTGATAATAATATATTAAATTAATATTTCGAATCATGAATTCAAACCTTAATTTACATTAAATGAGCAATGAATTCATGGATATGAGAACACGATATATATTTATTTCAAAGAGAAATTTATTTTGATAATTTTATGTCATATTTAAAAACAACTCCATAAATTTAGGCAGTCGTTAAAAATAAAAATAATACAATTTTTTTTTTTTAGAAAAGTAATTAATTTAGATACGTTGACTTAGTATCAAAATTTTCATGTAATACAATAGAATTTATTTTAATGAGAAAATAAATGACAAAGTTTATTTTAATCAGAAAATCTCATGGGTACCCCTTTCATATCAGATCGGGTAATTGTTAAGTGCTCAGTAAACGAGGAAATCTCTTCTACATTGTCCGTACATATACAATACAATTTATTGTATATAAATAATTGGAGAATTTCCATATTACGGAATACATCAGAATATATTTAAGGAAATATGACATATTTTCTTAAATTATTATTACTAGCTAGTACAAACTAGTTTTAATTTAGTACACAACTACATATACGTACCCCTCATCATTTGATATGAATTCAGCAGAAGTTTTTGTACAAAAACTCAACTTAAAATCTTCAACCATTGTCTTTATCCCAAACGATAAATAAAATTGTCACTGATTAAATTAAAAATACAAAGCACACAAACAAGAAACTAAAAAGAAAACAATGACAAATATGAAATTGGACGCTTGGAGTAACATATGCATTGAATGGTGTCCATGGCTCTATTGGAAACGAATTAAAGGAACATGTTTGCATAAGTTGCGGATCTCATTTTCCTTGGCAGCACGGTCAGGGTCCCTGTTTGACCCATACCACAACAATTGTTGAAGGTTGGTTAGGTGTCGTAGTCCCTGAGGAACACAAAAATGTGGAGTAGAAGTAATAAAGAGTTCTCTAAGAATGGGCATGGCCCCCTCCTCTATCTCCCAATCCTTTAGATCGGGAAGGTTCCAAATACTCAGATCTTCTAACTGGCTGAAGCCTTTAGACGAACAACACATTTTTTCATTAGTACCTATCTCATATAGCGTGAGCTTCTTGAGGCACTGTAGTTTTTCCAGTGCCGGCATTATGTCTTGCAGGGATTTGAGTTGACCCAAAAAAAGATGAGTTAGATGAGGAGGCATATAAATGGGCATTTCACTCAACTCATCCGAGTCATGAATTTGTAACCTGAGAGATTGTAGATTCAGATAAAATGGGAAGTCTCTCGTGTCTAATTTTCCATTAAAAGGTATACAGTACCTACTGAAGAGTTGGAGGGAGATCAGGTGCTTTAAGGTGCTTAGGAAAGTGTCAAGTCCCTCCCATGAACGTGAATTGTATGTTAATTTTAGTGTACGTAAATTGGGTACATGAGGTAACTCTGTTTTCCATGACTCTGTTTCCCATGATTCGTTGCTAAGCACCCAATTAAGTGTTTGCAAATTTGGTAGTTTTGCTGACGATGACAATGTCACATGAAATCCAATGACATGCCTCAGTGCTTTATGCGATGATAACCCAAGTGGCGATGAGTAATCATAGTTTTTACTTGCAACGGTTTGTAAAAACATCATGTTGCTTATCACTTCCTCCAAGGATCTATCCTCACGACTGGGATTGGGTATTTTACTTTTAGTAAAATTTAAGTATCTTAACTGAGCCAATCCTTCAAACATTTCCAATTTAATTTTGGCACTAGAATACCTTAACACTTTGAGCATCCTTTGCTTAGAACAATTTGGCATGCATCTAGTACCGAAGCACAACAGAGTGCGGAGGTTTTGGCTCATCATGAGTTCATCACAATCTGAATTGTGAACTGCCACACGACGCGCCATACACAAGTTATACTGATCATCTGGATGTGAATACACTATGAGAAAGTTGTCCTCTTTGGCTTTTTGGAGAGCGAGATCCCGTAGGAGATCGTGTATGCGGCAATATTTGATAGAACCATCCTCAGATCTAGATGTTACTTGAACCATGCTCCTATTATACAACAAAACAAATTGTTTTGAGCAGACAAGCACATTCGATTTGGAGAGTTCATAAATGTCATAACTAAATAATTAAGGATCACATTTTTCTACCGATATTTTTATTAATAGGAAAAATAAAATAAAAATAACAACATCGAGGAATGATTTCGGTGAATTTCGAAATCTAAGTAGAACGTTATGGTTTATAACATTCAGGATACTATAGCTGGACGTTATAAACCATAATGCCCAGTCAATCTGATTGAATATTCGCTAATTAATCAGAAAACACTGTACCTAGGCCATTATTGTCCATAACGGCCAACTACAGTGTTTTTTTTAGTTCAATTTTATAACGATATGGTCGAAAAAACACTGTAGTATTTTTATTAATTAGCGATAATCCAATCAGATTAACTGAACACTATGGTTTCTAACGTCCAGCTATAGTGTCCTAGACATGATAAACCATAACGGTCTTCTTAGAATTCGAAATTCACCGAAATCATTCCCCATTATTGTTATTTTTTATTTATTTTCTTATTAATAAAAAATCCACATTTCTCTAAGGTAAGCACTAAAAGAAAATACTAATTATATATTATAATATTAACTTTCATAAATTTTCTGGACTGTAAATTTTTCATAAAGGAAAATAGTTAGCCTCAAATCAATTGAGTTGGATGGATCTATAGATAACTAGAGTGAGAGAAATTTCTGAAGTCCAAAAAGTCGATCCAAACCGTTAGATGTGTTCTCCATATTGAAATGTGCTTGGAAACCAAATTTTATAGTTTTTTGGAATTTTTTTACTATTTATTAAGCCAATTTGAAAATCGCTGATCCAACTGTTTCACTGTTTTGTTAAGCCACCGTTGGATCAGCGATTATCAAAGTAGCTTAATAAATAATAAAAAAATTCCAAAAAATATAAAATTTGGTCTCCATGCACATTTCAATATGGAGAACACATCTAACTATTTGGATCGACTTTTTGGGCTTCGAAAATTGAAAAATAAATTGGTTGTTTTTCGACCGAAATACAATCGAAAGCATATTATCCATACTCTATATATATCGAGAGAGAGAAAGAGAGAGTTGGGTTATTATGCATTGCAATGTATAGGCCATCTTGTACATTGCACTATAAATTGTCATATTCAAAGTCTAAATAGCCGATCCAAACCGTTCGATTTATTATCCATATTAATATGTATTTGGAGACCAAATTTTACATTTTTTGGAAACTTTTTACTATTTTTTTAGATTTATTGAAAATCACTATTTTTTTATAGTCCAGATTTGTTGAAAAACAGTGATTTTCAATAAATCTAAAAAAATAGTAAATAATTTCCAAAAAATGTAAAATTTGGTCTCCAAACACATATTAATATGGAGAACAAGTTGAACGGTTTGGATCGGCTTTGAATCCTACGATTTATCGTCCAATGTACAATGGGGCCTATACATTGCAAATATATATATATAGTAAATCTAGGGTGTGACGTGCTCACCAAGAGGGTTTGGTGAGCACAACTCAAAAAAATACATCGGATTGGCTTCAAATGACGAATCCAAACCATTGAAATCCATGTACTTCGTGAGTGATGCATGTACATGCAAAATTTTGAAAGTTTCGAATTCATTTGCCACGAGGTCAAGCGGTCAAAGTAATGATGAAAAATGAATATATCAAAACAACTAATAGAATAACTTATTAAAAGATTCATTACTTTGACCGCTTGACCTCGTAGCAAATGATTTCGAAACTTCCAAAATTTTATATGTACATACATCACTCACGAACTACATGGATTTCAACGGTTTGGATTTGTCATTTGAAGCCTATCCGATGTATTTTTAGAGTTGTGCTCACTAAACCCTCTTAGTGAGCACGTTACACCCTAGATTTACTCTCTCTCTCTCTCTCTCTCTCTCTCTCTATATATATATATATATATATATATATATGAGTAGAACTAGGGTGCTCCTAGGAGTACTAAGTCCTTTTGTACTCTTAACTCTAAAATCTATCGGATTAACTTCGAACGATGAATCCGAATCATTGAAATCTTTCTATCTTACGAGTGATGCGTCTACATGTGAAAATCTTAAAGTTTCGGATTAATTTCGTATAAAGTCAAGTGGTCAAAAGGCTTTCAAAAGATGAATGCATTAAAATTAATTTAGAAACCTTCTAATTTTGACCACTTGACTTTATCCTAAATTAATTCAAAACTTTAAAATTTTCACATGTAGACGCATCACTCATAAGGTAGAATGATTTCAATGGTTTGGATTCATCGTTTCGAAGTTAATTCAATAAATTTTAGAGTTAAGAGTACAAACAGGCTTGGTACTCCTAGGAGCACCCTAGTTCTACTCATATATATATATATATATATATATATATATATATCCCAAAGGGCTTTTATGGAAATAAATATTGGAACTAGCATTTGTACAACGAAATCAGCACATTATACTTAAATGTGTAAAGTATTAAATGAAGTAATACCTCTGCACTAGGTCCTCCAAGAAACTCTCTGTCGTTTCTTCTAACATTCTTTCATCTTCTTTTGGTATGAAGCCCTCTGCAATCCACATTCGAAGTAGATCTTGGGCGTCGATCTTATAGTCCTCGGGAAATGCAGCAAAATACATGAAACAAGATTTAAGAGCAAATGGTAGGTCCTCATAACTAGTACCTATAATTTTCTCTCCATCGGCAAACCACATTGTTCGTAACACCTTATTCCAAGTAGCATAGTTGAGTGGCTTCTTCGTTGCTAATAGGCTTCCTAAAAGCACTAATGCGATAGGTAGCCCATTACATTTATTGACAAATTGATCTACGATGTCAGAAAGACCGTAATTAGCAATTTTAGTTGGATCCTCATTAGGAAGAGCCCTTTTCAACAAAAGCTCTAAGCTTAACTCTTTCGTTAATAACCCAAGTTCATATGGATCACACGCAGGATCCGCATGCTTAGCAACATTAAGGTGCCTTGTGGATAGAAGCACTCTACTTCCATTATTTTCATCTGGGAGTGCATTTCCAATTTGAGTCCATAGATTGTTTGTCCAAACATCATCAAGGACTATGAGGTATTTTTTGCCTCTAAGAGACTCATGAAGCTTTCTTGGAGAACCATCTGTATTTGATTGGTTGAGTTGTTCTCCTATCTTTCTCAAAATATCAACTAATTCAAACTTTTGAGAAATATCTACCCATATGCGATGTTCAAATTGCGTCTTGATATCATCTCTACGAAAAATAAAAGATGTATTAAATTCTAGTATGACAAAAAATTTAATATGATAAACTGATCAACAAAAAAATTATTCATGAATATTGTTGGTCTGTCAAAAATTAGCTAAGCTTTGTTAACATTTAAATGTTTGTTGTAAAATATGAGGATTTAGAGAGTTAGATCAAATTGGACAGTAAAATAATTGCACATTTCCTAAATGTTTGCTAATAGAAGGTCATGTCACAATCCCGAATTTTTAATTAATATAAAAAATACAAAATTCACAAATCTACACTCCATTTGCAAATATTCCGGACCCAGTCCAATCCGAGAAATTATTTCACGGATTCAGGCTTTGGATCCATGAAATAATTTTCCGAATTTGAGAAATCTATTTTTGGAAAATTATTTACCGGAATTAGGATTTTAAATTTTCATTTTTTAATTAAATAGAAAATGTTATGATTTATTTATTTTTTGAATTGAAATATTGAAAATATTTTTATATTGCTATAAACGTTGATTCGGGAAATTATTTTGCAGATTCAGGAGTTGGATCTAGGAAATTATTCCCCAATTTGGGCAGATTACGATATTTTTGCAAATGGAGTGTAGAGATGGAAATTTTTAATTTTTTTAGTATTAATAAAAATGTCCGCCACAATCCGCTTATCTCAAAACCAGTTCACCCATCACAGATTCGATCAAATGCTAATAATTCTGACCTGACTGCTACCAATTTATGTTTGTTAGGATCCAAATTGAGTACGTCTATATGACACATTTGCTAAGGCGTCAGCCTTACAAATGAAACGTCTTAATACATACTTTTTTTCATAATCATATATATGGACTTGATTTATAACATTTGACTTACAAACTAATTACAATTAAGAGGCAGTTGCAAGTCTCGTAAATCATAGATGCACACGACAATTTGTTCGATAAATGTTGTTAAATATTTGGGTTTGACAATTTGGCAAATCAATTTAGGTTTTTCTTAAATATATAAAAGAGGAGGGATCCACTTACAATATTTTTGAGTGACACCAAATTACATCATCTATTTTTAAAGTTTTGAAAGTTCAAACAATCGGTCCAAACCGTTCAACATGATCTCCATATTAAAATGTGGTTAGAGATCAAATTTTATATTTTTTTTGAATTTTTTTAATATTTATTAAGTTTTTTACAAAATTGTTGTTTTCAGACCATTGAATTTTTGTACCCATCTTAATAAATAGTAAAAAAATTCAAAAAAAATATAAAATTTATCTGAAAACACATTTTATTATATTCAACATATTGAATGGTTTGGATCGACTATTTAAACTTTAAAAATGTAGGGTGAAATTCGGTGGTACCAAAAAATAGTGTAAGTGGATCCCAAGCTAGGGCCACCTCTATATAATAATATAATTTCATAATTTCTGTAAAGCTTGACGTTGAAGTCATCACTGGCCAAGTTAGAACCAAATTGAACCAAGTCTATATTGTTGCAAATCAACTTGAATCAAACAATTAATGGATTTTCAAAACTACAAGTATGCAATAATTAAAATATACATATATGTTATATACATACCTGTTGTATACTTTTTGCGCGAGAGTTGTCTTTCCGAGTCCACCAACGCCCCAAATCGAAACCACAGAACGTCTCTGAACGGTCTCATCAAGCAACAAGTTGACAACATGATCTTGGTCTTTCTTGAAACCGACAACATTACGATCAACGTCCGGTATCACGGGTGGCCTAACAGGGAGTATTATCTCTCCAGTCCCCTCACCCAGATTATTGATTCCAAAGGTTTCTCTGCTCACCTTGATCTCTTCGAACCTTGTCTGGATCTGTCTTATCTCATCGACAAGTTTCTGTACAGCCGGGAGTTTTGTAGTATTGTTTATAAGCCTTTTCAGGTTCTTCAGTATGCCGGTCGATCCGGTGGATTTTGGTGGGACCTTGTTAATTAGAAATATTAGAGAGAGCAAATTAAGCCGGAGATTTATAGCATAGCCTAGTGGGACTTTACAAATAACACTTTTTTTTTTTCATTACTTGTATATTTTATAACTTGTATTGTACTGGACCGTTGGTGTATTGTACTAGGCCAACTGGTCATCATTTTAACTACAATGACACTTAATTCATCCTTAGGTAGTTATAAAAGCAATCGTAATATATATGATGATCCAATCAATAAATAAACAAAATTCAGTTTATAAGAAAGTTTCAGACCTCCAAGAGAAAGGTGTCAATGACATCTTCAATCAAGTGGGCAACATCTCTTACTTCCTTTATCCAATGCTTTTGTCTCTCATCTGAGATATGCTTCTTGTCAGCATCCTTGAGAAAAGCTTGAATTCTTTCGAGGTCACGCCTCACTTTCTCCACTTGCTCATCGACGCCGTGTATGAGTAAAACCATCTTAATTGAACCATCAACGAGCTTTTCCAGCACAAATTTAACAATAGTCTCAGCCATCCCGTTTATGTATTCTACTTGGCAGCTGAAACTAGCAAGAGATAACAAAAAAAAGTTGGTGTATTAGTTCAAGATAGGCAGGATATATGAGAGGATCGGATCTTGAATTTAAATGCCTGAACTGGCCGCTGGTTAATGCATTATTTCAAAGGTTAATTAATTAATTGATATTGAAGGTTGATGAGCACAATATTCTAAATAATTAACGGCTGATGGTTAATTTCTTTAATAATTAATTATTATTTTTAGTGTTCTAAATAGCTTGTTATAGTTGTGCAATAGCTACGCTATAGCATTTTCAGACCAAAAATGTTAAACTATGAGATAAAAATGTGCTAATTCAGCTACAACTAGGGTTGAGTAAATTGTGCATAACTCGTGACTCGTGTAGAACTCGCTCATTATCGCTCATTAACTTAATGAGCCGAGCATGAGCATACCCCAACTCGCTCATTAAGGAACTGCCACGTCTAATCCTGCCACATTTAATTCCAATTTCTCGAATTAAAATTAAAATTGAATAAATAAAAATATCTCCTAACCTAAACTTACGCTCCAGACTCAGTCCAAAAATTAAAATTGATAAATGACGCTCTAGTGCTTCACTACCTCAGCTTAAAGTGCTGCAGCCTAAATTAAAATTGATAAATTTGCTTATGGACATTTTTATGTTAAATTAGGTAATGTTTAATTATATAAGTTATGACAATTTGTTAAATTATATAAATGAAAATTAGTTTTGATTTCTTAACTTGCTCATTATTCATGACTCGCTCAGTTGCTCATAACTCGCTCGTTAATTAACAACCCGCTCATTATCGCTCATTAACTAAATGAGCCAACCATCAGCATACCCCAATTCGCTCATGCTCGCTTATTAATTAGCCCTAGCTGCAGCCGCAATAGCTGTAATAATATTTTTTTTTCTTTATCAAATTTGATATGAAATTTATTTACATTGTAAAAACATGTCTACAATTTTTATTTTTTTTATTATAAACAAACATTTTATCAGTGTTAAATAATTATTTAAGCTTAAAAAAATATTAATGATTTGGCTAGGAGAAGAAACTAGATCCAGTTCAAATATACAAAAATCAAAAGAAAAGAGAGTGAATTTTTTTTAGGATATTCAAATGCACCTCAAATCTATTTTTCTTATGGTCATTTTTTTAAAAACTTAAAACAAATGGTATACATGTATTGCACTAAAAATTAAGAATAATTATTTGAGTCTCCGCACTCCAATGTTCCCAAAGTTTTCGCTGCAATATTTTAGAGTAAGGGTTTGTCTATAGTACAACATAGTTATTTTGGCTATAGTGCTGTAATTGGATTTAATTAAAATCCAACCTTTAATCTCTGCCTTTGATTTTAATTTATTTAGGATAAAAATGTCCCTTTTTTTTATCTTTTTCCCAGACTTCGTTATTTCTTTCCTGCTAATCTATAAAAAGAAGGTATGCCATTATTGACACATCTTCTTTCTGTGATGAAGACATGAAGATGTCTTCCTCTCATCCCTCAAATTTTGCTAATCGTGGTTGATCTCTTCCTCTCATCTTTAAATATCGCAAATGATCTTTTTGAACGAAGAAGAGAGGAGAAATCGTAGCTGATCCATTTGAAAGGAGAAGAGAGCATAATTTCTTTGTCGTGCATCGTCGTCGAAGGTCTCTTGAGACCTTAGACTGGACGGAAAGACGAAGAGGACAAAGACTAATATGATCAACAGATCATAAAATGGTTGTTCAAAGACTATTATACCCTTTTCCACTAACATTAGTGTACAATATGTGAAACGGAGAATTAAATTAACGATTTAATCTACACCGTTCGAAAGATAAAATCAGTTTACTGTATTATAGACAGTCCCGGGTTTGTCTATAGTACAACATAGTTATTTTGACTATAATGCACTAATTAATTGGTTTTAATTAAAATCCAACCTTTAATCTGTCTTTGATTTTAAGTTGTCTCTCTTTTTAGTGTCTGCACTTTCGTCTCGGCATTAATCTTAATAGGTATAATTACTTGAAATTTAATATTTTAATACTTGAAAAACAATATATTAATATTTTGATGAATAACTTGTTATGATCATTTCTTTTCAGTTTTTCAATCGACTGCGTCATCCTCTTTCTAATAAAGTAGTGAGAACTCCGTATCCGACAAAAGTCATCGGTGATGTCACTCACCGAAGCCCGGCCAGTGGTGCTGCTTCTGATATTGGCAAGGTTATTTAATTTAACAAGTTATTTTCTTTTCTGATTTCAGTAATGGGATTATGGAGAGAGAGAAAGAAAGAACATTAACCACCAACTCTCATCCAATCACCGCCCCTCCCGTCTACTCCAATTAAAGCCATCTTTTTGTCTACAGCATCTATCAACTATTTCCACTTACACTTTGATCGGAATCAAAACAAATAAGAAATCAGTAGAATAAAATACATATGATTTTGAATTGAAATATTTTGATTAGCTAAACAATTTTCATAGAGTGAATTCATTCTTAGAGATTTTATAATTATACATATAATTTTGAATTGAAATTTTCTAATCAACTAAACAACTTTTTCTACAACATAGAGAAAGAAAAATGAAAGAGAAGAGATGGATTCTTACCTAGTTAGAAGAGACGAGAGGCACTGCAGTGGTCGATCTTGATCGGAACAAACGCGGAAGAAAAGAGTGGGCTAAGAGGGGTCCTATAGTCTTTTGCTTCTGTTCTGTATGATTCTCGCCAAATTTTTTAGTTGTGGCTGGAACTTTTCGATGCAATCTGAGAGTAGAAAAGTTGTGTGGAGTGAAATTGTCTCTCTCACAGTCTTTACTTCAGATCAGACGGGGAGAATTCTGATTGTATTTCGCGTTTTACGCGTTTTTGTTCCGTTCTGATAAGAGGGTTAGTGCTCCCAAACTTTGGATTCCTTTTTTTTTTTCGTGATGAACGTTTACCATAAGTCCAAAAAATTTCTCTGTTATCATAACATTTAGTTCTGGTATCTGTTGTTATTGATAGAGAAAAACAGGGGGCAATTTATCATCAATCAGAACAGTTTGTAAAGCGAACGGTTGGGATTTACTCGTTCCTTTACTCACGGGAAAGTTATTGCGGACTGATTATAGGGCAACAGCTGTGTCATATTTTACACTTTTGATAATCTGCTCAATCTGTTAGTGCGCACTGTCAAGGCACTTTCAAGCCACTAGCCCTTGTCTCCTCTCCAATAATTGCTAGGAATTGTTGATAGGATTGAAAAGTTAAAGCTTTCCACTCAAAAAAGAAAAGAAAAGTTAAAGCTGGTGTTAATAAACCAAAGGAAAAATTGATAGGTGGGACCTATAACACAACTGATAAGTATTTTAGGAATTCACATCCAGTGCAATACCTGAGGTGCAATGAGTAGATTCGGACCGTTTGTTTAACCTCACATGAATCTCATAACAGACACCTATTGAGATTGATCTGACTGGAATTAATCTGGACCGTCCAATTTTTATTGTACCCCTCAGGTATAGAACATGCAAATATGGGCATCTAGTTTTTATAATTATTTCCCTCTTCATTTGGTTTGGTGCGCTTGCATATGGTGTCGGTAGGTAGCTCAATTAATTACTCATTAGTACATTCAGTTATTACTTTTTTTTCCGTCATTTTCATTCATAACCAAAAAAATAAATAAAATAATATTAATAATCAGATCCCTAAAAAAATTTCATCCATGTCCAAACCGCCCCCCCAGGGGGTGGTGTACCCCCCACCAACCCGCCCCTCCAGGAAGCGATTTACTTAATTTTTTTTTTTTTTTTAGAATTTGAATTTCAATCTAAATAATGAATGTATTTTTTTGAAATTATAGATATGAAATTAATGACTAAAAATAATATGAAATTAAAAGAAAGGAGAAGTAACATCTCTGATCAGTAATCTATTAGTACTTCCTTAGGGCAAGTGCTTTCATTTGGTCGACTAAATCGTCACTTTTGATTCACAACCTTTATTTGCTTCATTTGGCTGAACTATTATTATAGTCATGTTTCACTATATTCATTTTGTTTTGTAAATTGTGAAGTCAATTGCATGAAAATCCTTTTGCCGACGGCCCAGATTGATCAATAATCTATTAGTATCTCATCAGGGCAAGTGCTTTCAATTGGTCGACTAGATCGTCACTTTTGATTCACAGCCTTTATTTGCTTCACTTCAGTGTTCATTGGCACCTTTATTTGTTATGTATGTGCCAATGAACACTGAAGTGAAAATATGATATTATGAAGTTTAACCCTGCATTCAGATGTTATTTGATTATTTTGTTCACTTATGTTTTAAACTATTCACAAATCATAAAATACATCGTATTAAAAATATAAACAAATACATAATATTACAAAATACATAAATTATAAACATAATTATAAATAATCCATCACCGCATTACAAAAAAAATTAAGTAAACCGCCTCCTGGGGGGGCGGTTTGGGCATGGATGAAATTTTTTTGGAAATCTGGTTATTAATATTATTTTATTTATTTTTTTGGTTATGAATAAAAATGACGGCTTTTTTTTTTACAACACTGAATTGTATATATAAATTTTACAATTTATTTTAATCTAATGCATAACTTATGATTCATATTGAAAGAAAAGAAAAAGATATTGTTACTCGGATGGCATTGATCTAATAGTCATGAATAATTACGTCATAATATTTTTTCTTTACAAATTTAGAAATTTAATAAGGTGTGTATATATATTATATAGTCTCAGGCCGGTAATATTTCTCCTCTTAATTCCTTCTCTTTTCTGATTTCTATGGTTATTCTAAACAACGTAAAACAGATAAAAAGCTTAGAACACATCAGCAAACCATTGATTAAAATGCAACTAATTGATGTTTAAAAATTGTGTATATGTAGGCGACAATTGATTAGTCGAAAATTGGTGCATATTACTAAAATTACACCCTTTTTTTTCATGGGTAATGTTTAAAAATTGCACTTTTTTTAATTTATCTTAGTTTCAGTATTGTAGACCAAAAATAGATTAGAAAAGCACCAAATTGGGCCAAAATTCTACATTTTTTTACATCGGTGTCCAAAAATTACCAAAGTATTTTAGACCAAAATTATTCTAAAATACCGATATTGTGTTAAGATTTGACAAAAATTGACCAGTCTTCTTATGATTAAGAAAAGCAATAGTGAAATTAAGTTTATAGCTCCAGTCTTCTTATTAAGAAAAGGTATATTGGAGCCTTCTTAGGCTGCCAAGATGTAGCTCTTTAAAGAGTATTGATGCTGCTTGAATAAAGTTGTTATTTTGCCCTTCTGCTGAAAACTGATAAATCAGACGGCATAGACTCTGATTTCATCAAAATAAATACTATAGACAGATAGAAGACTTCATTCTCTACAGTTTAGACATAAATTTTGATTAAAAATCATTTTCCTACTATTTTCTATGAATTTTTGAATTTCAGCTTTGTTCTTTCTTCCTTTTCCTGTTACTAGTACATTGACAGTGGCCTCTAAGCCACTGTTACCTGTTGTGAACCAAACCAGACCCCTTAGATGACTTACAGACCCTTGATACAGTCCCTCATATGTAATCAAGTAAGGACTCAGTGCTAAGAAGCAATGTAAACACTACTGGTACAATGGAAAGCACCAAAGCAATGAAAATGACCTCTGTCAGCTGATTTGCTGATACAAGAAAGTACAAGGACCAAATTGCAAAAGTGACACTACAATCAATTAAAGGACTTAAAAATACATGAGATGCACACAAATTTTACAATATTTGGATTTTATTTCGATTTACTATGAAGTTTTAAAGTTCAGCTCTTTGAAATAAAAAAAAAAAAATCACTAAAATGGTCACATGACTTCTGACAGCCGCATTGGCAATTTGAGGATCTTAAAAGGACTGAAATGAAAAATAAATTATATAGTCAGATAGAGGACTTCAAGCCAATCAGAATGCATAACAAATTTGCATTAATTGAATTTTTATTCAATTTTATATTGAATTTCAAGTTTAAATATTTCAAAAATGTGAAAATATGGCAGTACATGGACAATTACACCCCTCTGCATAAATAAAATATTTAAAAATAGAAATCAATTCTGAAAAAATTATAACATTAATCATAAGCATAGGTCAGATCTTCTTTCAAGATTACATAATAAAAATTCAGTGCTTTGTTAACAAATCTAATAAGAAAAAGATCAATTTGGCACTTTAAAGGAATGAATTGTATAGTACCTCAACCCAAGATCCATGCTATGTCAAATCAAACCCCTGCAGTGGCCTAGAATACCTCTAGAGGACAATAACCAAGCTACTGACAAGTCCATGTAAGCTTCAGGCTGTCCCTGAGATCAACCGATACCGAACCAGTACCAAAACGATGAGTCAAGATCAGAATTGTGATTAATCTTCTATTAAATGTCAAATTAACATCCTGCCTAATCTATAACACTCAAGACGATGTGAAAGATTCAAACAATTGAAGAAAAACACAAGAAATCTGAAGAAAATCGGATCATGACCTTGCCGGTACCGATAAGTTCAACCTACACTGCAAGCCACCGCCTTCGTGGTCGCCGATGGCCGACAATCTTAGCAATGGACCCCTTTCACCATGGCGATGCCATCCATGCTCTAAGCTGGCGCGGCCGTGGCCGGAAACTCACCGGAGGTCAAAACCCTAGCCCCAATCAATTGTTTTCAGTTCATATCAAAAGAAGCACGAACCTCAAAGCACACTGGACCGTTGATGAAGGCAAGTTCAAAGGAGAAGTGCAAATCTGCAGGAAGTTGATTCGAAGGCCGAAATTCAAACCAGGCCCAACGGTTCCTGACAGTCGGGCCCAAAATGTCAATAAGACAACGGGCCGCCTCAGCACGATTATTGGCGCGCCTCTTGTGGAGCCCAAAACCAAATTCTATTAATAAATAATGAAGCCCAAGCGTTTTATATATTTTTTAGGCAAAAAGACAATTATAGACTGTTATATTTCCCTGTACCATTTTATAATTTTTTTTTGAAAGATACATAATTATTTTTTTTTGACAAGTGTACGTATATTTATGCAGCGGTTATGGATAAGTTATAGTACAAATAATTAATTAGTTGTCACAATTATACTAACTTAAACACAATTGTAATAGACATTTCTTATGATGTTCATGACATCTCGTGAACTTATTCAGCATACACAACTATTAACTTAATAACCCAATTTTTTTTACTTTTGTTATGTCTAGTTCAATTGGTAAAATAAAAAAATATATTGTTATAGTGGAATATTGTCAATAATATTCAAAATGTTTTTGAAAATATATTAATAACTATGGAACAAAATATTAACTAAGTCTTATGATAATAGATGTAATACAATAGTTATATAAATTATATTAATAAGAATAGAGTTGAACTGACACATTATTTTTGTGTCACAATTATGCATCACATCTTTATCTCTATTTTTTTAATTTCAAATAGTCGGTTCGAACCACTCAACATAAATTTTAGATTAAAATGTGTTTAAAGACCAAATTCTATATTTTGTATAATTTATTTATTAATTGTTTAGATACAAATTTAACAAAAAAAATTTCTTAAAAATGAGGTTTTTAAAAAGATATATCCTGACGACGACTGAGCGTCGTCTAGTGTATTGTAAAATACGACGTGTCCGTAAAACACAGCATAACATGGCACGGCAAAAACACAATGTGTCATGTTAAAATGTGTCAGTGTTGTATCTAAAGTTTTCTAAAATTGATGGACCGAATCCTCTGCCTCTAGTATTTTCCTGCCCATGTGTCATGAACATGTGGACCCGAAACAAAACTAAATCCAGTATTTTAATTTTTAAATCCATCTGGTCCCACTTATCAGCCACACTAAGAGCAGATGGTACGAATTCTAAAATTGGTCACTATGAAACACATTAATGATATACACGTTTGTGACACTGCACGTCTATAACATGCTTCAGACACGCAAAAAACTGGTGCCTGGTTGAATCACAAATGGAAATAATTACCATTTTTTTTTTTTTTTGCTTTACTGGAGCTACAGACAAAATAAACTCGGAGCATGCGGAGAAGTGTAGATTCAAGAGACTGCACAAAAAGTGGGTTTTTGTTGAAAAGAAATGTAAAATGGTAACCTACTAGTTGCTTATTTCGGGAATGCTTGCTCCAGGTTTACAAAAATTCACACATTCCTTTTAGGCGCTTCACGCTGCTCGATTACTGCGCGCTCATTCAAAATTCACTGTTCTAAGTCTACCACATGGCATACTCTGAATGGTTAGTTTTGAAGCACCCAGATCTTGTGTTTTCCCTAATCAATGTCAGCCGCCGATTTAAATCGAAGGGTTCTAATTAAAAGGAGTTTCTTAACGTCTGTTTTGATTAGAACGTACCGGCCCGATATACAGAAACACATCTTATCAGGTTGTGCCGTGTCATGTGTCAACAAACTGTGTTGTGCTATTTTTAGTATTGTGTGGCACAACATAACACGTCTCAAAATTTCGATGAGTTCCATAACCATCTGATCTGTTTTAAAATCTGTAAATATCATTTTAATATTCGTGCAGATGAATCTTAAAGTGGATCGAAATCCATCGGACCCAAATTTGAGTCCGATCCGATGGGCATCGGACCCAAATTTGGGTCCAAATTTGTCCCGTTCTGGATACATCTAAATTTTGTTTCTGTCAAGGAAATTAAATATCGATGCTTTCATATTTTGATTAAACTCAGCCAATTCAAAGCAAAAAGTTTGATTTATTAATATGTAAGTATTCCGTGTCAAATTTTCATAAAAATATATAGAAACTTTTTTCTCTTTTTTATTCATAACATTACAAATTTAAAAATTAAATCAATGCTATCATTCAAGTAAAAAGTTGAAAAATAGATCGATCGTGATTATTCATCCGGTTCATTTGAGATTTTCATTATCGTTGATAATTTAATAATGATCATGATATTAAGTTTTAACAAAAAATACTTAGTGAGCAATATAACATGAACTAAGTCTTATAAACACTCTGGTTTTACACAGTATAATAAATTTATTATATGAATTATACTAACATTTTTCTTGTTTTCCACTTGTCAAATTTTCAAGATAATTTATCACCAAGTGATCCCTATTAAATTAATTTTATTCTTGTTTTCTAAATTTATTGTTTTTAATTTCCTACCTACTTAGATGGTACAAATAGTAGCCGCTTAAAAAAATATTGGATTAGATCAACAATTATATTCCCAAAAGGAATGGCCGAGATTAATCATTATGGTTGAACAATGTCAATTTCTCAAATATTTTTCCAAATTCTCGCCTGACATGTTTGCTCCAAGAAAAAAATTAAAACCTCACAAAAATTAATAACAATTGTCTCTGTATGAAACATATTTTGTTCACGACATTCTTAATAAAAATTACTATTATATGCAATTAGCTAATTTATATATTAAAAAAATTGATTTATTAATAAGTACATATTCCGTGTGTCAAATATTACAAAAAAAAATGCATAGTAATTTTTTTCCTGATTTTTTATTCGTAGAATTAAAAAAAATTAAATTAAATTGGTGTTAGCCTTTTGGAAAAATGTTAAGAAATAGCTCGACCGCAATTATTCATCCGGTCCAATATTTTTTTGGAATGTTATTCATTCTGTCTAAGTTATTTTCGAGTTGCTTCATGTGTTACATCTAATGCATATCATATGGTAGGAAACTAATTTTTTTTGACAAATTATCATAAAGTGATCTTCTGTCATTTTGAGACTTCAATAATTATGTTTGAGTTATATATACTATTAACTTATTTGATAATTATGTGGACGGACAAAAAATTATATAGAAAATTTAAATTTAAATGCATTACTTTTAATTTGTCTTAGATGGATCAGGTGTCAAATTTGACAAAATTTAACAAATAATTTCGTCACGAGTTGATTTTCGACAAAGTTGAACTGTTGATTCCCTTCAATAATAGAAGTTGTTGCGTATTCTTTGGAACTGTCTAAATTATACCAAACACATTGTAATTTTTTTTTAATTATAATAGTTGTTTGTTTAGTTATTTTAATTGTCAAATAAATTTAACATCCTTATTACTTATTATATAATCTATTATTTGATATTATATTTTTCATTAAACTTATTATATAATCTATTATTTGATAATTTGTATTAAATTTAATCCGATCCAACCGTCATAGCAAAAAAACAACGACTATTATTTGATAATTCTATTAAATTTTACATATAATCTATTCAAATCACAATTATAGAGCAAGTTGTTGTGTAACCCTATAATAATAGAAAAATATGATCAGCATGCACCATATAATATCTCCAAATTATTTGGATAGTTAGTCATACTTGAATTTTCTATGCTAAATTCGTGTAACCAAATGTGTAACAAGTCAAGATGTTTAATTTTTCTCCATATGTTTACCTTAAATATAGTGACAAACGAATAGTTTAGGTTCGGTTCGGCGGGGTCAAAAATTTGTAATTCAGAAATTAGTCGGTACTACAAGGAAGCAAACATAAAAACACAAAAAAAAAAATTTTGCATTTTATTTGCGAATAAAAAGTATTATACGTTTGTTTTTGTTTTATTCGGTGTTCGATTCAGAAATGTTAGAAAAACAAATAAAACATGAATATATCACGAGTTGTGTCATACTGTCATTATAACCTTAACAACAAAAATTGTAGAAGTATCTACATAGGATTTTCTATTGTAATTTCTAATTTAACGTAGCAATTTATTTTTCAATTTTGAGATGCCATAGGGAGAATTGTATACTTAGCCTTCTTT
The DNA here is from genome assembly GCA_024447655.1 of Carex scoparia. Classification (NCBI taxonomy): domain Eukaryota; kingdom Viridiplantae; phylum Streptophyta; class Magnoliopsida; order Poales; family Cyperaceae; genus Carex; species Carex scoparia. The sequence continues at coordinate 4,863,703 of JAJHPE010000033.1, forward strand.
GTTTAAAAATAAATCATTAATTTTCACGTTAACAAAATAAAAAGAAAATTCTATTCTAACAATAATCTTAAAAAAAAAAATGTTCCAAAAATATTATTGTCGGCTTGTTACACAAAACTATAAATTCTCAACATTGCTACTTCCATTGGCTTCCCTCAATAAAACCTCTCATCTACCTCTTTAGCTATTTTTTTTTTTGTTAGAATCAAAGGCTACGATGGATATCGATCCTGCACCAAAAGCCCCGAAAATATCGTACGGTGGAGAAGGAGGGTCGTATGCCTCGTGGAGCCCAGACGACCTTCCGATGCTACACGTGGCGAGCATCGGTGCTGCTAAGCTCCTCTTGCAGAGTCGCGGTTTCTCTGCGCCCAGTTACTCCGATTCCTCCAAAGTCGCCTATGTCCTTGAAGGTAATTTTTGTTCTTTTTCTTTCTGATGCTTTGTTGATCAGTTCATAATCAAATTTCCATTTCATCAATACATGGGGCGATAAAAGGATTGGGAAGTTTTGATTTACTATGATTGCTCTATTACAAGTTACGCAAGCACACTTTTTATTTTTATTTTTATCAATTGGAGTATTTTTTTTTTTTATGACACCATTTGTATATTCTATTTTCTTTTTTTGTGAAAATACATATAACCATCTCTACTTTCAAATAAAAAATATAGTAAGATTACAGAGGGTTTTAGAAGATAACAAGAACAATAATAGGGAGCTATTTTTATTCACATGTTTTTATTTTTTTTATTTTCTGAAAGTCAAAATGGGATTATTTATTGTAACTACAATTTAGATATTTTCCCTTGGAACTTTGTGCTGGTGAATCAATTCCCCTAAATATTGTGCCATTATCTCTTAAAAAAGACAAAAATATTCCAAATTATTGGTATGAGTGCACTTATAACTTACTTTTCTGACTCCACAGTTGGTTCTCTTCAGGTTAAGATACTCAGTGTTGTTAAGGGTGTTCATTGGGTTTGGTTTAGTCGGTTTTGAACCGAACAAAATTAGTTTGGAGCAAACTGTTCGGTTTTTTCGGTTTAATAGTTTGATTCAGTTTGCTTTATAAAACCAATTATAACTTCGGTTCGGTTTGGTTTGAAAATTTTCGAAACCGAAATAACCGAACATACCAAACTTTTATATATTATGAATTTGGTCCAGACCACCCCGGTTTATTTCTTAATCAATTGCTTTAAATACTTCAGTTTATTTCTTAATATACTACGGTTTATTACAAAACAATTGCTTTAAATAAAAAAATTAATATATTTCGGTTTGAACCGAACAGACCAAAATAAAACTTTGGTTCGATTCTGTTCGGTTGCAATGCTAAATCGGTTCGGATCGGTTCTATTTTTGAGACCCAATTATAAATTTAGTTTGCCTAGTTCGGTTCAAACCGATGAAAAACCGAACCAAACCGATGAACATTGCTAATTGTAGTACTGTAATTTTTTGCTTTCAATAGCTCTATTAATAGTATTCATGACATGGCCTACTTCTAAAAAATTTTAGACCATATTTAATCTTATTGGAATAATAAAAATTATGAATAGGTAGTGGAGTTTGTGGCCTAACTATTCCAGAGGCCGAAAAAGAGAAAGTTATTGCAATAAAAGAGGGTGATGCACTCGCAATTCCTTTTGGATATGTCACATGGTGGTTCAACCCGAATGAATCTGATCTCACAATTCTCTTCCTCGGTGACACCTCAAAGGGACACCGGCCAGGCCAATTCACCGACTTCCAGCTGACGGGCCCCGCTGGTATTTTCACCGGATTCACACCTGAATTTGTCTCTCGTGCCTGGGACCTTTCTGAAAATGACGTTGCCAAGTTGGTACACAACCAATCCAGTACTGGCATTGTCAAGCTAAAAGATGGTCAGAATATGCCAGAGGCGTCAGAGAAAGACAGAGATGGATTGGTGGTGAACTGCTATGAAGCGCCATTAGATGTGGATATAAAAGGAGGCGGTTGTGTGGTGGTGTTAAACAGCAAGAATCTACCAACTGTTGAGTTGGTTGGTTTGGGAGCCGACTTAGTGAGACTGTCCGGTGGGGCCATGTGCTCTCCTGGATTTTCTTGCGACTCTGCTTATCAGGCAAGAAATTTAATTTTTTTTAATTCCACTTACCGGAATGCTGCATTTTAATTTTTTAAATCCTTTTATCGAAAGTGTAATTGTGGTGATTCCAGGTGACGTATGTGGTGAAAGGAAGCGGAAGGGTGCAGGTGGTGGGGATAGACGGGAAACGGGTGCTTGAGACAAAGGTTTCAGGAGGGCAGCTGTTTATCGTGCCGAGGTTCTTTGTTGTGTCGAAGATTGCTGATCCGGGAGGGCATGGAGTGGTTCTCTATCATCACTACTCCAAAGTAACTCATACAAACTCCTCATTTTATGTCAATTTTTTGGTGTTTTATATGCATTATTTATATAACTATAATTAATTAATTATTGTTTTGGAAATGCAGCCCTATATTCAGTCACCTGGCCGGAAGGACATCGGTTTGGAAAGCACTTTCTCCTCAAGTACTGGAGGCTTCTTTTGAAACCACTTCTGAGTTGGAGCAGCTGTTTCGCTCCAAACGCACCTCTGACGCTATCTTCTTCCCTCCTAAATGAACAGAAATAATATATCCAGGATATATCTGCATATAGCCTGTGATATGCATGATTTATCCTGTCATTATCTCTTTAGGTTTATGTTCTGCTTTAGTGCTGGGTCTCTGTTTAACTTTCTCAAAATGTTAATGGGATTTGAAATAATACAACATTTTGTGATGATGAGTTCTTGATGTGAGCTGTTTTTGTTAATTATTATCACTTTTTTTTCTTTATCTTGGCAATATTCTTATCCATGTTGTGTATGCTTCACAAAATAAATTATACAACTCATTAATTACAACTATTGTAAGATATATCAGATTCTGGTGCTTGGAATATCTAGACAAGAGAGGTATTTCCCTTGGATAGCCCTTGAAAAACTATATCAGAAAAGAGTAGGGTTAAAATAAACTGTTGGTTTTGTGCTCTAATCATGTTGAACATCATTTTCTCCATTTTAAAAATTGCTTGGAGAGACAATTATATATATACTTTTTGAAATATTTTTACACTTTTTTAATACATCTTGACTATCCGATCAGAATTTGGACCAGTGGTATGTGCCCCAGTAAGGGGGTTGTAGTTTTGAGAACAACTTAGATGAGAATAATAGGAAATATTATCAGGGATGTCAGAGGTAAAAGTGCTCTTAGTATTGGTACTTTGATTATGTCACTAGCTAATTTCTGAACAGGGAAGGAAAGTGATGATGTGCAGCTCAAATTGCATTAGGTGTTGCTCAAGAAAAAAAATGATTTTCAAAGTGGCTTAATAAACATTATTAAACAAAATCCAAAAAATAAAAAATTTGGTCTCTAAGTACATTTCAATATAGAGAACATGTTGAGCGGTTCGAATTGGCTATTTGAACTTTGTAAATGAAGATATAGCGTGGAGTACAAATATACGTGTTTTACTTCATAAAGCACCCTAGTCAACCTCTTACACACACACATGTAAATCATATACTGGAAAATTTTGTTGCTACGTCAATTCAAATTTTCCTACTGAAATTCCTTTTTATTTGTCGAACTTAAATGCTTTTTCAAAAAATAAATTTAGGTATTTGTTATAAGTGAATGTAAATTCTCATTTTCGTTTGAACTAAAGATGAATTTCAATTTTTTTTTGTTCAATCAAATTTAAATTGTCGAAATCTAAAATTAATTCCTCATTCGAATTTTGATACAACACTTGAATTAAATAGAAGTAATGTATATGCACTAAACAGACATACATTGGTGCCAAAAAGCAGAAGGAACCTTAATGCAGAAATTCGTGCATTTGCACTAGAAAAAAAGAAGAAGAAGAGTACATTGTGGTATTAATAAATAAGGACAAACATTTTAATTAAACTAAACTAAACTGTTTAAAAAAGGAAAAATTAGGAAATCAATGAAAAATTTAAGCCACCCATCCGGTAGCAAAGATTATAAGATCATCTGCTAGATTCCATGATGTCTATTTAAATTACTTATTTAAAAAGATGACACCCATTTCTTCCATCGTCGTGTTCTCCATGATCATACTCATAGTCGGAGTCTCGGAGATATAGACTTTCATAGATTTTCACAAAGCAACAGTATCATGCACATCAAAATTTACTTTGCCGATTAGCAAGTCCGTCTCGCGCTGAAGCCCAATATGGCCCATTTTACTTTCATAGATTTTCACAAAGCAATAGTCCGTCTCGCGCTGAAGCCCAATATGGCCCATTTTCGAAAGCCTCTTTTCCAGCCGAGTCCTTCGAATCGGTCATGTACTACATACTTCATTGTTTGACTCTCTCATAAGTGCATCCTCTGCAAATAAGAATGAAGTACACAATGCATTAATTAAGCAAATTTTGTTTCGGGAGTGATTAAAATGCAAATGGAGGATGTATAATTAAGATGGAATGATTCTCCAACCATCCAATAAAGTGCCTTCATCGGAATATCTCCCTAAACGGATTTGAATCTGCTGAAATTCGAGAGTAATGAATAGTAATTTTGAAATCCCTACAATCCGAATTCAGTCGTCGAACTGTATTGAAATTCGTGCAAAAAAAAACCAGTTGTTTTGAGATGCAGTCTCAAAAAAAATTCAACGGATGAATTTGGAATGCAGGAATTTCAGAATTACTATTCAATAGTTTCAGAATTGCAGCAGATTTATGACCGCCATGATGGAACAACTATCTCCTGAATGGAATTGATCATGTCCACAATATTAACAATATTGATTTCCTCCAACATTTTATTCTACTAAATTTAATTTATTAGTTGAATTGTGATAATACAATCTTTTCTTTGAAAATAGGTACTAGCTAAATAAAGATGTATTTGATCCATTGTGTTTTCATGACATATATATTTTGGATATATAATTGAAGATTCATGCTAAAGATAAAAGGATTATGCAAATTTGATTGTCTAATCTTATATGTAGTAGTTTACTCATGAAAATTTGTGGCTTTCAAACAATAGTTGTATTTATGCAATCGTGTTTAATAGTAGTTACTTCATAAATTTTGTTGTTATCTTATCAAACATGTTGAATTTTGAAAAAAACAAAACAACTTGTTGCTACAAAAATAAAGTATTAATCACCATTCATGAGTTAGATCATATGCATGCCACTTCCTCATAAGAAAGTTATTTAAAGTTTTCAATCCAAATGTTCATAATATTGCCAATTTAGTTACATTTAATATATAGGACTATTTTTCGGACATCACTTCGGAAATAAAAAAAATGTATTGAAACTTTAAAATTAAAGCACAAAATGAATTAAGTTGTTAAATTCATACATTAAATTAGATATACCCACATATTGATAAATATTTATTAGTGAGGAGAAAATATATATTTTTTTGCCATAGGGTTAAAATTGATAAGAACTAATTATTCATCAAACTATTGAAAATGGTTAATAACTTGATTTATCTTATAGCTAGGTTTATGCTTAATGACTTGAATTTTCATACATGTTTTGAAAACTTGAATTAATCCCTGCTTAAAAAGAACAAGTTACTATTGCGACTTTTACTTGATCTTTATATTAAACTAGGACTATTTATGAAATTAATTTGTTCCGAAAACAAAAGTACTTAGTGAGAAAGAATTAAAATTTTTAATTGAGACAAATATGATCAAATATAATCAATATACAAAATAATTAAATAATTAATTCAGTAGATATTAATTAGATCTACCCTACATATTGACAGGCAAGGAATAATAATATGCTGCTACAGTAAGAGAACTTAATAAGGTATACCTACATATATATTGACAGGGAAGGAATAATAATATGCTGCTACAGTAAGAGAAGTTAATTAGCCTGACCAGTTGATATGTCTGTTACTCAGTCCTAGTATACTGATGTTCTTTGTATACTTCTTTATGTGTTTGTATTTATTTATGTTTTGTTGTTGTAAACACATTAATTTATCAATATAATTTTGGTAGTCGCTACCAATTTTTCAGAAAAAAAAAAAAATTCATGCGTTTGCACAAGGAAATAAAAAGAACAATAGTATATATTAGAAATAAAATAGTACGTTGTGGTGTTAATAAATAAGAGCAAACATTTTAATTAAACTAAACTGTTAAAAAAATGGAAAAAAAATAGGAAATCAATGAAACATACAACCAGTGTAATAAAATGCGGTCTATGCGGCTGCATATGCGTATGCGGTTGTAATCCGCACAGAAATCTATATGCAGTCAATATATGCGGTTCCGCATATTCGACTGCATATTCGGCTGCATATTACTACCGCATATTCGGTCGCATATTTCATATCGCATATTTGGCCGCATAATACTGCATATTACAGCATATTGTTTGTATGATACTGAATATAACACATAGTACCGCATATTACCGCATAGTACTACATATATCGTACTTGTTTTTATATATAAATGAATTCTCATTTTAAAATTCACATATATAAGTCCGCATAAAAATTCATATCTGTAGTCCCATACCACATAGAAACAGCATTTAATAACATGGATTACAACATATTAGCTAATTAACTATACAAGTGCTGTACCATAAACAGAAAAATCCATGAAATATGCTATTACAACATATTAGCTAATTAACTATACAAGTGCTGGACCATAAACAGAAAAATCAATGAAATATGCTATTACAACATATTAGCTAATTAACTATACAAGTGCTGGACCATAAACAGAAAAATCAATGAAATATGCTATTACAACATATTGGCTAACTGTACAAGTGCTGGAATTTGCCGCAATGATTGAGGGAGTAGTTTAAGATTTAAATCCGTGCCGGCAAGGCAGAATATCAAAGCCAACGGTCCTCTTCTACGAATTTATTCCCTCTAGTCACGTGTTCAAGGATGATAGAAGGATCATAAACAGAAAAAAAAAAAAAAAATCTAGTGAACAAAGGACCGGAATTTTTATTAATAAGAATATAAATATAAGAGTAAAGATTTTGTCCCCCACTATTTAGTCTCCTAAATGTCTCTTTAACTAACTTATCCATAAAGTACAATGTGAACCACTAACTAATTGGGAAAACACAATAATTACTTGAGGGACTACTTAAATTTAAAAAATTTGCAACTGGTGCGCACATGTATGAACACTTATGCGTGCAAGTATTCATATATAATATATCAAGTATTCATACCTAAGATATTAAGTATTTAAAAAAAAAAACTGAACATCAATTTTCTTTTCTCCATAGTCACACACCCATCTTTTACATATTTTTAGAAGTGAGTTTTTTTTTCTCCGTTTAATCTAATCAATATTTCTAACGATCCGCGATGAATTTTGCAAATCTAAAACCACGAATGTTTTCTACGTAATTTTATCTTTCAAATGAGATCCATGATAAAGTACTTTCGAGTTCTTCGTCGTTCAAGTACTCATACCTCAGCATGCAAGTATTCATACCTCGTTGAACAAGTATTCATACATTGTAGTGTGAATACTTTCAATCTTATAGTGTGAATACTTACATTATTTTAGTAAGATTAATTTTGTTGATTTTGATATGTATACTTCCAATGTTCTAGTATGAATATTTTATATGCTTTAGTATGAATACTTTGTAATATGAATATTTTATAGTAATGATACTTTGAAAGTTATATTATGAATACTTTATATGTTTTAGTATGAATACTTTTTAAGTTTTAGTATGAATACTTTTTAAAGTTTATTTATTTGTGTATTATTTTGTAGGACATTAGACCTACTCTTTTATGAAATTATTCCTTGTACATGCAAGTTTGTTCTCTAAACAATTTTAAAATAACAAAATGGTTCTTTATTGGGTAAGTATTAATACTTTACAAGGTATGAATACTTGTATACCAAGATATGAGTACTTGAACGACGAAAAATCCGAAAATACTTCATCATGGATCTCATTTGAAAGATAAAATTACGTAGAAAATATTCGTGGTTTTAGATTTGAAAAATTTATCGCGGATCGTTAGAAATATTGATTAGATTAAATAGAGAAAAAAAATCCACTTCTAAAAACATGTAAAAAGTGTGTGACTAGAGAGAAAAGAAAGTTGATTTCCAGTTTTTTGTTTAAATACCTAATATCTTAGGTATGAATACTTGATATATTATATATGAATACTTGTGCCCAAAGTAATTAATATTTCTCCCAGTTAGTTAGTGGTCCCCATTGTACTTTTTTATGGATAAGTTAGTTAGGGGGACATTTAGGGGATATAATGGAGGGGACTATTAGTTTTGGAAAAGGTTTTGCGTAGAATTTGAAAATTAGGAAAACTGCGATTATTGACAACATCCTCTGGACGTGATTGTTGACTAGATTAGCGCTAATTAACGCGTTTAAAAAAATAAATTGGCCGTTATGGAAGATAACGGCCAGCTACAGTGTTTTTTTTAAGGTTTAGTTCAGTTCAAATCCGAAAAAAATCACTGTAGCTGGCCATTATCGTCCATAATGACCAGATTTTTTTAAACGCGCTAATTAGCGCTAATCTAATTTCACTAATTTGGCCGTTGTCAACAATCACGTCTAGAGGACGTTGTCAATAATCACAGTTTTTCCAGTTTTTAAATTCTACACAAAACCTGCCCCAAAACCGATATTTTTTATTTATATTCTTATTAATAAAAATTTCGGGAACAAAGAACATGAGATGGCTTGAAATGATGGATCCGTATCCTCCCTAGTACCATAGAAGATTTACCTCACTTTACATTTTGAGATTTACTCTCAACCTTCGGACTAATGCAGGTGCATTATTATTGGGCTTTGAGATTTGTGCAAAATCAAAATGAACAGTCCAGATCCAATAATTGTAAACGATTCTCTTGTCAGGTACCTTTGAGGATGTGAATTGTGAAATGATACGCTTTGTTCCTTCTCAATTTGATCGATCAAAGGACCAGTGACTCCATCAAATTCTTCAGTTATCAAGACTGCTATGGTTCTGATTGAAGAAGTTAATGATCAGCTGCGTTTTCTACTGAGAAAATTGTTTTTTTTTTTCAACACGAACAAGGCCAAAACTTTTATTCACTTCAACCCCTACCATTTTGTAATCCTTATGTTAATGTGTTTTTTTCTTTTCTTATTTGACTTTTAGCTCAACTGTTTTGACCGCTCTTTGCTTTTTAATGTAATGTTACAACTCTCCTGTAGCAATTGTGTGAAATGAACAACTCAGGCCAGCTGTTTCCTAATTTGAAGTGAAAATATGTTGGAAGATGTTTTTCCATATCTGAGTTGGCATATGCAGCATTATGTAGGATTCGGTCATCTCATGACCCATGAAAGATTCGGTCATGACTCATGAAGGATACTCATGGAGGAGGCGATCTTCTAGATTTCATTCATATCAGAGAAGATTCTAATTGATAGGATCTCTAATCCTTTACAGCTGCATCATTAAGATTATTCTATATTTGATATTGTATATTTAGTATGATATATGCAGAATATGGTAGAATAGTTATTGCTCTTTATTCTTTTCTCCTATTTAATTTCCTTCTTCCATTTGTGTCTTATCTTAGTCGGTAAATTGATTTTTAGATACTGATCGGTACATATGACTCGGTACCAGTATATCCACCTCCAATACTGATTTTGTATATATATTATATAATAGAAATATAGTTGCAATTGCTGGTTGTGGACTAGTTTTGGTTGAGAGTGAAATCACTGGATCAGTGGCTACTGTGTAAAGCAAATTTCGAAAAAGATTAGGGGTCTCATTGTTATTTTCAGTTATTATGAGGCAGAGGAGGCCTATGTTGTCATGAGTTGGGTTTATATTTTTTGCTAGTTAGAAATCAAAATTACCTTACATCCATCACTAATCATATCTTTCTTTTGCAAACATGTTAAAATCACAAGGCCCTTGTTAAGGAAACGACATATGAAGAATGATGATGATAAATTGGTGTTCATCATTTTTAATTACTTTTTGTTTTTTGAACTATTTTGATGTTTAAATTAGTGAACTTGTGCCCTTAGCATTATTAGTCAAAATTACTGAAGATGCATAGGAATGCTTATGTTCAATTATTTTTCACAAAAATATTGTTATTTTCTTCAAATAATACACTATTTGCTTCAAATAACTCTGGCTATGATGAATAATTTTATTTCTTGGATACCGTAGCTATACTTTAAAGATGTTGTAGCAGTAACCAATATTAAAAAAAGGAAATACATTATTATTTCAGTAGCTATGCCGGTACCAGTCACTTTTATAGCTCAACCACCATTAGAAGTGCTTATTGATTCAGTTGGTCAGCCAAAACTAAGAATTAATTTTGCAAAAAATTGAAAAGAGCTTAATTATAAATAATATTAAAAAAATTCTCGTGAAACTATTTTTCTGCTTTAATTATCCTGTTTGCTAACAGGTCAAACAGGAAAATAAATGCTGAAGTACTGTTACTTATTAGTAATATTATTTAATAACATTTTGTTGTTCGCATTACAGTACTGTTTCTTATAAATGCAAAAGTACTGTTATATATTCACATGCACATGCACAACAAAATAAGAACAACTCAGATTTTCATATTTCTAAACTACTCTGTAAACTGCCACAATGGATTTCACAAATTGGAAAAAGAAAAGTTAAAAAAGAAAAAGTTGCATCACTTCTTCAACCTCTATTACAATTTTCTAGCTTTAAGATCAACCACAACTACACTAATGTTATCGGCACTTTGCTTCCCCATGGCAACCTTCATTAGCAACTCGATCCTGGTTCAGCCATCGCTTTCTCTTCTTGTTCTTCTTCCATTTTATATCCTCTTCTAACCTTTCCGTTCCTCGGCCACAAAAAGCACATATGCACAATGGACAGCTTCAGATAGTTGTCCTCTTTGGATCTGGGATAATGGACAGCTTCAGTTAGTTGTCACCTGTTTCACAATTAAAAATTAATCAAATTAGGTTATACTGAAGAGTTTGGTCACTACAATAAACTTAAATTAATAGTTTAGCATAGCAGAGGGATTCCAGATATCAAACTACTTACAGAGCACAACCTCATTTTAAAACGCTACTACTACAATGATCATAGCAAAATTTAAAGTAAAAAAAGAGGGAAAACAGGATTACATTACTTAAGCAAAACTTAAAGTTCCATGCTACAGATGCCATGAATGTGGCCCCAGAACTCGGGTGACATGTCCATCCTCTGCCACATCATCATCTTGCTGACTTCTTCATTAGCCACGTAAGCGACTGGGACCCCACCATGAGAAGATGTCCCCACCACTGCAAGCCTCCAATCCCCGGCAGCTACGAGCCTTGTGGACACCCATGCGTCCTTTGGGACTTCTCTGACAACCCTCCAGGTGTCAGCTTCCCTGACTGCCATGTATCTTCCCTCCCTCATCTTGTAGACCTTGCTGTTGAGTGCCATGCAGGAGTGTGTTGCCTTCACATCTTCGTCTAGCCAGTTCTCTTCCACTGGGTCCCATGTCCAGCTCACCGAACTGAACATCTCAGCTGACCACCTGAACTGACCTTGTTCGGTCGTCACATAACCACCAGTGACGCAAAGCGGTCCCGATATGATCTTGCCCGTTAAGCTCACATAGTCGGTTAATTAGTAAAGAGGAGAAAATAATGGAACTCGGAACAAAACTCAAACAAACAAACTTTTCTATTATAACTTCACTGTCTTTCCAACAACAACTAGTACATATTTATAGTAAACAAGAATTAAAAGTTCTCCTAAAACAAAAAAAAATGCTATTTATTCAAACCTTAGTATATCAAGAAAATAAGTCTTAAATCATATCATGCATCCTCTTAGATTAACATTCAATTGTATTATGCAGATTCTTAGTTTCAAGATTCTTGAAGACCGGCTGGCCATGCAAATATCCATAAAGTCAACAAAATTTTAATTCAACGAAAGTCTTAGTTTTCATAAAAGCCCATGTCATTAAATTATGTGGATCAAATTTCAAGTTGAATATACAAGTTTTTGATTGTCTTGGATCTACTGTGGTCTTCGCGTGTCTCCAAATCAGAATCGGACACATTTTCGATACACACCGTGTCAACCAGCAACCAAATACTTACCATCCATTTATTTTACATAGGGTTTACAATTGATTTTAAACTGAGCATCATGGTAAGATCTCAAACAACCAACAATTGATTTTATCAAATATTACCATACTACTTCCATCAAAATACTGAGATGACATAACTCTGACACTTGAATTTATTTTAATCTTTTTTCTGGTTTCAATGCAAAATAAAACTCCTTTATCAGAATATTGATCATTGCAAAATAAATCTCCTTTTTCTGTGAATTTTTCAAGGCAGAATATCAAGCCAACGGTCTCTTCAACGAATTTATTACCTCAAGCCACGTGTTCATGGATGATAGAAGGATCATAAACATACCAAAAAAAAAAATCTAGTGAAAAAAGGACCTGAGATGGCATAAAATGATGGATCTGTATCCTCCTTGGTACTGTAGAAGATTTATCTCTAAACACTCCTGAAACGTCCCCTCTGAGCGTCCACCATCTTGTTCTCATAATTTTAGCACCTTTAGCTTGTTGAATGCATATCCGATGACGAAAATCGAACACCACCAGCTAATGTTGTGAGACGACACACTTTCCAAGTATAACCTTACAATCTACACAGTTGTCCTCTCTTCTAGTAAGGACAAAATCAATTTAGTTAGAATGTTGGCTGCTACTGAAGGTCACAAGATGGGATAAAATTCCAAATTTCCAATAAAGTTTAATTCTTTATAGCCTACTAAACTTAATAGTTTGGAAGCACAAAAGACTTCTTTTATCTAGCTCTCTTACTCTGAAGTCTGAATGCTTTAGAAGAAAGATATTATCCTTCTAAGCACAAAAACAATATCTCTCTTAAAGTTTACTAGAAAGATGTTATCTACAAAAGATTCTAATGTTGCCAAGCAAGATACAGAGTCATACAATAGCATAGATCATAATGACGAGTAAGAATGAAAATCTTTTGTATATTTCAATTTTTTTTTTTTGAAAATTGCCATTCATATATTGTTGTAAGTATTTCTATGATACTTGAGTGCAAAAATTGTAAACTCCAGTATGAGAACGGACTCTAACTCAAAAAATAAAAGAAGAAAAATTTAATTACTAGTATCAGCCTAGGGGCAAAAGGGTAAAACTCTGGAATTTTTGTTTAAAATTTTACTAGTAGCAGGATTAGAGAGCTACAAAATACAAAAAAAAAGTACCTGTGCCTAGCATAATCAGAATTCGTACATAGTTACTTGGTCATTAAATTATTTTTACTTTACCAGTATCAGCCTTGGGGCAAAAAAGAGTAAAACTCTGGAATTTTTGTTTAAATTTTACCAGTAGCAAGATTAGAGAGCTACAAAATACAAAAAAAAAAATACTTGTGCCTAGCATAATCAGAATTCAAACATAGCTTCTTGGTCAGTAAATTATTTTTACTTTAATATAGAATGCCTCTTGGAATGGATGGAGGGTCACAAGAGCAAGTAGAACACATACGGAATAATGTTTATGCAAATCCAGTTTCCAATTCAGCAAAAACCAAATCATCGAAGAAGCTGAGATCTAAAGTGTGGGATGGTTTCGAAAAGTAAGAAAAACCTAATGGATCATATAGTGCTAAGTGTCAGCACTGCAAGTCTGTATTATCAGCTGGTGGTGAAAAAGGTACAAGTTATTTGAGATATCATCTAAACAATAGTTGTGATCAATACAAAAGATTAAAGCTTAAAAAAACTAATGTAGGTTAGCAACTACTAATACTGAACAAAATTAAGGAAGATGGTACAACAAAAGTCGAATGTTTCTTTCTTCAGAGATAGTTATATATATGTGTGTGTGTGTGTGTGTGTGTGTGTGTGTGTGTATAACTTATATACATGTAGGCAAATTTTGCTGCTACGTCAATTCAAATTTTCCTACTGAAGTTCCTTTTTATTTGTCGAACTTAAATGCTTTTTTAAAAATAAATTTAGGTATTTGTTATAAGTGAATGTAAATTCTCTTTTTGTTTGAACTAAAGATTAATTTCATTTTTTGTTCAATTGAATTTAAATTGTCGAAGTCTTTAATTAAAATTAATTCCTCATTCAAATTTAAATTGGCAAAGATTATAAGGTCATATCCTAGATTCCATGATATCTCTTTAAATTACTAATGAATAGCATTGATGGAGATGGGGGCTCGAAAAATCAATCAAGCATGCTAACTGTACAAGTACTGGACCATAAACAGAAAAATCAATCAAACATGTTATTCCCTCTAGCCATGTGTTCAAGGATGATAGAAGGATCATAAACATGAAAATCAATCAAACATGCTATTACAACATATTGGCTAACTGTACAAGTGCTGGAATTTGCTGCAATGATTGACGGAGTAGTTTAAGATTTAAATCCGTGCCGGCAAGGCAGAATATCAAGCCAACGGTCCTCTTCTACGAATTTATTCCCTCTAGCCACGTGTTCAAATGTGTTTAGTACATGTAATATAGGTAGTTAGTTAGGATTAACAATGAAGTTAACTAACAAAGTCAGTTAGAGCATTATGTTATAAGAATAACATTCTGTTAGTGCAATTATTACAATGTAATTAGAATAGCTTAGTACTCTATAAATACAAGCATGTACTAAAGATTGAAGATCAATCAAAGGAAGTACAAATTCCATTTCTCTTTCTAAAATCCTTAAAAGAGACCAAACTCATGGTTTTCTCTAAACTATAGAGCTACAATTCAAAATATTATATTCTCCGAGGCCCTGAAAACCTGACATTTACAAAGGCAATCTCTCCAACAATCCTCAAAATTTTCTCTTCACACCACAATATAAATTTCACTATCAAAAGAGCTTCAAAGATGGTGGGACCTAGGTCACGGCCTGCCTCACAGCCTCGCTTCATACAACACAAGAAGGAAGCTTTCTGGTTCTACCGCCTTATCTCCATAGCATACGACCATGTCTTTAACCCTCCCCACTGGAACAAAGACATGAGAGATGAGGCATTGGAGCCGGCTGATTTGTCTGACCCGAGATTGAAAGTTGTGGATGTAGGAGGCGGTACCGGGTTTGCAACTTGGGAATCATTGAGCACATAGAACCGGAGAATGTGACGCTCCTGGACCAGTCGCCACAACAGCTGGCCAAGGCCAGGGTGAAGGAGGCCTTGAAGGATTGCACCATAATGGAAGGAGATGCCGAGGATTTGCCTTTTCCGATTGATTCATTCGACCGCTATATTTCAGCTGGAAGGTTGAGTTTGGTTCTTTATATATTCCCTCTGTTCTTCAGTTTATTTGGTGGTATTCTAGTTTATGTTTATGAAATTTGCAGGATTAAATATTGCAGATAGCCAAGGCTATATAAAAGCTAGTTTTTATATTATATTTGTTGAGAACTTGGCGTGATGAAAGCCGTGTTATACAAGTAATGGATGTTTTGGTCAGGGTAATAACTAATAAGTAATGTAATTGATTGCTGGGTGATAATGACAGATTGACAGTAACCATTTATGTATCTAATTACACGTTTGGGAGACATAGTCTGCTTAAAATTGAGGTGCTATTGTTATTTCTTGCCTACAATTAATACATGATCAGGTCAGAATGAGGTTCAACTGGTCATTTATGCTTAATTACAAATTGTACGTGGCTCGATTTGGTTTATCAAATTTGGTACTGATGCAATATGTACTGGTTATAGCTTGGACAGCTTAATTATACCATCAGAACTGAATGCTTTAATTGTGTTTAGTATCAACACAATACAAAATTTTCACATCTAACAAATAACATGTGCTTGTTAGTTGTTATAACTTATAACACTGTTCTTTTTTGTCCTTTTGCCCAGCATTGAGTACTGGCCAGACCCACAGAGGGGAATAAGAGAAGCCTACCGGGTGCTAAAACCTGGTGGAATTGCATGCATCATTGGACCTGTTTACCCGACTTTCTGGCTCTCACGGTTCTTCGCTGACATGTGGATGTTGTTCCCAAAGGAGGAAGAGTATATAGAGTGGTTCCATAAGGCAGGATTCAAGGATGTCAAGCTCAAGCGCATCGGCCCCAAGTGGTACCGTGGGGTTCGCCGCTTTGGCCTCATAATTGGCTGTTCTGTTACTGGGGTCAAGAGCGAGTCTGGCGACTCCCCTCTTCAGGTGCCCTATCATTTGTTTTCTTATACTGTTTTTGAGTCTGTTATATATTGTTCCCTAAAGTATCATACACCTAGTACCTACCTACAGAAACTGAAAATAGTCTTGTGATATTTAAGAAAACAAAACCAACTGTGCTACTCAAGCTTTTAAGTTTTAAACATTTTCGTATTTAGCCGGTTGTTTGTTTAAGCCTTAATAATTTTTGTACTTAAATATGAATTCAGATTATGTTAATACCAAAACTAAATTCGCATGGAAATTGACAATCAAACTAAGAAAAATGTATATATAATTCTTAATAAAGGTTAAGATGGGTTTAGAGTTTGGATTATATTGTGCTCTGAATTTAATCAGTACTTACGATTATGGTAAAATATGCATTTATGAGTGGAATAGAGAAAGTGGCCAGAGAGATAGACTCAATGAAAAAGAAATGTAATTGGAGTTAGATACACCTTTATGGTGATATGATTTGAAAAAAAAAAAAATCCAAATACGCTGTGAATTAAGTTACCATTGCACATATATTTCCGTATAGAATATTAATTACGGTTAAATTAAATTCCCACAAATTTAAACTAAATCACATAGGAAATTTAAAACTGAAATAAGATAATTTTATATTTGATTTTCATTGAATTAATATGAATTTATCTTTGTGTTAAACAGTAATTTTGATATTCAGATATAATTTTAAGTTTAAATTAAATATATTAAGGTTATATATATTTTTCTAAGCGAATTGATTTTGATCAACATCTCGCCAATGTGAGCTCTTTTATTGAAATTAATTTATCTTAAAATATTATAAGTTTTACTGTGCATGTGTAATGAGTGTAAATATGCGTGTGTAATCAGGATCAGGTGGTTCCAGGATTTTTCAGGTTGTTAGGGCGGTTTTCTGGGTTTGTCCAAATTTAATATATTATTGGCATACATAAGGTGGTTCCAGGGGTGCACTTTACTGGTAATATGGTAAAGGCATGAACATCTTATACTGGTACACCACCTGACAATATGATAACAGTGGAAGAGTGATGGATTGGATTTAGTATTTGTTGATTTAGTTATTTCATAATGCATAGTAAGAAGTGATAGTTGTCTTTACTATGTTAGAGGCTTGTTCTTTTGTATGTTTGTTTATTATATTTTTTTTTTCACTGCCTGATTTTTCTGCTCTTTTGTATATCATTTTAATGTGTTGTTTTGTCTCATTTTAATATATTTATGTTTATACAGCTAGGGCCAAAGGAAGAGGATGTGTCGAAGCCAGTAAATCCATTTTCATTCCTGATGCGATTAATTTTCGGCACAATTGCTGCGGCATACTATGTTGTGGTACCCATTTACATGTGGATAAAAGACAAAATTGTCGCAGAAGGCCAGCCAATATAAACAAAACAAATGAAAGACGCTATCGAACCTGAACCGAGCTATATATGAACTCAACTAAATAATAATAATGATGATGATGATGATGATGATGATTATGTTATGTTGTTCTGTTGATTATATTCTAATGGTATTTGTTTTTAAGAGAGCAGTTTGGTTAGATACTCAAATCTTGATTAGTACTTAGCTTGTCTTGTTAGGTGTATGCATTTTAATTTTGTAATCATTGCGATGTCGTTGAGGTAGCTCAAATCTTTGGTTGTATGACAAGGCTCCTTGATGTTTCCTTTCAAATGTTGTAGAAAAAACTTTGTTATTAAATCTCGCGAAAATTGGGGATGAACTAATTGCCTCAAAACCCAATCCCCGAAAACATCCCTGAACTACCTCCTCTTCAGCATCTTGTCCAATACTCATGTCCAATTAAAACTGTTTATAGTTCTTTAAAATACTATAATTAGGAAGCATTTAAACTTTAGTCTACAAGCTTCTAAACTCTAAGATCTAACTAGTACAACTCTTTTAACTATTTTTGTCTCTAAACCAAAAAAGGAAAGATCTATTAATTTGTTTACACTATTAACTATTTTAAATGTTTTTTTTTTACCATTTTGATCTTATTCAAAATTAATTTGAAAATTTTAAAAATCTGATTAAGACACATCATCTAAAGGTAGATGGATTTCAATAGTTTTGTTTCTTCATTTGAATTCAATTAGATAAATTTTAGAATTGTGTTCACAAAGAAATTTGGAACACCCTAATTTTTTTTTTGTCTAAAACACCCTAGTTCTATTTCCTAAGAGTAACTCCAATGCCTTACAAATGCAATTGCAATCCTTGCTAGCAGTTACAAAATCTGAGTTGGCAATTTCATTTCTATTGAATGCAAAATGGGGGAAGGTAAGACGGGATGTTATAATAACCCTAAAGAGATAGATTTAGCTTTAAATAAAAATGATTATTGAAGGGTAAAGTTGTTCACAAAACTTAAATATCTTGACATGTTTTGTTGAAAAAAATTAGCAGTGCTAATATCACCACGTCCAATTATAACTATAACCCAATCTTTAACTAAAATGAGAGAAATTTAAATACATACCCATCAGAAATACGAACAAGGGCTTGGATGTCCTAAATTAAGTATGATAAGGTATGTACCAAAACCCTAGTTCTTCTGAGACATCAAAGGAATGATAGAATGTTACAAACTCCCTGCACGCATCAATCTAATATTAAGAACTTTTGGCATACTGTACATCAGCCTAATGGATACTGGTACTATTGTACAAAATAATTTGTATCCACACATATAAACTCATTTTTCGAACCTACTCCTCAATTAATTGCAAATTGGGATATTTCAAAACCCTAGCAGCCACCACTCTTTCTCCTCCTCTCTTCTTTTCTCCTCTAGTTTGTTTCTTTCACTCTTCTAGATCTCACCTCCGATATAGCTCCTCTCCTCTCTCACTTTTGCTTCAAATCATCCCACCAGCCCACATCACATGAAACAAGACCATTTTCGTTGTCTTGATCGTCTTACTTTTTTTTTTCCTGTGCCTTGTGCTTGCTGACATGTTAGAATAAGTCAAAAAGTAAGCAAAAAAATAATAAAAAGAGCAATAGTGATACCATTGTCAAATACTGATTAGACTGTCCAAAGTAGAATATTATACCATAGTACCATAAATTATCAAGTACCTTGAGTCATGCCCAGCTTTTGTACTTTTGTACCATAAATTGCTAGAAGGATTGGATGCATCTAAATTGTGCTGATCAATTAGATATTCGTGAGCTCCATGAATTTCAACACCATCAAAACCTATATGATATGGAAAACAATAATTTCTATCAAAAATGGTTAATTTGTACAAAATAAGTGGCCATGTAAAATTGCAAAAGAAAAAAGATTAACAGAAATAGAAAAGACAATTGGTGATGACAGTCGGTTATAAAAAAGAAAGAAATTAGGTGAATTACATTTGATTGCAATTTTAAGATATTATTATACACTTAATAGGCATACTCATACCAAGTAGTATGAACTTAGATAGTGCAAATATTTTTAGAGTGAAACCAGAACCTAAAATTATATTATATAAAATTTACAAAATCAGTATTGGATGTGGATATACTGGTACCGAGTCAGATGTACTGATCAGTATCCCAAAATTAATTTATTGACTAAGCACAACCAACCAAAAGCACCTCCAACTGAGTAGTATTTGTTAAACATCTCCAAGTAATTTTATACTATTGCAATGTTTTATTTTATTCTTTGTATTCTGGACTATTTAATTCTCTTGCCTATGTAATTTAAGTCCATGCCTATACAATGACAACCAAGGATTTAAACACATACATGAAAACCAAGGATTTAAACACAAATTGAGAAGTCTTCTCATAACATATCTTTATTAATTTGACACATAAGTAGTGAAATACAAAAATTGACAGAAAGGGGGAGGGAGAGAGCTTACCAGGGATGAAAATGTCTAAGGCGGCAAGAGGCGTGAGGTGGCTGCAACGCAAGCAAGAGGAGAACAGCCGGGAGAGGAGAGGTCAGAGCATATCCGAGAGACAAGAGAATAGCAGAGAGAGATGAGATACAAAAATCATGAGAGAAGAGGGCCCTGGCGGTGCGTGCCGAGAGAGGAGGAAGAGAAGCGATCTGATTTCGATTTAGAGCTGGGAAAGAATTCGCATGAGAGAGAGATTGGGAGATGGGAGTTCAATCTACTGAATGCCTCCAGTTACTGGAGATGCATTTTTACTCACTTAAGCGACTTTGAAAATCGCTGATCCTACGGTGGCTTAACCCAACAGTGAAACCGTTGGAGCGATTTTCAAAGTGCCTTGATAAATAGTAAATAAATTCAAAAAAATTATAAAATTTGGTCTCCAAGCACATTTAATATAGAGAATACATCTAACGGTTCAGATCGAGTTTTTGAATTTTGAAATTTGAAATTTGAAATTTGGATCGGTATCACTTCGGTTCATATGCTACCGAAAGCACACTATCCGGACTCTATATGTGTGTGTGTGTGTGTGTGTGTGTGTGTGTATAAATGTATATATACATATAGACACACACATATATATATGTATATATACACATATACATATATATATATATGTATATGTATATGTATGTATATATATATATGGACCGGGCTACGGTGCTATGCGTAGCTAAGAGCACCTCCGTGCTACGGCTCAAAATTTGTGTTTTCAAAATTATAATGGTCGATCCGAACCGTTAGATGTGTTCTACATATTGAAATGTGCTTGGAGACCAAATTTTACATTTTTTGGAATTTTTTTACTATTTATTAAGCCACTTTGAAAATCGCTGATCCAACGGTTTCACTGTTTGGTTAAGCCACCGTTGGATCAGCGATTTTCAAAGTGGCTTAATAAATAGTAAAAAAAATCCAAAAAATATAATATTTGGTCTCCAAGTACATTTCAATATGTAGAACATATCTAACGGTTTGGATTGACCGTTAGGATTTTGAAAATTCAAATTTTGAGCCGTAGCACGGAGGTCTCTTAGTTACGCGTAGCATATTAGCCAAAACCTATATATATGTTGTAACACTATAAAAATGTGTATATGAAATTGATAACTGTAAATAATATACGAACTGTCTGAACTAATTAGCAATGATGAATAAGTTACTTGAATGTGATTTATTGTCAAACCGATAATTTAAATATGTTTGATTGCTATAAAAATAAGTTGTTAACTCAAATATCAAAAATGTTTTGGGGTGAATATTTGAAAAGTAGAAAAAGAAATTGTATAAGATATAACATATAGGAATATATATAGGATTGATGCTTGTAATATATATATAATTAATGTTAATTAAAGGATTAGTAGATTTATATAATCCGAAATTGGAAATTGAATAAATTGCAATGTATAAGTATTTCATGGATTGGATTGGATAGTATATATATAGCACTTAAAATATTAAGGAGTAATACTAATTACAATTAGGATTGATTTATAAAGATTGAAAGCAAGAAGGTTGAAATTATAAAATTTTATATGGGGACCCACATGGCAGGACCCAAGCCCTTGCGTGGCAAAGCCTCTAATCTCCAGCGGCTTCAAAGCCAATTAGAGAGCTGCTTGTTCACCCAGATATTATTTGTGGTATTAATCTTTATCTTCTCTCACTGTTTGGATGTTCTTTGAACACTAGTTCTCTCTTCCCTCTTTCCTGTTGCGCAAGAACATTAAAAGAAGCTTTTTCTTTGTTGACTGAGTACGTGAGCAAATTGAGAATGAAGTGATTTGTGTGGTTTCCTCTCTTAAAGTAACTACCACTGATGTGTACGCAGGGGTATATCCTTTCCTCTTCTTTGTCATGCTTCTCTCTTAATTGATTAAGAGTTTTGGCAAAAGTGATTGTTTGAATTTAAGTATACCCGCTAAAGATTATAACTATTTACTTGACAAAATTATTTTATAGTGTGTGATGGTTGATTTGTCTGAGGCCTCTCTGTTTTACTCATATGTTCTTTATTTGAATTTGTACTCATATGTTCTTTATTTGAATTTGAACCTGAAAATAATTATGGTGCTCTGCTTATCTCTGTAACAAGGTTGTCAGGGTTTAATCTTTGAACTTCTTATTAGAAATGGACCATAAACCGTACATGTCGGTATCGATATACTGGACTGACTGGTTGGAGTTGGGTATTCTGAACACCGTTATAAACAATTACCAATCTTCTTTAGGGTATCGGTATACTGTTTTACATTTCAGGGACTTAATAGGAAAATAAATATAAAAGGAATTGAAAGGTATAAATTGTAAAATTCCTACATACTAGTAAATACAAATTTATAAGAGGCCTTGGTGCAAATCTATCTCTAAATATAGACCGTTTGAAAATTAAAGAATGTAAAAAAATTGATTTGGATTATGAATTTTGGGGCTTGGTACAGGACATGTGAAATTGAAAGAAAAATGAAAGAATATAAAAATGGTAAAAATATAATTGAGTTTTGTCCGAAAATAAATGAACTGGGAACTTAGTTGTTTGGATATATGAACTGAATTATGGACTATTGGACTGCAATTGAATAAAATAATTAATGAGTATATAAATGAGTATTTTATCAATTAAACAAGGATTGATTATTATTAAAAATGTGGTCTATTATATGTATAATATGATATTACGGAGCATTATATGATTCTAAAATATAAATATTGATTAGAATGTGTATATTATTGTTAACATAGGCATAATTATGATAAAGACTGATGAGACAGAATGATCTGGAAGAACAGATTATTAGCGGACCTCACCTGTTGCCCTATGATATCAGGTGCGAGGTTATTGGATTAGTCTGAGATTCATACTAGGAATTAAATCGTAACTCGCTATGCATTTTGAATAATTGATTGACTGCATTGATTGAACTGTTGCATCATATGTATACCCAATACAATTGAAACTGAATTACAGGTAAGTATGTTGACTGTCATGTTGATATTGTTTATCGATTGATTGATTCTTATTTCAAATGATTGATTGAGACCACAGTGACTGAATTGATTGAATATTAAATATTGTAATCCTTGAACCTCCATACAGTGGAGAAAAAGGATTAATACATTGTAAAGTCTAGCTAGCTACTAGACTTTACTCCAGGACCCTTATGCGCATATGGTGAATGGCCCCAACTGAACCCAGTACCGGTTGGGTAGGGGATATTGAATAAATATAAACTGTGACTGTAAGATTAATGAACTGTGGTAACTGTCTTATCAATGATTTTCTTTCCTATAATGACAGATCTTGTGATATTGATTTCGTATTGTTTACGCTAACCGATTGTCGGGATAGTTAGGATTGTCTTATCACCGATTTTCTTTCTGATACTGAAGGCATTGAGATATTGATTCTATATCGTTTCCATTAACAAATTGTCAGGATGGATAGAACAGTATAAGCCCTAACACGATGGATACTTGTTCAGGTATCTGTCAGTGTTACTAGATTAGAAATTGTAAAGGTAAGAAACCAAACGTTACCAGACTTTATGGTTTAAAAGATTTAGACCCAAACCATTTATTCCGATAAGATTCATTGAGTTCTAATTTATCTATGAAAATGTTGTTGTTTGATTGGATACTGATATTGAGCATTTGCATTCGTCATTTGAAAATGAACTGTTAATTTCTCGTGCGGTGATTTCATTCTGAATATGGATTTCCTTCGAATCCAATAATCTGAGTGGCAATCAGCACTGAGAAATAATTTATTATTTCTCACTCGTTTCCCCTTGTGGGTTACAGGTTTATTAAATGAAGATTGAGAAACGCTTTTGGAATTGTAATTGACAGCAGGGCCATCTGAAGGTGTGGGATTTGGGATTATTTTATCTGACATGGTGCAGAAAATTCATCTAGCATCATCCATTATAAATGGTCAGATAATTATTGTAAATTAATTGGGATGGGGTAAAAATAATGGATGCTATTGGCAATGCATAAAAAGATCCATACCTTGTGTTATGTGAATTGTTATGGAAAATTGGACATGGTAGGTCCGTCGCAGCTTCGAAATCGGGGGTGTGACATATGTAGATATATGTATATATATATGTATGTATGTATATGTATATATGTATGTATGTATATGTATATATACATATATATATACATACATATACATATATACATATACATACATACATATATATATATACATATATATACATAGAGTAGAACTAGGGTGCTCCTAAGTTCACCCAACCTCTTGTGAACTTGACTCTAAAATATATCGAATCGATTTTAAACGATGAATCCAAACCGTTGAAATCCTTCTACCTAATGATTTATGCGTCTACATGGGAAAATTTTAAAGTTTCGAATTAATTTAATATAGAATCAAGTGGTCAAAGGAGTCCAAAAAATGAATGCACTAAAATTAATTTATAAACCTTAAATTTTGACCACTTGACTCTATATTAAATTAATTTGAAACTTTAAAATTTTGACATGTAGACGCATCACTCATTAGGTAGAAGGGTTTCAACGTTTGGATTCATCGTTTAAAGTCGATTCGATATATTTTAGAGTCAAGTTCACAATAGGCTTGGTGAACTTAAGAGCACCCTAGTTCTACTCTATATACATATATACATATATATATATATATATATATATACATATATATATATATATATATACATATATATACATATACATATACATATACATACATATACATATACATATACATATATATACATATACATATATATATACATATATATATATATATATCTAACTTATATACATGTAGGAAAATTTTGTTGCTACATCAATTCAAATTTTCCTGCTGAAGTTCCTTTTTATTTGTCGAACTTAAATGCTTTTTCAAAAATAAATGTAGGTATTTGTTATAAGTGAATGTAAATTCCCTTTTCGTTTGAACTAAAGATTAATTTCATTTTTTGTTCAAATGAATTTAAATTGTCGAAGTCTTTAATTAAAATTAATTCCTCATTCGAATTTATATTGACAAAGATTATAAGGTCATCTCCTAGATTCCATGATATCTCTTTAAATTACTAATGAATAGCATTGATGGAGATGGGGGCTCGAAAAATCAATCAATCATGCTAACTGTACAAGTGCTGGACCATAAACAGAAAAATCAATTAAACATGCTATTACAACATATTGGCCAACTGTACAAGTTCTGGAATTTGCCGCAATGATTGAGGGAGTAGTTTAAGGTTTAAAGCTGTGCTGGCAAGGCAGAATATCAAGCCAACGGTCCTCTTCTACGAATTTATTCCCTGTAGTCACGTGTTCAAATATGATTAGTACTTGTAATAGGAAGTTAGTTAGGATTAACAATAAAGTTAACTAACAAAGTCAGTAAGAGCATTCTGTTAGTGCAATGATTAGTTGATTACAATGTAATTAGAATAGCTTAGTGCTCTATAAATACAAGCATGTACTAAACATTGAAGATCAATCAAAGGAAATACAAATTCCATTTCTCTTTCTAAAGAGACCAAACTCATGGTATTCTGTAAACTATAGAGCTACGATTCAAAATATTATATTCTCCGTGGCTCCGAAAACCTGACATTCACAAAGGCAATCTCTCCAACAATCCTCAAAATTTTCTCTTCCCGCCACAATATAAATTTCACCATCAAAAGAGCTTTGAAGATGGTGGGACTTAGGTCACGGCCCGCCTCACAGCCTCGCTTCATACAACACAAGAAGGAAGCTATCTGGTTTTACCGCCTTATCTCCCTAGCATACGAGCATGCCTTAAGGGCTCTCCACTGGAACAAAGAAATGAGAGATGAGGCATTGGAGCCGGCTGATTTGTCTGACCCGAGATTGAAAGTTGTGGATGTAGGAGGCGGTACTGGGTTTGCCACTTTGGGAATCGTTGAGCAAATAGAACCGGAAAATGTGACGCTCCTGGACATGTCGCCAGAACAGCTGGCCAAGGCCAGGGCGAAGGAGGCCTTGAAGAATTGCACCATAATGGAAGGAGATGCTGAGGATTTGCCTTTTCCGACTGATTCAATCGACCGCTATATTTCAGCTGGAAGGTTGAGTTTGGTTCTCTATATATTCCCTCTGTTCTTTAGTTTATTTGGTGCTATGCTAGTTTATGTTTATTAAATTTGCAAGATTAAATATTGCAGATAGCTAAGGCTATATAAAAGCTAGTTTTTATATTATATTTGTTGAAAACCTGTCGTGATGAAAGTCTTATTATAAAACTAATGGATGTATTGGTCAAGGTAATAACTAATAAGTAATATAATTGATTGCTGGGTGAGAATGACAGATTGACAGTAACCATTTATGTATCAAATTACAGGGTAACGAAGGAGACATAGTCTGCATAAAATTGAGGTTCTATATATTGCTATTTCTTGCCTATATATAATTAATACATGATCAGGTCAGAATAAGGTTCAACTGGTCATTTATGTCTAATTACAAATTGTGGCTCGATTTGGTTTATTGCAAATTTGGTACTGATGCAATATGTACTGGTGATAACTAGGACAGCTTAATTATACCATCAGAACTGAATGCTTTAATTGTGTTTAGTATCAGCACAATACAACATCTAACAAGTAACATGTGCTTTTTATAACTTATAACACTGTTCTTTTGCCCAGCATTGACTACTGGCCAGAACCACAAAGGGGAATAAGAGAAGCCTACCGGGTGCTAAAACCTGGTGGAATTGCATGCATCATTGGACCTCTTTACCCAACTTTCTGGCTCGCACGGTTCTTCGCTGACATGTGGATATTGTTCCCAAAGGAGGAAGAGTATATAGAGTGGTTCAATAATGCAGGCTTCAAGGATGTCAAGCTCAAGCACATCGGCCCCAAGTGGTACCGTGGGGTTCGCCGCTATGGCCTCGTAATTGGCTGCTCTGTTACTGGTGTCAAGAAAGAGTCTGGCGACTCCCCTCTTCAGGTGCCCTATCATTTGTTTTCTTATACTGTTTTTGAGTCTGTTATATATTGTTCCCTAAATTATCATATACCTAGTACCTACCTCAAGAAACTGAAAATAGTCTTGTGATATTTAAGAAAACAAAACCAACTGTGCTACTCAAGCTTTTAAGTTTAATCATTAAATTTGGTATTTAATTAGCCGGTTGTTTGGTTTAAGCCTTAATATTTTTTTTACTTAAATATGAATTCAGATTATGTTAATACAGAAACTAAATCCGCATGGAAATTGAGAATCAAAATAAGAAAAATGTATATATAATTCTTAATAAAGGTTAAGATGGGTTTAGAGTTTGGATTATATTGTGCTCTGAATTTAATTAGTACTCACGATTATGGTAAAATATACATTTCTGAGTGGAATAGAGAAAGCGGCCAGAGAGAGACTCAATGAAAAAGAAGTGTAATTGGAGTTGGATACACCTTTATGGTGATATGATTTGAAAAAAAAAATATATATATTCAAATACGCTGTGAATTAAGTTACCATTGCATATATATTACTGTATAGAATATTAATTACGGTTAAACTAAATTCCCACAAAATTAAACTAAATCACCTAGAAAATTTAAAATCGAAATAAGATAATTTTATATTTGATTTTCATTGAATTAATATGAATTTATCTTTGTGTTAAACAGTAATTTTGATATTCTGATATAATTTTAAGTTTAAATTAAATATATCATGGTTATATGTATTTTTAAGCGAATTGATTTTGATCAACATCTCGCCAATGTGAGCTCTGTTATTGAAATTAATTTATCTTAAAATATTATAAGTTTTACTGTGCTTGTGAAATGACTGTAAATATTCGATCGGACGAAACGAATGTCAAAATTTATTAAAGTTGCATGTCAACCTAGTAGCACTGTGTAATTTTTTGGTTTACATGTCATCAATATGACCTTTGCCATAAGAAATTAATATATCGTCCAAAAGACAACTTTTTATAGAAAGTAGTATCTAATTGTGTAATAGGTTTATCTTATTTTGAATTTATTATTATATATTTGTTAATTTATGCGAGTATATAGTATTTGTTTATTGTTCTCTTTGTAGCTAATATCAATTTTAGCATCAAACTTCGAAGAATAAAAAGAGAACTTGTTAATTAGTTCTTGATGTTTTGGATACTGACATTGCTTTATGAATTGATTAATTGTCTAACTAACACTAATGTTACGGATACTAGTACCTCGTATTATAATATGGTATAAAGTCAAAACGTGCGTGTTATGATCGGATTCTAAAACACATAAATCCAAATGAACCAAACCTTGTCTGGCCTGGCTGTTCCACCTCTTCACTAGGGCTTATCAAACAATCAGGATCAGGTGGTTCCAGGATTTTTCAGGTTGTTTGGGAGGTTTTTTGGGTTTGTCCAAATTTAATATATTATTGGCATACATAAGGTGGTTCCATGGGTGCACTTTACTGATAATATGGTAAAGGCATGAACATCTATGGTAAGAAATGATACTTGTCTTTACTATGTTAGAGGCTTGTTCTTTTGTATGTTATTTACTATCCGGTGTTTTTTCACTGCCTGATTTTTCTGCTCTTTTGTATATCTTTTTAATGTGTTGTTTTGTCTCATTTTAATATATTTATGTTTATACAGCTAGGGCCAAAGGAAGAGGATGTGTCGAAGCCAGTAAATCCATTTTCATTCCTGATGCGATTAATTTTCGGCACAATTGCTGCGGCATACTATGTTTTGGTACCTATTTACTTGTGGATAAAAGACAAAATTGTCCCAGAAGGCCAGCCGATATAAACAACAAATGAAAGATGCTATCGAACATGAACCGAGCTATATATGAACTCAACTAAATAAGAATAATAATGATGATGATGATTATGTTGTTCTGTTGATTATATTCTAATGGTATTTGTTTTAAGAGAGTAATTTGGTTAGATACTCTTGTATCTTGATAAATACTTAGTTTGTCTTGTGAGGTGTATGCATTTTAATTTTGTAATCATTGTGATGTCATTGAGGTAGCTCAAATCTTTCGTTGTATGACGGGCTCCTTGATGTTTCCTTTCAAATGTTGTTGAAAAAACTTTGTCATTAAATCTCGCAAAAATTAGGGATGAACTAATTGCCCCCAAACCCAATCCCTGAAAACGTCCCTGAACTACATCCTCTTCAGCATCTTGTCTAATGCTCCAGTCCAATTAAAACTCTGTTTATAATTCTTTAAAATACTATTAGCAAGCATTTAAACTTTAGTCTGCAAGCTTCTAAACTCTTAAGAACCAAAAAAAGGAAAGATCTATTTTTGTTTACACTATTAACTATTTTGAAATTTTCTTTTTTATTACTTGATCTTATACAAAATTAATTTCAAAATTTTAAAAATTTGTATGTAGAAACATCACTCGAAAGGTAGATGAGTTTCAACAATTCTGTTTCATCATTTGAATTCAACAAGATATATTTTAGAGTTTTGTTCACAAAGAAGTTTGGAACACGCTAATTCTTTTTGTTTTTTTTGTCTAAAACACCATAGTTCTATTCACTAAATAAAGCATCTCCAACGCCTTACAAATGCAATTGCAGTCCTTCAGTTACAAAATCTGAGTTGGCAATTATATATATTTCTTTTTTTGAAAACTTGGTAGTGGTAGCAATTATATTTCTATTGAATACAAAATGGGGGAAGGTAACACAGGGATGTTGTAATAACCCTAAAGAGATAGATTTAGCTTTAAAGAAAATGATTAGTGAAGGGTAAAGTTGTTCATAAAATTTAAATATCTTGACATGTTGTGTTGAAAAAAAATAGTAGCGTTAATATCACCACGTCCAATTATAACTATAACCCAATCTTTAACTAAAATGAGAGAAATTTAGATACATACCCATCAGAAATACGAACAAGGGCTTGGATGTTCTAAATTAAGAATGATAAGGTATGTAGCAAAAACCTAGTTGTTGTGAGACATCAAAGAAATGATAGAATGTTACAAACTGCCAGCACGCATCAATCTAATATTGTACATCAGCCTAATGGATACTGATACTATTGCACAAAATAATTAGTATCCACACATATACACTCATTTTTCGAAGCTACCCCTCAATTAATCACAAATTAAGAAGCAAAGAACATGAGATGAGCAGACAAACTAGATATACTAATGGAGGGCTCAACGTACAGCCAACAACAACAGGTAAGGCCATTTAAATATATAGCTAACACACCTGCAAGACCATTTAAATATACTTAACAGCATGAAACATAAAAGAAAAATCGATCAAAACCAACAGTAAACATAGTTTGGTTCATGCAAAGTCATCCTTTAAAACTCACACAACAAAATTGAAACACAATAATTTATTTTTTTGAAAAAATCGAGCCTTTTTCATTCGACCCTACAGTGTAGTTATTATTCATTAGCTGGAACTGTAACAGTTATTCTTAACCAAAAATACAGAAATTATGTTTAGGCTTTCAACCATCAAATTTAATCTACTGCTAACAATATTTTTACCATCGATCCCCAGAAAATATTTCCTATTATGTTCACCCAAGTTGTCCACAATATCGCAACCCCCTTACCGAGGCACCTCATTAATTCTAAAACAAAAAATGGTTACATATTTTGTTTTCACATATTTGGACAAATATTGTTTGCAAATTGTGCCTAGAATATCAAGTAAATGAATATGTACTGTTTTTACAGAGTTATGACGCCACAACATATTTCGAGTAGACGATAATGAATGGAAGCTTTCCATGTATACAATTATTACTGAAAACATATTTGTTTTTTTGTTAAAGGGGTGTCTGTGAATAAAGTAGTGCATATGCCAAAATTATGTTTCTGTCATGTGAACTGTCATGCCTAGAATATCAAGGAAAAAATTAAGCACCTTGAGTTGATACACATTTAGTTAAACTAATTTAATAGAAAATTCAAGGTATAGATTTCACTATTGCCGGGTTGGTAACTACCCAAAAAAACAGGAGCTATTAGCTATTTAGCTGCTGGATCATTTTTAGAGTGCTATTAATTATTTTTCTACTCGTACTAAATTAAAATTGACCATTCTAATACCCTTATAAGTTAAAAAAAGAAAATTCTCTATCTTTATCGCTTGATTCTATTAATTATTGAAGGGTTACAAACATACTAATCCCAAAATTATGATAATCTGCTAAAAGCAAGGATAAATTTGATGCAATTCAAAAATATATTTGACTTTTATCAAAGGAATGTAATTGTTATTTTTGGCTGAATTTTTTTATTATAAATAATCAAATAATATGTAGCGTTCACCAAATTTATATTTACTGAATTAATTATTTCATTATTTCACATATATTGCAATTTTTTTATATTTTTTTATGTTGAATTTTATTTGATAATTTTTACAAAATTACTTTTTTTTTCTCAATATATACCTTTATTTCAGGAATGAATTCCAAAACATTTAGTTTAGTGATTAATATTATATGAACGGTGCTAAAAGTGTTGGTCGCAATATATAGTAACTTCTTTTATAGGAAACAAAAATTAG
Source organism: Carex scoparia (assembly GCA_024447655.1). NCBI lineage: Eukaryota > Viridiplantae > Streptophyta > Magnoliopsida > Poales > Cyperaceae > Carex > Carex scoparia. The sequence continues at coordinate 4,895,474 of JAJHPE010000033.1, forward strand.
TGATTAATATTATATGGAAGATGCTATTTTAATAACAACAATTTGGGCTATAATAACATAGAAAAAAAATATAAAAATAGAAGTTTTTATTTCCAAATATAGAGAAAGCAGTACCATCAAGCTTGCTATATAGATTAATCGCATTTCAGGTCATATCTTGCAAGTCCCAATTAACCTTGAACTCACCCAAGATTTCTCACCTACTTAATTTCTCTTCCATTTGATCTCTCTTTCCACGACAAGAAAATGTCAGACAACACAACCAACAACATGGTCATGCTCCTGAGCAAGGAAGGAGAAGGTTTCATGGTGCCTGAGACAGTGGCGAAGCAATCTCAAATGATCTGCCATATCATAGAGGACATCAGCGATATGAACTTCATCCCGCTACCGAATGTCTCTGCACCAACCCTTGCAATGGTGATTGAGTATTGCAAGAAGCACGACAATGGAGCAGCCGCTTCCTCAAGGATTTCTGATGAGGAGCTGAGGGACTGGGACAAGCAATTTTTAGATGTTGATCAAGAAACACTCTTCAACCTTCTCATGGCAGCTAACTACCTGGATATCAAGGGGCTGATGGATTTGACATGCCAAAAGGTGGCTGACATGATAAAGGGGAAGAGCCCAAAGGAGATTCGCCAAACTTTCAACATCAAAAACGACTTCACACCCGAGGAGGATGAGGAGATTCAACGCGAATGCCAGTGGGCTTTTGAGTGATGAAAATTATTTACTATCCAACTTAAATTGATTTTGTGTTTTTAATCAGTTTCCAAGAACTTATTTTGTACTAAGTTTTTTCATGTTATTTTTAAGATTGTGTCTTTCAATTAGTTGATATTATAGCTGGGTCAGATTCCTCTTTCTTTTTCCTCATTTACATGATCATGATGGCTAAAAGAGTACGTGCTGTGAAAAATAAATTACATCATTCATTTAGTTTTCTTGATAAATAATTAGATAGAAAGTCAGAGCTAGAAAATTAATGTTGCAACTAATTTTGACCCATTTAATATCCTAGAGCTTCCCATATATATATTCGCATTTACAAAACATGCTTCTTTTCATTAGCAATCTTCAATTAATTGATATAAGAATATTTAAGTTCAAATGTTTGTTGTTTCTAAATCCAACAACACCAAAATGCACAAGTGCTTCATATAGGCAAGATAAACTTAAAAGAATCCTTACCAAACTAGTTAAGAGTAGTAACTTAAATATACCTTTCTTTCACACAGCATAAAGTTAACATGAAGAAAAAGGAATATATATCAATATATATAGTATGGTTTGAAACAAGTCACATTTACAAATATTACAATATAAAATCAATCTATCTAATATAATGAACGGACCTGATCTGTGGTTGCACTTCCTGGAAACTCAACATAAGAAACTTTCAATCTCTCGGATTGCTCTCATGAAAAATATTATGCATCTATTCCAATTTATTTCACAAATCCATAATAAGTTTTTATAGCATCAAAATGTCTATATTAGGATAGAAATTTTTACATTTAAAACCACTAAGATTTTACATTTAAAACACTTACTTTTGGCAAAACAATGCCCATGGATAGAAATTTTTTGTAGACTCCTTTATTAGTTGTTGTGTGACGTCAAAGGAATACATGAGAGAATGTTACAAACTACCTGCATGCATCAGTCTAATATTAAGAACTTTTGGCATACTGTACATCAGCCTAATGGATACTGGTACTATTGTACAAAATAATTAGTGTCCACACACATATAAACTCATTTTTCGAACCTGCCCCTCAATTAATTGCAAATTAAGAAGCAAAGAACATGAGATGAGCAAACAACTAGATACTAATGGAGGGCTCAACGTACAGCCAACAACCCGAAATTTTTATTAATAATACAAAAAATAATAATAAATTTAACAATCTATACAATTTTTTTATGAAATTCACAATCTATCCAAACCGATGATATTGTGATCGGTTTCAGAAGCTAAAACTGATGACGCGCAAAAAAATGGATAATATATTTATGCACGATTTTTGATGCAGAATGCACACTTTTTGATGCGAGAATTATATCAGATTAAAACAAAATGACTCAAATTCAAACAAACAATGTAATCATTACATAGTTGCGACACCATATAATCATTACATTTGATATTTTCATTCAAATTAATTTAAAATAATTTTTTATTTTTTTATTTAATTAGAAAATGTTATAATTTATTTATTTATTTTATTAAAATATTAGAAATTTTTTTATATATTTTTTTAAATTAGATAGAATACCATAAAATTTGATTTATTAGAAAGACTTAAACAAATAACCCGGATCAATATTTTTCATATCGGATTTTTCATGGCTATAAGAAAAATTAAAATATTTCTGTGTTATTAGAAAAAAAATAAAAATACTTTGAATCTGAATTATACCTGTTCAAAAGTCACTTCTAGGTAAATACAGAAAATATTATTGTCTTTCTATTTTTGAAAAAATAAAATTTTAACAAAAAGTTGCATAACTCTGTAATCATTACAAACTTGTTTTAATCTAAGTCGTTCGTTGTTTCAAAAAGTATGCAGAAAGAATCAAAAATCATGCTTGGCTTAAACCGATGACATTGTCATCGGTTCTAGCTTTCTGAATCCGAAGACACTGTCATCGGTTTTAGCTTCTGAAACCGATAACACTGTCATCGACAATGTCATCGGTTTGGATAGATTGTGAATTTCATAAATAAATTGTATAGATTGTTAAATTTATTATTTGTTTTGTATATTAATAAAAATTTCGGGCCAACATACAATATATAGTTAACACACCTGCAAGATTATTATTTGAAAATACAATTAACAGCATCAAACCTAAAAGTAAAACAGATCAAAAATCAACAGTAAACTTAATTTAGTCATGAAAAAGTCATCCTTTAAAACAAACACAACAAAATTGAAACACAATAATTTTTTTTTTTGAAAATTGAGCCTTTTCATTCGACCCTTTGCAGTGTAGTTATTATTCCTTAGCTGGAACTGTATTAGTTATTCTTTAGAAATTATATTTAGGCCTTTAATCATCAAATTTCCTATCTATACTGCGGGCTAACAATACTTATACCAATGACTCCCTGAAAATATTTCCTATTATGTTCACCCAAATTGTCACTTCAACCCCCTTACCAAGGCACCTACGTACGTGTGTGATCCTCATTAATTCTAAAAACACAAGTGGTTATATGTTTTGTTTTCACATATTTGAACAAATATTGTCAATTTATTTAGTTTTAATCCCAAATTATTATGCACTAGCAGTTAAGACGTGCTCCGCTGCGTCTCTATATATCACATTCTCCAAGTAAAGGTTGATTAAAGATCTTACAAAATTTTGCAGAAAGATATGAACACATAGTACAATTAATTATAAATGCATTTTCAGCACAACATACAACTACAACTACAACTTATATAAGATACAATGGAGAGTCTAATATACAAACCGATTGATATATAGTTGATGCTTAATGCTTAATTCTAAATCTCTACTTATATCAAATGAATACATCTTTCCCAATCACTAAGAACAAAATAGTAATCTTTATTCGTTGTACCCATGGTTTTGAAAATCAAAATCGGAATTGGAATCGGTCACTTGATCATGGAATCGAAATCAAATAAATCTGATGAAATCGGCCAAATCAGATCAGAAACTCAATTTTTTTTACAATAACTTTTTTTGAACTAAAAAATAGGAAAAAATTGGTATTTGGATACTTAATTGTTTAAATATTAATAACATTCATAATAATTAAATTCTGATGGATAACAATTAAATTTGGTAATTATTTAAAATAATATTAAAATTATCTAATTTTAATATAAAATAGACTATTTCATAAAATAATTAAAAAAAACCTGAATGATATTCTCAAAAGAAAAATAAAATGTTTCATTTCTACATTTTATATTTTCTTAACAATCAAATTTGTAAACTAGTACAATCCCATTCTTTAGTTTAGTCGAAAAAAAATAAAAATAAAAAACCGCTGTGTATGTTTCACTAAATATAAAAAATATAAATAAAATAAAACAGTAAAAGTCTTCACAGGCTACCGACCTAGTAAGTCATTTTTTTTTTGTTTTTTGTCTTTTTTTTTTGCTTTGAAAGCCCGTGGGCACGAATATATTGATAAACACCCTTTGTTGGTACAGGAGTTTTATACAAGGATATGCTTAAAAGAGCATTTGTAACAACCAAAACCTTTAGCCAGCCAAGTAAATTTGACAGAAACAAAACTACCACAGAACTCTAAAAGTCAAAACATTGTATGAGCACATCCTTTGAAGGTTGGCAATGTGTGTCCTATGTAATTCCAGCCCTCAATGCGCCCCAACCTCGCCAATTGGTCAGCCATTTCATTTTGGGATCTTGGCAGGAAGAAACACTGGTAGCCGCTATTAATCTTCAAAGTTTTCCAGATCCAGTGGCACTCTTGTGCTGCTGTCCAGTCCGCCTGTAAGAGTGGTGCAATACTAATACACCAGGATACAAGTGACTGACAATCAGAGAAGAATATGCATTCCTCAATCCCCAGGTCAATAACAAACTGATTGAATCGCGTCCATTAAAGCACGAGCCTCTGTAGAAATTGCGCTGCATGATCTGGTTGCGGCTGAGTAATAGGCTATCAATGTTGGTCCTCTAACCAGCACATAGCTGATGCCCCCTCCCCAACTAGCTTCCCAAGACCCGTCCAAATACATAGTGTGCCGGGCTCCGGCTATGGCCGCCTCCCATTCCAGCCTATGATGATCTTGGGCAATAATTCTACTGGAACCGGCTGCCACTGCCAACCTTGCCTCAAACGAGATTGAATCAAGAAAAGACTTGAATGTTGGAAGAGATGGATCAAGTGCAGAGTATGCCTTTTCGTTTCTGCATCGCCAGAGAGCCCAGATTGAATTCAAAAATTCGCCCCACTTGTCAGCCTGCAATGCATTTCCCCAGAAATGTCAGAGCCAGAGTACATAATTGGCCCGATCGCAAGTACAGAGTGCCTGTCAGCCAACATCCCCTTGAAAACGGGCAATCAAAGAGGAAGTGGTGGACATTCTCTCGCTCATGCCCGTAAGTCGCACAATCAGGGTCTCCCTTTCCAATTCTGTGGTTGATAATTTGTCCCAGTGGTAGCGCATTGTGAAGTAGCTTCCAAATGTGCAGTCTGACCCACGGTTGCACAGCCCCCTCTTTCCAGACCTTTACCCAAAGTTCCTTGGACCCACTGCCCAGAGACATCGCACTCTCTGTAATTTTTTGATATGCCTTTTTGACAGTAAACCTACCATCAGGTGTCCCTAGGAAGCGTAGCCTATCTTCGCCGGCCCCCTCCCTAGGCGAGTGTACCTCTGATAAGATCAATAGGCATCCGCCGTGCCCAAAGAGCCCGATTAGTTGCTGCACATCTCACTGGCCCGAATTTTGATCAACCAGATCAATCACATTGAGACTTTGTTGATCACGATTTTGAGGAGAGAATTCCAATGAATTTTGGAACCATGGTTGTGAGAACACGGCGCATGAAGTCCCATCCCCTATAGACCACCGTACCATTTGTGATAGCAATCCCCGCTGCCTCATTATGCTCCTCCAAAACATTGAGCACTTGTAAACTCTTTTTGACTGCCAAAGGGAGCTTCTTGGTAAGTACTTTACTTTGATGATTGCCACCCACTGTGCATCTCCCTGGGCCGCTACCTTCCACAGAAATTTCATGACAAGCGCATCATTCATTGCAGAGAGGTCTTTCATTCCCAGACCACCCCTCCCAACCGGGATTGTAACCTTGGGCCAGGCGACATAGGCCATAAACCGTCCATCCCCAAATTTCCCCCAGAAGAACCTTTTAATGTGATTAGTGATAGTCTTTATGACTGGCAACGGAAGGGAGACAGTGGACATGTGGTATAACGGCATGGCGGTGAGGACAGACTTGATCAAAACTAATCTTCCCGCCTGCGAAAGCACCGGTCACTCATACCCTATTATATCAGTGACCGACACCATCACTTTCGGCGACCAGATGCACCGGTCGATCATACCCTATTATGCTGTAGTGCTAGTAAGTCACTCAGTTAAACAAGCACACTTTTGAGTCTCTGACTAAGTATTTTGTTCAACAGACAACACAAGAAAAAGTTAATTTCTTGGATCATGATATAAAATGGACAAGGTTTATCATGAACCACAAGAAATTCAAATGTTTTTTAGTACAGAAATTATACACCAAGTTTAGCCACAGAAATAACTGAAGATTCTTCCTCCTAGTACTAGCGAGGGACTTCGCACTTTTAAAAAAAATTCGAGCACTATTTCCTTCTTCAAAAGATGCAAAATGGAACTTAAATCTCAAATCAATAACAATGATTTTCTTGCTCCCAACCTCAACATACACATGAAAGCTCAGGTGTGAAATCAAATCAGTCTAGGACAATGTTTTCACTACCCATGTACTGACTTGGGTGAAACTCGGATTGACTCGGCCTGACTCGGTGAAACTAAGTCTGACTCTGCTTGACTCGATCGGGTGAAACTCAGTCTGACTCGCCTGAAAATCAGATAACTCAGCCGAGTCAAATACTGTTTAACCAATTTTTGATGAGAAATTCTCATGGGCCCGAGACTTGGGTAAACTTGGGTTGGACCCGACCGACATCGAGTAGACTTGGCCAAATTTCCAAACCATGGTTATTCAGTCCTAGTACTGATGTTATTTGTATTGACTTCAAACGACGAATCCAAACTGTTGAAATTCTTCTACCTTATGAGTGATGCGTCTACATGCAAAAAAATATTATTTGAAATAAAATTTGTATACGGTCAAGTGGTCAAAATATTTCTCAGAAATGAATGCATTAAAATAAGTTTATAAACCTTCTAATTTTGACCACTTGATTTTATATTAAATTAATTCAAAACTTTAAAATTTTTACATATAGACGCATCACTTGTAAGGTAGAAGAATTTCAACGATTTGGATTCGTCATTTGAAGTTAATATGATAGATTTTATAGTCGAGTTCACAAAGAAGCATGGTGAACTTAGGAGCACCCTAGTCTTACTCTATATATATATGTAGAGAAGAGTTCAAATGCACCATTTTTTTGGTGCTCCAACGTAAACTTCACAAAGGAGCATGGTGAACTTAGGAGCACCCTAGTCTTACTCTATATATATATGTAGAGAAGAGTTCAAATGCATCATTTTTTTGGTGCTCCAATGTAAACTTCACAAAGGAGCATGGTGAACTTAGGAGCACCCAAGTTCTACTCTATATATATATGTAGAGGAGCTTTCAAATGCACCATTTTTTTGGTGCTCCAATATATACTTCACATTATTTATCTCTGTTTTCAAAGTCCGAATGGTAGATCCGAACCGCTCAACATGATTTTCATAATAAAATACTAGTATTGTGCCCGTGCGTTGCAACGGCAATATATTATAAAAAAAATAAAAAATATTTTGATACAAAATATCATATTTTAAAAAGAATTGTGACACGAGCCCAATTCAATACAGCAACACATTCATTATTGTTCCTCTTTAATTTGCTTCCTCAAACTAATTCACAAATGGTTCTAGTGCCTTCACAAAGGATTGCCTACACATTTGCCAAATCATTAGAAGCTAGTTGTCACTGGTTTTCGCAGTTTATTATTTCAAAACAGAATTTTCACTATGCTGAAGTATTTAATTACTGCATCAAGAATAACCAAATAGTTGCAATTTATTAAAATGCATCAGGTACAATATGTAACCCAATAATTAAATTGAAATGCAAAAATATCCCGAAAACAACAATTTATATGCAAATTAGTAAATAACTAATTATTTCACCAATAGTAACTAATAGAATACATATCTCAAACTTTGCCTACAAAATTTACAATAATAAATAATATTTTAAAAAATGATTACCTGCCCAACCGAACTATGCTCTAGTTTAGTTCTTCTATATAATTGAGAAATTAGACTACAAATTAAATCATTATATGCATATGAAAAACTAAAGCATTGCCAAATACATAAATCCACACTTTAATTCTCAACCAACAGGTCGATCTAACTCACTTCTTTGGAAATTCAGATTAAGTGAAGTAACTCAGTTTTTGGGTTTTAAATCGGGACCGTCCGATTCGAATTCGAGACAATTCATTCGGATCTGGAGAGCACACATCCCAAGAACAAATTCAAATTCAGAGATGATTCTGAGTGACGAATTTGAATTGGATGGTCTCCATCCAAAATCCAAAGATTGAGTTACTTTTGGGGATTTGGACCTCCTCTTTGAACACTGGTTAAAAATTCTCAAATCCATATAGCCATATAGGGTCCGACCAAATCAAAACCTTTATTATACAAAAATATAACTCAATAAAATGAATGAATAATAGCTAATAGCTAAACTATATGAACAGATAGAGAAAAATGCAAACAAGATAGAGAGAACAAGAGAATGCATCATAAAAATATTTGCTCAAACTTTGTTTGTTCACAAATAAAGATCCAGATGTCTTGCAAACTGCAACTAAAACCTGATAATAGGAACCAAAACTTAACTGTATCGATATGCGCTTACTAAAATAAATCTATGCCAAAGCATGGTTCAATTACTAAATTTAAGCCCCATAATCAAATCACAAAGGAACTCCTACCTGACGAAGGGCGGCATTAGAATTCTGCTGTTGGTTCTTGCCAGACCACTGGAGAAATGAAATAAAGGGGAAAGAGAAATAAGGAGAAATAAGAAAATAAGGAAATAAAAAAGCAGAGACAGCTGGAAAGGAGAAATAAGGAAACCAAGAAATGAATTTTGTCTCCAATTTTGTTCCCTATTCAAATTTAATTGTAATATATCGTGCGGCAGTACGTATAGTGAGTATATTTTTTTAACTAAATTTAGACTTCTACACGTAAAAACAAAACATTTAATTAAAAAAAGACATATTATGTAATTGGAGGACTGATATTAAATCCAAAAATTTATTTATCCATCTCAACCGTTGGCGGATCAGAACAACTACGTGCATTATATAAGAATGGATATACTTGAAGACTAAATTTTATATTTTGTGGAATTTTTTTATTATTTTATGTTATAAGGAGATTCTGGACCTATGAATATATATTGTACCTATGAAAAAAAATAGTATTTTTAAAAAAAAAATACTATTTGGTCTCAAGCATATTTTATTATGAAGAACATATTTAGCTGTTTGGATCGACTATATGGACTTTGAAAACATAAATAAATGATGTAAAGTATATTGGAACATATTAGAGCACCAAAAAAATAGTGCATTTGAACCCTCCTCATATATATAACTTATATACATGTAAGGCATATACCGTGGAAAATTTTGTTACTACGTCAATTCAAATTTTCCTACTGAAGTTCGTTTTTATCACTCGAACTTAAATGCTTTTTCAAAAATAAATTGAGGTATTTGTTATAAGTGAATGTAAATTCTCTTTTTCGTTTGAACTAAAGATTAATTTCATTTTTTTTGTTCAATTGAATTTAAATTGTCGAAGTCTTTAATTAAAATTAATTCCTCATTCGAATTTTTGATACAACACCTGAATTAAATAGAAGTAATGTATATGCACTAAACAGACATACATTCGTAACAAAAGGCAGAAGGAACCTTAATGCAGAAATTCATGCATTTGCGCAAGAAAAAAAAAAAAAGTGGGTACATTATTGTGGTGTTAATAAATAAGGACAAACATTTTAATTAAACTAAAATGTTAAAAAAATGAAAAAAAAAAATAGGAAATCAGTGAAAATTAATTTAAGCCACCCATCCGGTAGCAAAGATTATAAAGTCATCTCCTAGATTCCATGATATCTCTTTAATTTTCTTATTTAAAAATATGACACCCATTTCTTCCATCACCGTGTTCTCTGTGATCATACTCATCGTCGGAGGTAGACTTCCATAGATTTTCACAACAATTCCTCAATTGAATTGATCATGTCCAAAATATTAACAATATTGATTTCCTCCAACATTTTATTCTACTAAATTTAATTTATTAGTTGAATTGTGATAATACTATCTTTTCTTTGAAAATAACTATTAGCTAAATAAAGATGTATTTGATCCATTTGTGTTTTCATGAATCATATATTTGGGATATATAATTGAAGATTCATGATAAAGATAAAAGGATCATGCAAATTTGATTGTCTATTATTAGTAGTTTACTCATGAAAAATTGTGGCTTTGAAACAATGGTTGTATTTATGCAATCGTGTTAAATAGTAGTTCATAGATTTTGTTATTCTTTGATCATGCATGTTGAATTTTGAAAAATTATTTTTTTGCCATAGGGTTAAATTGATAAGAATTAATTATTAATCAAACTAATGAAAATGCTTAATGACTTGATTTATCTTATAGGCTTATGCTTAATGACTTGAATTTTAATATATACGTGTTTTGAAAACTTGACTTAATCCCTGCTTAAAAAAGAACAAGTTACTATGGCTACTAACATTATTTTTACTTGATTTTTATATTAAACTAGGACTATTTATGGAATTTGTTTCGAAAACAAAAGTACCTTGTGAAAAAGAATTTAAATTTTTAATTGAGACAAATATTATCAAATTGAATCAATATAAATAATTATATGGAAATTTCAACATATGTCAACATAATGAAATAATTTAGTCAGTAAGTATTAATTAGGTGAACCTCATATTGATTAAAATTTATAGTAAAACATAAAAAAAATTCAGTCATATAACCAATTTGTAAAATAAAATCACAAATGCATTATTTTTAATTTTTCTAAATTGAGCATATATTAAAGTTGATGCCATTTACAAATGATTTTTTATCACCAGTTGAACTGAACGCCCATAAAGTTTTGGAATTGATGTTTGTCCGAAGGGTTTTGGACAGTTTTTTCCAAAGACCGTTTGTATCAATCCCATTTGAATTGAGATTCGTGCAGATGGATTTAGGAATTGACATTGATTTTCTCCAATATTTCGTTCTACTAAATTTGATTAATTAAGTAGTTGAATTGTTATAATACAATCTTTTCTTCAAGTGTGTGTGTGTTAGATAGTAGTTACTTTAATTATAGGTTTTGTTGTTCTCAAGTCATAGATATATGTTGAATTCTACAGAAAAATAAAGTTGTTGCCACAAAAATCAATCAAGTATTAATTCATCACCATGAATGCAATTTATACTCATAAGAAAAAGAAGTTTGTATTCCTATCTAACTTAGAATATAGAAACCCCTGCGTCTCTTCAGCACTGTACTTCATGAACTCCACCTCTCTTTGGATTTTATGGTTGTTCTCTAAGCAGCTGCACCTTCTTAATTGGCTGTCTTCTCAGAAGAACTCTCTCTGATGCCGGGCCCATGTAACCCTGTTATGCCAATAATCTTCCTCGTGTTCCATTTCTAGATGGGTACCGATGATTCCCGCAACCTTTATTGTGTTGATCTTCCTCCTCCTCTTTAGCACTGTACTTCAACTTGACCTCCCTTTGGATTAGATATTGTTGGTATATAATGTGTTCTTTTGTAGTAGTTCTTATAGTTCAAGTGGGATATCTCTCAAAAACTACTGTAGTGATCGATGGAACAACTATCTCTTTGTCGGGATTATTCATGTCCACAATATTAACATTGATTTCCTCCAATATTTCGTTCTACAAAATTTGATTTATTAGTTGAACTGTTGTAATACATTCTTTTTTTTTTTTTTTAATATATATAGCTAGAAGATGTATCTGATCTATTGTTTTTTCATGCATGAGTTAGGTATTTGCATATATAATTGATGCCTCATGTTAAACATAAAGTATCATGCAAATTTGATTGTCTAGCTATATATCCTTAGTAGTTTATTCATGAAAATTTGAACTTCAGTAGTTTTCATGTTTGAACTTTGAATACAATAGATCAGATACATACTCAGAGTTCATGTTTGAACTTTGAATATAAAGATACGGATGATCTGTAATATGCATATTACCATAGCCTAACTCAAAATATTTTGTATTTTGTTATCACTTATCAGTTTATTGTGTCTATAAGCCAATTACACAGCAAAGTCAGGTTAAACAATTGGCTTGAACTTTGGATCAAAGTTGGCTATAGTTGCACTGCAATAGCTTGATTACACTTTTTGAAACTCGTATGTTTCAAAGGGCCCTGATTTTGTTGCTAAATGAATCCTTTAGAAGATAAACTCATGGCGTGATATCTTAACATTTGTAAAGCACATTTCGAAAAATTCGAATTTTATGAGTGCATATTTTTGTGTTCCTTTTTCTTGGTTCCTGATTTGTTCTTTTCAATGGCTCGAAGCATATAATTGTAGTTGACTTGGCGCATCAATAAATATTAAATAGAGGTAACAACTTCTATTGTCAGTTAGTTATATCAGAAATCATATAAAAATGGTAACAGCAAAGGTAGAAATACTAACAAAGCGAAATAGTTAAAGTCGAAATCATTGAAACCAATATACTTCACGAGTCGAAATCATTGAAACCAATATACTTCACGAGTAGGTAGCAACATAGTTGTGACCTAAACCAAATCAGTATATGTACTTGAAAATACATATCAGAGGCCAAATTCTTGAACTATATCAGTTCGGCGCACTTTTCCGAAGCATATGTACTTAAAAATAGCCTATGATACAGTACAAGAATTTAAAATAAAAAATAGAAACTTTTATTGATCTACTTAATAAATTGTCAATTTCATTCTTACACCAAAAATAAATGTTAAATTAATGATAAAAAAAAAAAAAAAACCTGTTTGAGAAGACACGTAACATAATTTCTTTGACAGCAAAAAAGGAACTTTTACTTAAGACAAAAATAATAATAATTTTTTTCTTTTTGTTATATATTAAAGTTAATCACTTTTTCTCACATAAAAGATTTTTTTTCTTTTGTGCATCAGCAATCAACAGTGTATTTTAATTTAAAGTTTAAAATGGTTAAATTAATATGCAATTGGGCCACTGAAAAAACCTCCGTAGGTCCTTTAAATTATTGGATCCCACTTTTAAATCTTCAGTCTTGCTGATTTCTCTTCCATGTTGATTTTCTGTGACTTGATTCCTTTGATATAAGACGGCCTATAACAGATGGAAAGATCTGAACCGTTAATTCACACCAGGCGGACCCTGCCAAGGAATTTCAATAAAAAAAAAAAAAAAAGGAGGAACATTTGGTGAATGTAACTGAATTATGGAATAGATAGAACTTTTCCAGAATTAAGCTGTTTTAAATTTTATTTTTGTTGAATGTTACTTAATGGAGCAGAAGTTGAAACTATAAACTGCTAGTTACATTCCTTTTTCAATTTTTTCTTACTTCAATTTTATTTTTGTTGAATCTATTTGAATGATGGTCGATGGAACAGTTGGAAAGATTTTTTTTTTTTATGAAAGTAGTTGAATTTGATTATAAAAGTTTCGATTATTCTACATCTTACAATGTCCTCGATCCGTTCAAGTTATTTTGTTTTCATATTCTTTATTTTCACCTACGTACGAACAAAACATATTAAAATATTAACGTGAGTTTTCATTCATTGAATTTTATTATTATGTTTATGTTTATTTTAAAATCAATTTTATTTCAGCAAAGAGATTGAACATTATACTCATTTTAATTGGTTTGGTACCAGAACATTATGCCATGATTTTGCATAACATTGTGGTTGATATTTGCTAGGCACGCCGTGTCCTGAGGTTATGCCTATATATGAGCCCGAAATTTTTATTAATATACAAAACAAAAAATAAATTTAACAATCTATACAATCTTTTTATGAAATTCACAATCTATCCAAACCGATGATTTTGTCATCGGTTTCAAAAGCTAAGATTTCAGAAAGCTAGAACCGATGACACTGTCATCGGTTTAAGCCAAGCACGATTTTTTATGCTTTCTGCACACTTTTTGAAACAACGAACGACTCAGATTAAAACACTGTTTGTAACAATTGCAGAGTTGCGCAAAGTTTCATCCAAATTAGATATTTTTGTTAAATTTTTAGTTTTTCAAAAATAGAAAGATCATAATATTGTCTGTATTTACCTAGAAGTGACTTTTGAACCGGGATCAATAATTCAGATTCAAAGCATTTTTATTTTTTCTAATAACACACAAAAAAATATTTTAATTTTTCCTACAGCCACGAAAAATCTAATCTGAAAAATATTAATCCGGATTATTTGTTTAAGACTTCCTAATAATTAAATTATATGGTATTCTATCTAATTTAAAAAAAATATAAAAATATTTCTAATATTTTAATAATGAAATAAATAAATTATAATGTACATTTTCTAATTAAATAAAAAAATAAATGAAAAATTATTTTAAATTAAATTTGGATGAAATTTTGCGCAACTCTGTAATGATTACAAACAGTGTTTTAATTTGAATCGTACGTTGTTTTAATCTGAGTCGTTCATTGTTTCAAAAAATGTGCAGAAAGCATAAAAAATCGTGCTTGGCTTAGATGACATTGTCATCAGTTCTAGCTTTCTGAAACCAATGACATTGTTATCGGTTCTAGATTCAGAAACCAATAGCAATATCATCGGTTTGAATAGATTGTGAATTTCATAAAAAATTGTATAGATTGTTAAATTTATTATTTGTTTTGTATATTAATAAAAATTTCGGCCTATGAGCTGTGTCAAGAAGAAATACATCGTACATGACGTAAGTGTTGAACGCTCTTTAGAAAAGTTTGAAATGTACAAGACATGTCAACATGCTTTGGCTTTCATTCTCAATAAAGAGATGCATATATGGTTACCTTATTTTAAAATTAATATTGATTTTACAGATTTAATATTAACTACCAAATTCTAGTTAGTTAATTTGTTGAGATAATACTCTTGTTACATACATAAACATCTTTACTGTACAAGTCACCTAGCAAATCAAAGAAATATATTTTGATAAAGTGATGTAGCCATCCAATATAATTTTTAAACTTATCTCAAATTTGATTTTCTTTAAGTTATTTTGCAATCGTATATTTTATTTTTTTAAGAAGAAAACCTCTCTATTTAAAAAAAAAAATGTATTTTTGTTAAAGATCGATCCATATCTTTCTTATATGTTAATTTTGGATAGATGGACACTATTCATCTGCAGTGAAATCCACAGTGAGACTTACAAATGGGTCCACAGTGAGACTCTAATTCATCTCTTTACTTTCTCTCTCTTGACAAAGGGTCCCATTGACAGTTTAATCTTCTTTCGTTCTCTCCAATTTTCTTCCTGAAGCTTCTACCAGCTTCTTCCTCTTCGTTTAATCTTCCTTCGTCTCTCTTCTATCTGTTTCTCGCGTCCCCGATCCCCACGCCTCTCTCTCCGAGTGCATGATATCCCTGTGCGATTTCCCGGCCCAGCCTCTCTTCAGCAGCTTCCCCAACCCCCGTGCGACCCATCCCTCTTCGTCGCGCGCAAGTCTTGTTCGACCCGACCCCGACCAGTTGCTATTTCTTTATCCATCAGCAATCTCCTTATCCGCGTTGTTGCGATCTCTGTGCCACATTCTCCTTTGTTGTCACTTCAAGGTTTGATTTCTTCCTTCTTTTCCCTTCTTTTTTTTTTTTTAACTATTGACTTTGTTGCTTTGGTTGCTCAAAATTGTTCGATTTCTGTTGTACCCGAATTTAGGGTTTTGTGCAACTTTGGTCCAAAAATTGGACCTGCAAACGAAATTTTTTGATGTTTTGTCCAAAAATTGGGACCTGCAAACGAAATGTTGCAGTTGTCAGCTAAGTTTTTACTGGTATCTCTGCCTTGCTCTTACTGTACAGGTGGTGATAGAGGAGCTGTACTGATTGAAATTCACGAATTGGAGAGATGCTAGACCATACATTGATGCAATTGCACCAGGAAACTCGGCCGATAAGGAAGGCGTGTTCTCAGTTGGAGATAGAGTGATTGCCGAAAGGGTTCTTCTTCTATTAATAAATTATTTTGTTTCCTTTTATAGTTTCAAGCTATTTTTTATTATTAAGGAGATGATATTATTTAACTTATTTAGGATCAATGACAGTAGAGATACCGGACCTTCCTTTTTCTTAGTGCTAAGCCCTCAAAAAGTTTTAATTTTAGAAATCAGCTGACTGAGCTTTATTGTTATTGTAACAGAAAAAGTTGTTAGGATATAATTTATGCCTATTTAACTAAATATATTAAAATTAAGTAGCTCGACTTTATGAAAAGAAATGGCAAGTGGTCAAATACTAGAAATTTTTAAGTTAGGGAGTTCAATTTGCAAAAAATGAGTAGGCTGATCACAGAGGAAAAATAATTAACGAATTGCTTTATTCATTTATACCTCAAATAACTTTATATATCAATCTGTTCATATGATATTATGTGTTTAACTGTGTATGATACGATGTACCCATCTCCAATAAAGATAAATACCGATTGCAAAAAAAGGGCCTATTGGACTATCAAAAAGAGTAATCAGATGCCAGTATCAATCACTGGAGTAACTGGATTTATTGGTCGAAGATTGGTTCAGAAGTTGAGTTCAGATCAGCATAGCCAAATGAAAATAAAATTGAACTATAACAAATATAGAATGATTGTGTAAGTGTTGGCCTGCTATATTCCTGATAAAAAAGTAATAATGATGCAGATGATCATAAGGTGTATGTTTTAACAAGATCTAAGTCACAAGCATGAGTAGTGTTTCCTGGTAAGAAGGTATTGAGCTACAATAAAAAATGATGTTTCAAGTGCATGCAAGTAACAAACTGGTCATAAGTCATTACAAATTGAGATGCTATACTATTATATCCACACAATCTAACGACTTCTACCAAAAGGAATTGAACTGATTCCATCAATCAGTCAAAACAAAAGTATAAACCAGTTGGCCACTGATAACCGTCAACGAAGCATGTGACAGAGTTGTTGATCTGGTATAAGTTATTATTTTATTATTATTTAAATTTGAATAATCCAAAGCATTATACCATGAAAAAATGTTGATTGTTTAATTCATTGTTATTATTTGTTTTCTTTTGTAGGATGAGTATGCAACTAAAGATGATCAATATGAGGAGAAGATAAAGAAAGAGAACTTTGCTTTATTTTTTATGGCCATGTAAGATTTTTTATTATGATTATAGTTGGTAATAATTATATTTCTGTCATATCACTTCTAAATTTTCTTATTTGAAAATTGGATATGAAGATGGTGAACCATCTGATAATGCATCCAGGTTTTACAAATGGTTCAAATAGGTAAGAAAGAAATATATATTTCATATTCCTGTGTTACACTTCTTTGCCTACTTAACTGTTCTGTTTAAAGTCTATATGCTGTCCTTTTTGAATGCTTAATTTCTCTGTTCATCAATTTTTTCTATCATCCTATCTAAAGAAAGGTGAGAAGGTCATGCTATCATCAAGCTCTGCTCTAAGTTGTGCCTAATTTCTTTTTTACATTTTCATACTTTTTTATTTAAATGTTCCTTTCTCAGTTTTGTAGTTCCTTCTTCTCACTCCTGCACCTAATTAGTTCCTGCAGTTCTGAAACTCAATTGAAGATTCTAACAATAACTGATGCCAAACACACAAGAAGGCAACTATTTGTAGAACATCAATCCAAGAAGCCAAGAACAAGGTAAGAAATTGCCACATTAATATAATACTCCTATATGTCATGAAATAATGCTAATGCATCTTATTTTGTTTGAAAAAAGTAGAATACCTACAGATTTCATTGAAATGAACAATTTTTTCACAAACACCTTCATGAACATAAACCAAACATGAACAAGACAGGATGGTAGAGTGTCAGGTCTCAGATTTCGATTAGTACGCTCAATCATACCCACCTTATCCAGCTACCATATGATATCCAGCTACCAAGTGAAACACCTCAGACTAATGCCCTTTAGAAACCATATCATGTAATAAATTTCACTGCCTTCTCTTTTTTTCACAGCCTAATCTATAAGAGTGCTATAGCACGACATCAGGCTAATGACTTTTTTTTTTCTTTTTTCTTATTTGATAAAGTGGCATCTGCTACTAATTTCATTAAAGAAATCACAATTTTCACAAACATAAGTGTGTTGTAAGTCACAACTTGGTACTGTCACAACACTGTACATCAGGTAACAAGCCTATGCAATAAAACCACCCGATTAGGTCTTTTAAGAGTTCTTGATGCCATAAAGAATGATTATTGAACTATAATAATCTAAAGGATGACGGCTTTCAATTTTTGATATAAGAGAACTTTTTGGAACTGAATCTAAACCACTATTGTACAATCTGTCAAAGAAAGACAGTCAATTTTCTTGACAATATGTTACAAAACTGTAAAAAAAAATAAAAAATGAAAAGAAAACATTCATAACTATTGAGATTATTATAACAGAACTTCTTATGGATTACATTTCACTTTTTTCAGCACCAAATTAGGGCTTCAAACATTATTGGACACATTGCAAAGCAAACTAACACATTTTCTCATTTTTGCAGTGGTGAGGACATCAAAGGAAAACAGAAGGAAGAATAGTTGGATCATGGTTGTACAAGAAGTTTAATATATTTTGTTTGTTGTAAACATTGTTTTGTTTAGTCTCCATGAATAAAACACTTACAGTCATTTTGTTAAAATTGAAAACTGCATTTAGAAGTATTGTCACAAAGGGATAACACGCTTTTGTAGAGGGTGGTATAGTTTTTGTTGCATCCAGGTAAAAACTATACCACATATCTATAAAATTTCTATTATATCCCAATAGAACTCATTAATTGCTGTTGTATATAGTTTACATATATAAAGTTTCTATACACTTATCTTTGCCTCAAAAATAAATGCCGAAGCAACGGGAGGCTCTTATCTAGTCTTTATATTAACAAAGGAATTACATTTCACTTGGTCTGTTACGATTAAATCTCAATTTTGAAAAACACCAGCTTTTCATTAAAACCTAAAAATGCTAAATATATGCAAAGTTATCATTTAATCTATTCCAAACTTGCTAATCATGTTTGGTATCTAGCTTGGTGATTTGCAAATTTTTAAGTGTATTAAATGGATAATTTATTGTAATAAATATGTTTTATTTTTAAACCAACACAAATACGGGCTCATATTTTGTATTTTTATGTTGTATAATTCTGTGGGGCGTGTGACTATTGTGTTTGTATCATACCTTTTTAAACAAACACAATTATGCGTTTTCTTTTGGTATCTTTTTTGTGCTACTTTATCTTTTTTAAAAGAAAAGATAATATATTCTCAACTTTAATTATGCCTCCATAAACTCAACTTAAGACAACATGAGGTTTCAGCACATATATATATTCTAAACTTGTAATCTCATCTATTCCTGACTTGCAGATATGAAACCAGGTTTGGTATCTAGCTATCTTATTCAAATGCTGAGCTTCTACTTGGCAAGGGGTTCTGTTTGATGAATAAATTTGTGTTACAGGTGATAATGGTTGGTTTGTTACTGATGAGTGGACCTGTAGTGTACCTCATGGCAAAAGCTTAATTTTTATTCCTTTGTTTTCTGTAGTTGATTATTGCTTTAGCAGGTTAATTACCTATACTGCCTCACAAAATAGAATGCCGAGGGAAAAAAAAAACAAGAATTGGCAATGCAGTACAATTAATCAATCCAAAGTTATTTTACATATTATTTTCAGGATCTAATTTAAAAACAATAGACGACTTCAAACGGGATGACAAAACATACATCATATTAGACTTCATTTGTTAGAAAAAATAAATCTAGTAATATTTAAAAAAAAAATCCCAAACCGATATCAATGTGATATATACACAATTAATAAAAATATAAAAATCAATCTTAATATGCAATTATATTTTGTAATTGATATAACTGATATATACAGTAATTAATTTTTTATTTTAAAAAATAGGAGAGGGTATGCTTTCGGCTCTAACTTCTTTTATGTGAGAATGCGTTCAGTGTTTAGATTAAAGTGGTTGCACGATTAATTGTATTGTTTAGTCCGTAGAAAAAATCGAAAACAAAGTTTTAGATAAAAAAGAAATACGAGAGAGAACAGTTTGTTGGGTAGTAATGCACAGAAAGCAAAGGTGCCCTCACTACTCTTCCTACTATTTATGTCCAAAGGACAAATCTGCCCTTTTGCTAAGTAAAAGTAACAATTCTTAGTGCTCCTTTCAGCACTAAGAGCTCCTTTGCTAAGTGCTGAAATCAAATGTTAATGTTATAATAAAAACTTTTAGTGCTGTATGTGGCGTGTGGCTACTGTGTTTGTATCATAACTGATGTTTCTGTTGCTTTATTGTTTTCATCATTTGCAAATTTTTACCAAGCAGGGATCTCGGTTTGGTGTTTCGTATCTTGATCATTATTTTTGGAACCTTCATAATTTTTATCTTTTACTTTTTTGAAAGAAAAGATATATATTCTCAGCTTTAATTATGCCTCCATAAACTCAACTTTAGACAACATCAGCTTTCAGCTTATATGCTAAACTTATAATGTCATCTATCCCTGACTTGCTGATGAAACCAGGTTTGGTATCTAGCTCATCCAAGCATTTTAAGGAAGAAATAGATATTCAAACTCCAAAGCATTTGAAGACACAAACACGCCGAGGTATGACTACGTCCCATTGATTTATTATTCATAAAATTTCTCTGTCATTTAATTAGATGTTTATTAATTGCACACATCTTAATGGTAAAAAAATTGTTTATTCGATTAGAGACCTTTAAATTAGTTAAGTAATAATCAAATTAACATTAGCATGTGTTTTCAGAGGCGAGGCTATAGAGGAGCCTACCCCTGAAATTTTTTTTTTAGACCCGGTTATAAAACGGGTTTGCCAACCTCTGAAAAATGGGTTTGCCTACCCCTGACCCGCTACTCCTCTCAGTTTCAGCCCAGAACGAAGCCCCACACTAAAATCCCACCGCTAGCCAAACCCGTACCCGCTAATCTAATTTTTGGTTTGTGAAATCGCAGAGACAAAGAGAGTCACAGAGGCGAATAAAAAAAGAATTTGGCGACGCTGAGAAGTGTGCTGTGCACAGAGGAGAGATAGTGGCAGATCGCAGAGGAGGAGTTCCTAGCAAATTTTTGTAAGATCCATTTATAGGGTTCAAACTAATTAACATCAACTGGATAAACCAAAAAAAAAACACACCATGTGTAACTAGAAGTATTATATTATTGGATAAACCAAATTAAATTCATATATAAAACAAGATGTGAGTGATCCTATGAAATCTGTCTGTAATTGAAATAATCCTCCTTTAATGACAGTAAAGAACGATATTTGACTAATTAATCTTATAAAGGTTTCACTGTTAGCATAAGACCCATCAATTAATAGCTCATTCGCTCTCTCTAGCTATCTTACATTAAATTTATGTGGGACTTCATTAATTTTGATGTTGAGGCAGTACAATATTGGAACCTTACAAGTTGAGCAATATATACTGTTCCATATCTTACTGAATGATACCTGGTTACGTTAACTTTTTTCAATTGTTTATCAATACACTGTTAACAAGTTATAAACTGTATATACCGTTCCATACCTTACTGAATGTTACCTTGTTATGTTTTTTCCCTTGTTTATCAATACACTGTTTTTACTCGAATTTTAACTGGTACAATTGTTCACCCAGTTTGTAGGTAACTTGAAAGATGGCCGAGGGCATAGTTAGTTTTGTTTTGGGTAAGCTGTCGGATACTGCTGTTAAGGAGGTTCTAGTATTACATGGTGTCGGCAAGCAAGTGAAGAGATTGAGTTGTGAGCTCAGTTGGATTCAATCTTTCCTAAAGGATGCTGACAAAAAGCAGATTATAAATGAGGGAGAGAAGCATTGGGTCAAGGAGGTCAGAGATATTGCTTACGACATAGAAGATGTAATAGACAATGCCATTTTCTTGGAGGTTCCCAAGAACCCTTCAAGAGGATGTCCTCGAATTGTTGGGGCTGCTAAAAGAATGTGGAGGAAATGCAAAAAGCTCCCGGCTTTGCACAACCTTGCCGATGAGATGAATGACATCCTGAAACGGATTAAGGAGATCAATGCCAGTAGAGAGAGATATGGAATCCACTCTTTGGGTGAAGACAGTGGAGTGCAGCAGAGGCTACCGATCAGGCCCCCTGTGCTACCTAAGATTGATGATCCTAATGTTGTCGGCTTCGATCATGATAGGGACAACATCGTAAATAAGTTGCTTGACACAAGCACTAAAAGACGCACTGTCATCTCAATTGTGGGACCTGGTGGGCTCGGAAAAACAACTCTTGCTCGAAAAGTCTACAATAGGTAAATATATATGATTATATGCAGCAACTGTATGTGTCAAAAAAAGCTTAATTAATAATATGATATTTTTAATCTTTCTTGAAAAGTATATATATATATATATATATATATATATATATATATATATATATTGAAACCATAGTTTTCTTTTCATATACATAAATATATCACAAGTTCTTTTACTCATTCTGCACAAATTTTGTCCAAAAAAATATTTCCTGGTGAAATAGGGTTATAAAATTTTGCAATGCATATATTGTTGATAACTTGGATAAAGAAGTTAACTTGATCTATCGTGTATCTTTAATTTAAAGCCAAGTCAATTGAAACATTCTCTGAAAATATGGTTTTTGAAGGCAAAATTCCCATATATGCATTGCAAAATTTTAAAGATTTTCACTTCAAAAATATTATGTATCGCATACGCACCTCAGAAGTTCAGATTCATTAAATTTACCCGTTCATTTATTAGTATCATTAGATTTTACCCAGACCAAGTTTTCTGTTTGTAGTTAAATAAGAAAAATACTCTTCTACCCTAATGTCTACCTAATTTCTTCCCGAAATACAATAAATTAATGCTAATTTTTTTAGAATTATGGTTACTCTTGTGAATGTTTTACAGAGAGTTCTGTTATCTTTTAATTGTGATATTTTTACTTGTTGATACTTTGGTAGAGTTTTACAAAAAAAAAATAGTATTAGAGAATAAGGAGAGATGCCAAACTAAATTCCCATATGCAGATCGACTAGATGATTAGACAGCTAAAACTAAAATACTCTTGTCAAATAAATAAAGAGTGAGAATGATAATATATATGTACAAATTATAAGAGCAGAGGAATGCAATATGATCCAAGCTATCTGCTTTTTTTTTCTACAGCACTGATGTCAAGAGATGGTTTGACGTTTGCATATGGGTAACTGTCTCTCAAGAGTTCAATCTAATGGATATTTTGAAAAAGATAATAGAGCAAGTTGAGCCTCTCCCTCAAAACTACCTAGAAGGTGGACAAGAGTATTTACTTACAAAGCTTTGCAAAACTCTTAATGGTGAGAAGTACACTGTAGAAGACCATTTACGTCCAAACTCTCATGACCCTCAAGCTGGTGAGAATGACCCTCAAACATTGCCAAAAAAGTACCTTCTAGTCCTAGATGATATGTGGAGAGATGATCTATGGACTCAAATTGGTGGTGTGCTACTTGATGCCAAGAATGGAAGTAGAGTAATCGTAGCTAGTAGAAACCAAAATATTATCAATGAAGCTGAACCATATAAACTTCCATACTTAACTGACGAGCGGAGCCTAGAGCTTTTGATGAAAAAGGCTCTGCCTAATCAAGATTTGAGTGAAGGGTATCCCGCTGAACTGAATGAGGTTGGACAACAACTTGCTAAAAAATGTGGTGGATTGCCTCTTGCTTTGTTAGTTTTAGGAGGTCTATTATCAAAAAAACCTGCAAATCATGCTGCTTGGAGTAAAATGTTGCGAACTATTAACTGGGGTACTGATGGGAGAGATTGTACTGACATCTTGGCCACCAGCTACGATGCCTTGCCATTTGTTCTTAAATCTTGCTTCATGTACTTTGCGGCTTTTCCTGAAGACCATGAAATTCAAGCTCAAAGATTATTGCTGTTGTGGGTTGCTGAAGGATTCATACCGACAGAAGAATCCAGAACATTCGAGGATACTGCTGAGAGCTACTTAGAAGAACTAGTGCAAAGGTATACATGCTTCAATAGTTTTACATTCTATTACAGATTCATTATACTTACCATTTGATATTATTTTTTTAGATAAGATATCCTACTTTTTAAATTTAATTGGCTCTTTAAAAGTCAATTCATATTCATGACTAACATTTTTCTTATAGTTTAAGTATTTATATTTAGTTCAAATACACTTGTTAGTCGTATTCATGCCAACATTTTTCATATAATACAGAGGATCCCATTTAATTAATCTTCTAATTTATTCAACAGAAGCTTGGTTCAAGTATCAAAGAGAGATCTCGATGATTCCATCGAAAGTTGCCGTATACATGATCTCCTTCGTGAACTTGCAATCCAAAAGGCCAAGGAGGATAACTTTCTCACAATTTGCTCAAACCCTGAAAATTGGAAGAGCAGCGCCAAGGCACGTCGTGTAGCAGTACATTACTCGGGTTGCGGTGAATTGATGGAACATGCAAATCCAAATCTCCGTTCTTTGTTGTGCTTTGAGGGTGAAATGCCAAATTGCTCTCGACAAAGGCTGCTTAAGGTGCTTTGTCAGTTCCCAATGGGATCAAGTGATTCGGTAGATTGCGAGTATTTTCATGGACTGAATCAATTAAGGTAATGTTGATTTTTGCATAATATAACAGTGAAGTGATAAATAGAGAGTATGATGAATTGTTTGTTTTTATTGCAATTTTTGTGTCAAAGTTTTTAAGTGAGGCTCTATATAGCCAATTTTTATCTAGTTCCTAACGGTTACATAACGGTCAAA
Source organism: Carex scoparia (assembly GCA_024447655.1). Lineage (NCBI taxonomy): Eukaryota > Viridiplantae > Streptophyta > Magnoliopsida > Poales > Cyperaceae > Carex > Carex scoparia. The sequence continues at coordinate 4,920,364 of JAJHPE010000033.1, forward strand.
TAAAAAGATGGAGTTACTTTTTTTATTAATTAGTAACTTTTTTTTTTCTAATAAAAGGTCAATGATGAAAATACCACTAATAGGTCTGAGGTCTAACTGGTGCCCTAATTATCTTGTTTCTCAACACTACCCCTCCTGTTAGGGTTGTAAATGTCGATCAATCCTATCTTGTTCATGTTTTCTTCAAATTGTCTTGGATCTAATCTCTTTATATAGATATCCGCCAATTGGTCTTTACTTTTTACAAAAGAACTTTCAATTTTATTTGTTTGAATTTTTCTCTAATAATGTGGCAATCCACCTCGATTTGTTTTGTTCTCTCGTGAAATACCGAGTTGGATGCAATGTGTCGTTCCGCTTAGTTGTTGCAAAACATTTTCATTGGTGTTTGAATTATAATTTCCATATCCACGAGGAGTTACTTGTACCATTTGATGGTACCATCAAAATTATACTTAATTTTATATACTCATTTACAACCTATGGGTTTTTTTTTAATCTTTTGGTAATTCTCACGTCCTTGAGCCAAACCGAGTTGTTTATGGCTTCAAGGTAATTATTTGGTTCTTTTTCATTTGAAATAGATGTAAAAAATATTTGGTGTGGAGAGAAAATATTTTTATAGAAAATAAAGTTTTGAATAGGATAGTGTACCTCGTATGTCACAAAGTCCCTTAACCTTGATGTTGATTGAATTGTCCTTGATGATCTTCTTAATAGTGTATTTTCCACACTTGTTTCTTCAAAGTTTTTCTCTTCCTCTTCATTTTGTGAGATTTCTTTTATCTCACTTTCATCTTATACCAGAGTGGTATTTTCTATATTTGTATTACCAACTTGTGGTAATACAAATATGTTTGGTTTTTCTAGGATATTAATTTTATTATCAACATCCTTGTAATATGGCTCATTTTCGAAAAATGTTACATCGAAAAATATTCCAAAAATAGTTTTAATTGACATATAATGCAATTTATGTTGTTTATTTTTGTGTCCAAAGCATGTGCACCCAAATATTCTCAAATGATTCATTATAATTTTTCTTTATTAAAGGACCTCCAATGGACTTTTAAAATTTTAATTGGCACTAGGCAATCTATTTATTAAATATGTGGCGGTGAGTACGGCATCCGACCAAAAAAGTCTTTGATACATTATTTTGAAATAAAAGAACTCGAGTCACTACAAGAAAATGTCTATTTTTCCATTCGGAAATACCATTTTGTTCATGACATTTGTTTGATGTAAAATTCATTTTTTTGAAGAAATTTGAAAAAAATTATTTATAAATTTTATTTCACTTATCTGATCTAATTATTTTAATTTTTGCATCATATTGATTATCTATAAAATTGTAAATTTGTGAAAGTGAGAAAATACTTCATTTTTATTTTTTAGATGAAATGGTAAATCACAAATATATTTAAGGAAATCACGAATACATTTGTGTAAATACATTTTTATTTGTTAGATGAAATGGTAAATCACGAATACATTTTTATCTATAAAATTATAAATTTGTGTAAATTTGTGAAAGTTTCTTAATTTACATACTGCACTCCAATTTTGGAAAATCACGAATATATTTAAGGATTTTACCGTAAGATTGTCCTAGTCTTTTATGCCAAAGAGTTTCTAAATTCTCGTCTTCTAACATTTACATTGAATTTTTCATAATTTAAAGGGTAGAGTCCATTTTCTAAAAAGATGTTTACCAATTATTTTTCCAGTTTCTTGATTTTAAATATTACATATTTGAAGAAAAAATTGTATTACAATTTAATTCTTATATTAATTTTTTAATTGAAATTAAATTTTTAGGTAAACTATACAAAATATCTTTTATATTTTTGGAAAAAATATTACATACTTCCATGCCGTAAATTTTGGTTTTAATACTATTTGCAACAACAACATATTGGTCATTTTTGGATAAATATTGAGTGAGTCTATGGTACTATGCATATCATGAGTTGATCCATAATACAGATCAATATTTCCATCCTTAAAATCTTAATGGTGGAGAATTTTACAAATTGCTCATCCTCTAGAAAAGATCAAACAAAATACCTCATCTTCAATTTTTTTTACAAAATGCCCTTGTGGGCCCCAAACTTTCCTTCCTTTCCTCTCCCTCTCTCCATGTTACTCCCCCCCTCTCTCCACATTAATTTTAAAACTTTTTATTTTAAAACTTTTAATTCTAAACCCTAAACCCTAAACACTTCTTCATTATTACCAATGTTTTCATACTGTTCGCACAAAAGTGTACTACAAAGTTTTAGTACAGCAAGCTGTACCTTTTAAACCTCGATTCTACTTCTAATTCAGACTGCAAGTGTACAGTCCTATCGTTGATAATATCGGATATCGATCCACAGGACGGTTCAATAACTTAACTAGATTTTTACCTAATTTATCTTCAAACTAGAAGTGTTGAAAAGGTTTGTGTTGGTTGAAATTTTGGTTAACAATATTATAAGGTTGCAAATAAACTAAACTGGAATTCAAAACTAATTTAAAACAAGCGTTTCCTGGGTTTCTGATTTCATCTACAACTCTGCCTCTTGCCTGACACGACTCGTGTACTCTCGTACACGACCCATGTCACACGGCCCGTGTAGTATCCTACACGGTCCGTGTCAGACTCGAGTGAAACTGCAGGTTGTGCCGGTTTCGCGCCGATTAATTACGTGTAGGATGAACTGACCATACCTGATGTTTCTAAACCTCAACTCTCGTTTGTTGGCTAAATAAACTCGATAATGGAAATACAATTCAATCCTCTTAGGGTTCTAACCTAAACTCTCGTTCATTGGTTTGAATGGCCTAAGTTACTTGTTTGGTTTACTAAAGGTATTCAACATCTCTCGATTGCTAAAAAGTTCACCTCTCGGCTACTAATTAGTCTTCCCTCTCGGTTCATCGACTTACCTCAAATACTTTGGTCTGGTTGAAAGATGAAATTGGACGCAGTACCTTGTTAGACGTGGCCAAGCCTAATGGTAAGAACCAAATAATAATCGAACAACACAGAAAAGCAATTAAAATCATACACAAACAAGCAAACACGAAATATCACGCATAATCAAACAACTAGCAAGTAAACAAAGTATTCGACTACATCATGTTCCCAAGAAACTAAATAAATTACTCAAGCGTGGTTTCTAAAACAGAATAACAAAAGTAAGATTGACAATTCATTGCAAAAACCGAAAATACGAAGAAGAATCGTCGGAATTCTCTCGATTTCCTCCTCTCTACTTCGTCTCTAAGTTGGTTGTTGTCGAACTCCCTTAGAATTGGTCTCTGTATGAATTGATACCTTTCTGGCCCCAGGGGTCGCCCTTTTATTCTCCATAACCGTCCATCTTTAATTAGGCAATAATCTGTAAATTTAGATTAACTGCCGGATTTGTCTGACACGGTCCGTGTGACATTCTGTACGGACCGTGTGCCTGTGTCTTCTGTCCGGGTCGTGCAGCGCCTGTGTAGGGGGTCGAGTAGGGTATGACACGGTCCGTGTGGATTGTGACTCGGCCCGTGTAGGATGTCCAGATTGTTGGATTTCACCCTTTCTTCGCCCGTTTCCTACGATAAACAAACAAAAGCGCAGCAGTACCATATTCTACAGATAATCAATGTAATAAACATGATTTTACAGTTTTGGACACAGGTTTTGGTACAATATTTGGTCGGAAATGTAGCTAAAATAACGAGATATCACATACCACATTTAATTTTCTGGACATCAAAATAGCGCTATGTTGCATTGATACAGGTACGATATGGATACGATGATACAACAATTTTCAAAAATCTAAAATACAATACGGTTATTATATATTTTTTTTATTATTTTAATTATGTTATTAAATCAAAACCTTTATTATAGGCAGTTTAAAAATAAGTTAACACCATTTTTTATACCTTCCTAAGTATAATCGAACTTAGGAACCTATTCTAATAATATAGTCTTAAGACGTGCTGATGTATATGATTATATCTAAAAAGTCCTCAGTAATATAATCCACAATTTGTGAAAAACTTTAGTCTACTAGGTAAGTAGATGAACATGTGCTGATCACCAAACAAGTAATATTGTGTGATCCAATTGTACGGCTACATATAGATTTCTACCCACCTTTAAAGTGAAATTGTGTATTCCAATAATTCATATTATAGACAACCTTCAAAAAGATTACATATTGTTTTTAATTACATTAAAATATAAGCTTACATATTGTTCTTAACACAGAACAAATGTTAAGAAAATACCAGCAAGATTGGTATGAAGGAAAAAAAGATAAAAAAAAAATAATAATAACAGCAAGACTGGTACCAAGGGCATATATCCATGTTACAACAAATAAATATAAAAGAAAATACTACTATTCCCTCTATGTGACAAAATATGAAATATTATTTTGTACCAGATAGCCTACTGTATTTGAGAACCCTCTGAAACATTATTTTATACCCTTTGAAACATTATTTTATCCAATTCCATTTGTACCCCTAGGTGTCTGTGTTGTTCTTGTTGTGTGAGTCCCTTATAATTAACTGGATGCGATCATACCAATGAATTTGGGTTTAGATCAGGCTAAATTTGTCTGGGCCTCTGACAGAAGGTCGTTTTAGACAGAACCTGACAAGAAAAAAAATTCAGTACCACAGTAATCAGTATTTTTTTTGTACAAACAGGACTGATACATATATGAATTGGCTATCAGAAAAACTCTTTTGCACCATACTAAGTTGAAGATTAGTTTAGTTCTTTACATAGAGCAAAGATTAAGTAGATCAGCTAAATAATATAAAAAATACTGATCCAACTAAATTAATTTAAAAAAGTAAGAAACGCTAACTATGTTGTGTTGAGAACTTGAGATGAACATGCAACTTCAGGTCATACATACAGTAGAGAATCCAAGTTCAAAAATCAAACAAACAACTTCATATCATATCATAAAATAGCAATTAGGTCTTTTAGTCCGATTTTGTATTTCTTGCTTACCAGGCATAAAGCTAATTAAATTTGTGTATACTTTTTTTAATTGGAAATATAGCTAGTGTTATGGAAACCTTAGTTGAGTTCACCTTTCTCCTATTTCCACCTTAGTTGAGTTCACATTTCCCATACGAATATCTACTTGCAGACCGAATTTTATATTTTTTTAGAATTTGTTTACTACTTTTAAGATAGGTAGAAAATCACTTGATCTGAAATTCTGAACCATCCAAAAGCAGTGATTTTCTATCTATCTTAAAAAATAGTAAACAAATTCTAAAAGAATACAAAATTTGGTCTACAAGTACATATTAATATGAAAATCGTTTTGAACAGTTCGGATTGACCGTTAGAATTTTGAACATGAAAGTATTGATCCGTATTACGTACGGACTAAATCGTGATATGAATAATACTATAGACTCACTCATTAATCTTTGATGCAAAACATGTGGTCGGTGCATTTTGATTTTTTGAACAAAGATTTATAGAGTTTGAAGCAATACCACAACATTTTGGGAGTTCTTGTTGAGCCAACCGCATGAAGTAGAATCTGTTGCATCCTGATTGCATAAATTCATTCTTCTTTGGTTCGCTGGATTAGTTGCCTCACTTGATCTTGGTTTTCTTGGACTGGGTTACTCAGACCCGTTTCACCTTTTTTTCTCATAATATTCCGTTGAAATGGAGACCTCCATTTTCTGACCAAATGGAGATGATGTGTCTCTTTCATTAAACTATTTTTCTTCTTTCTATTCCTGAGAGTCCCTTTCATTTTCTGTTTCACTTGACCAAATTGAGAATCTCCTTCCCTCTCTGTCGTTCTTCTTTTTGGTCAGAGATGAGAATGCAAGAACCAATTTTCTTTTGGGATTTTGGTGTGTAGATTCGATCTTTTGTTTTATATGGCTGTTGAACACTGATCCTAATCTCTCGGTTATGGATTTGATCAATTTTCTTGCTTGTTGGAGCATCTCAGGTTGGTAAGCCATAATTGCTGTTATTTAGGTTTGATCGTATTTTTCTGAGTTTCTGGTATTTTTCTGGTACTGTCTTTCTGGTACCTGTTATTTGGTATTGGGTTTCTGGTATTTTGCTGGTACGGCACTGCCCCTTTTCTGGTTTTACTAATATTTTTGGTACTGAACTGGATAAGAACAAACATTCTTGTTATTTTTCTGGTATGGTTGGCTGCCTTGTGCAGCTCTTGGTGGCCTTTAAGGCACTTAGTTTATTTTCTTTAATCAGGTTATCAAACCATGGACTCTGATATGATATTGATTTTTGCCGAACAAAACAATGAAGTGATTAATAGAGAGTATGATGAATTATTTGTTTTTATTGCAATCTAAGTATCAAAGTTTTTAAACTGAGGCTTTATAAAGCCAATTTCTATATAGTCCCTAATGGTTACATAATGGTCAAATAAAAAGATGGAGTTGTCTTTGTTTTATTAACTAGTAACTTTTTTTTTTCTAATAAATGGTTAATGACGAAAATACCCCTAATAGGTCTGAGGCCTAACTGGTGCTCTAATTATCTTGTTTGTCAACAGGTATTGCCAACTTTCGGGGTTTTTGGGTAGTAACAGAAGTTCTTTTGAGTCATTCATAGGCGGCCTGAAATTTGTGGAGACCATTGATTTCAGTGAACTAGATCATGGCGACTTACCTAATGATATATGGAATGTGAAAACACTTAGGCATGCGATACTACGGGATTATACCTCAGGACCCTCATCATCTACTGACCTAAAAAATCTGCAGACGCTCTTGTATGTGAAGAGCATAGAGTCATGGAATGCACAGTTACCTAAACTACCAAATGTGCGCAATTTAGATATCGAAGTGGAGAGCTCGTTTTCATGGGATTTAATGGCCAAGTTGTTTGATACACTGAATCGTCTAACCCGCTTTAGATTACTTGGCAGTGAAGTGCCGCAAACAATAGTGGAGATGGAAAGGTTTCCATTTTATCAGCATTTACAATTTTTGTCTCTAATAGAGCAGTCCTCACCCCCCAACAACAGGTTGTCGCCTGTGGTTGGCATGTTTCCCATCCACGTCACACAGCTTGTACTCTCTAATCTCCATTTCAAGGAAGATCCGTTGCCAGTGCTTGAGAAGATTCGCAGCCTCAGGTATCTCTGGTTAGAGGGAGAAGAAGTGAATCGAAAGATGAACTGTTCTGCTGGAGGCTTCCAACAGCTACATGAGTTGATGTTTTCGAACCTAACCAATCTAGAAGAATTGGAGATAAAGGAGGGTGCCATGCCCATACTTGAGGCTGCAACTAAAAAATTGTGAAAAACTAAGGGTGCCTCTCGGGCTTCAGTACCTGTCCAACCTCAAAGAGTTTAATGTATTTGGCTGCAACGAATTACAAAATCATTCAGATGAGATCTGCAACGACATCTGCAAACATGTTCCCAACATGTATATATCATAGGGCCAGCTTCGATCTGTAGAATGCTTTCCTTTAATTTATTTGTGTTAGTGTTTTGATCATTTCCGTACTGCTATCATTTTATTTTTCCTTTTAATTTATTTGTTTATTGTTTGGTTTTATTCTGGAGTCGTTGAATATGTTTTGAAATCTACAAAAGACAGAAGACTATGTATTTTACTTGTAATTGCCAAAATTGTTTTCTTTTCCTTTTAATTTATGTTTTCAAATAAATGATTATGTTTCGGTATAGTGGTGCACATATTTTACTGAGGTGCCCTCTAGATATTTATTTCGAAGATAAAAGACAAAAAAGACTGTATCTTGTTGATTTGCTTCTAGCGGCCGATTTTTTATTTTATTAATTATAAATTTTAAAATATTCTTCTAGAAAGAAAAAAGGCTCAATTTTAATTCTGCCTCGTAAACATGTTATCAGTTCGAGAAAAAAAAAACGAAAAGAAAAATTAAGGGCCGCTATATGAAAGTCTGGTTCATTTTTCTATATCAGAATTTCAAATTTCAGTTATTTTAAAATTTGATATTTTCCTTAATACTCTTTCAAAAGTTCTGATTTAAAAATTATATTCTATAAATTAAAAGAAAAATTCTAGCGTACATCAAACTTTTATGTCCATGTATTAAAAAAAATATTAGAGTGGGGTTGTGGTAATATGCATAAAGTAATTATACTAAACATTTGATATGACTAAAATATTTTTCTTCTTCAGTATTTGATGAATAATTAACTCTGCGCGTGTTGGAGTAATTTAATTAACAAAAATAACTCAGTTGTAGATACTTTAGCTTGGGCATGCTTACACTCTGATCGGAACTAATTGTATCAAATTTCAATTCAATTCAATAGAGATGACTTCAATAGAAATAAATTATAATTGAATATTTCTGATTGGAAATAATATTTTGACCGACAAGAATTCATTTGACAAAACAAAAACAAAATACAATTCTTATAATTTTCCATCTATGTCATTCACTGCGATTTTAAATGTTTGCCCTTCAATTTATAATGAACTAAATAGTAACAAATTAACGGGTATTGAATGTGAACCCTTTAATTGCTTTATTATTCAGTTTATTTAAATAATTGACAAATTTAGATATATGTCCTCTATATTTTATTTTTCCATGAAAATTTTCAAATCAATTATTATACATAAAATGTAAATATATGCAGTACAATAAATATTATAAACCATGACTCATAAATAACAAAATATAACTAAAAATGTATAAACCATGTTAATTAACAAAAACTTTAAGCCATAATTAACTGAATAACAAAATCCAACTAAACAAGCGTAAATCATCATAACAAAAACTTTATTGGTGTCAAATGAATGAAATTAAATGGTGAAAGATCATTTTAGCTGCTACCTTGCCTATTTGAAAAAAAAATATTAAATCAGAACTTTAGAAAAGTGATAAATTAAATCCTAAATCCTTAGAATCACTGATAATTTCTGTAGGTTTTCTTAGAAAATAAGATTTAATTTTACCCATTCGACCGGCTTTCAAACTTATCCTTCTTTTCATTAACTAGTGGATTTGAGCTGTCAAATTTGAATATTGCACAATTCAAGTCACATTTATTTTTATCCCCATTTTATCTAGTATTGTAATTTTTTTATTAGTTTTTAAATTAGTGCCATTATCTTTTGTTATTTTAGTGATTTCATTGATCAGCACGACCTTCTTATGAATGAGTCTTCAGTATACTAAAAAAAAAATATCAAAAATCATTATGGTGCACAGTTACTATGTAACGAAATTATTGTAATTATATATTAGCACAATATTTGCTACTAAAAATATAAATTCATTATATTTAGTTTTACATCATTATGCTTAGTTTATCAGATGATTCACAAATAATAATAATAATAAATTTCTTCACTAAAATGTGGTGTATTGAAGCAAATTTCACTTTTATTTATTCGGTGCAAATTTCAAATTCCTATTAATATTACAGAGAATTTTACCACTTTGTGAATTTCGAACCAGGAACTTCTACATGGGAGTTATGCACCTTTGCAGCTAGATCAAAGGCTGATTTTTCGGTGCAAAGTTTTATTTGTATGAACTCTTTATCTGAGAAGTAATTATGAATCTTTGTTACATATTTATTCGAACTAATTTCGCATATTTGAAACAAAGAATTTCATTGAAAGAGAAACGAAGGAAACGGATAAAAAGATGGAACAATCTGTAATAAAATCCAATCAATTTTGACCGAAATATTAGCCCGTTAAAATAAGTTCACTTTTTGGGGAATAAATGAAACAGTAATCGAATACGAATTTGCAAATTTTGAAACCAACAATGCTAATAACTTTACCAGAAAAGATTGACTCAATCTAACTTGAATCATTTCGATGATTAAATGGATTAAATACGTGTTTAAATTTTTTTAATTCGTTTCAGATTGAATAGGGTTGGATGGAATTTAATTCAGATTAACTAGATGAATTCAAATCGTTGAAATTGATCTAATTCACTAGTAATACGTTCAGACGTGAAATTTATTAATTTTCGTATTAGTTTTAATAAAAAAAATTGAATGCATTAAAATTAACTTATAAATCAACCTTCAAAAAATATATTAGTTTGACTGCTTGACTTTATAATATATTAGTTTGAAAATTTATAATTCTCATAATAAATACATTACTAAATCAAAATAAAATACTTATTATTCATAATCTCTAAAATACACAGTGATACCGGTCAGGTTTTTTATGCGTATCCTATCTACATAGTTTCCCACTCGTACTATTTATCAATGCCAATTCTTATTCAATCAAATGCATTTTCTCGTTCTTTACTATTTTAGTGAGATATGCCTATTAATTTGACATATTCAAATATTTATGAACTCTGAAAGGACCTAAAAAATTTATAATTGAAACAATTGTAAATAGAATATATATTTTGAAGATCCTTTGCTTCACCTTTTCTAATTGAGTTTTGGCAACATCCTCTTTTATTAAATGACATAGAAAATTTTTGTGGATTGGATTGTCAGCTGATCAATCTTAACAATTTTGATAATTTCATAGTTCACTAAGAATTAAGATTTAGATGAGTTCTCCTAATATCAAGTGAAACTATCCAGTGTATATTCTAATAACCACAACAAAATAATTTTAGAAGTTATTAAATTTATGAAAAATTAAATTATATACCAGCAAACATTGCTAAATAATACAATGTCAGTTTTCTCCATCATCTTTTTGTGTGTTGTTTAAATTTTTTTATCATTGTTTTTTACTTTGTTACCATAATCTTAATATGTGATATAAGTTTACAATTATTAGATATTTGGACAATGGGACAAGTCAGTTGTATTGTATGTATTTTTTTTTTTTTAGAGTAAACGTTAAAAAGATGTTATATATACACACTTTTATGAGAAAATTAAGGCGAATATTTGCATGTTCACTCATTCTAATTTTTTTTTTTTTTTTTTATCTAATTCGTATCATAGAAAAGTAATGAACATTTATAGTTTATACTTTATAGCTAGTGAGCTATATCCTTAGTAAATTGAAAATAAATGTATCCAATTATGATATATTTTGGAGATGGAACTGAAATTTTTTCATATCGAATATCAATTTGGTATCGCACTAAATGTGAGAATAACTAAAAATTTAAAATTTGTAATATATTTTAACTATTATCTTGATACGACAATTGTTAAGTATTCACTTGGTCATTTAAACTGATTTTGATTTTCTTGAATTAACATTTATGTCGGATGTATAATTTCAAAGAGGAGGGTTCCAATGCCTCATCTCATCATACCTCATCCATACCTCATGTTATATATTTCCATTTCCAAAGTCTAAATTATCAATCCGAACCGTTCAACATGATATTCATGCTAAAATATGCTTGGTATGAAATTTTATAATTTTTGCAATTTTTTTACTTTTTTTAAGATAGGTACAAAATTATTGATTTTTGAACGGTCCGGATACGAAGTGATTTTGTACATATCTTAAAAAATAGTAAAATAATTGCAAAAATTATAAAATTTCATCCCCAAGTATATTTTAGGATGAATATCATGTTAAATGGTTCGGATCGATAGTTTGGAGTTTGAAAATAGAGATATATAACATGAGGTATGAGAAGATGAGGCATTGGAACTCTACTCAATTTCAAATAATCGATTTTTGGTCACTTCACAAATTGTCCCACAAGTATGATGGCGGACATTTATAATTTACTATAAACTATATTTCATTTAAATTTCATTTTATGTGGATCACCCGATGGAATAAATATATTTATAGAAAATACATAAAGTACATAAAGCTAGAGAGTTGTGAAAAACTAAGAGTGCCTCTCGGGCTTCAGTACTTGTCCAACCTCAAAGAGCTTAATGTACTTGGCTGCAACGAATTACAAAATCATGAAGATGAGATCCGCAACGACATCTGCAAACATGTTCCCGACATATATATATGATATGGCCAGCTTCGATATGTAGAATGGTTTCCTTTAATTTATTTGTGTTAGTGTTTCGATCATTTCCGTACTGCTATCATTTTTTTTCCTTTTAA
>JAJHPE010000033.1:4932711-4949711 GCA_024447655.1 Carex scoparia
AATATCAACTAATTCAAACTTTTGAGAAATATCTACCCATATACGAAGTTCAAATTGCGTCTTGACATCATTCCTGTGAAAAATAAAAGATGTATTATATTATCATCTCTATGAAAAATAAATGATGTATTAAATTCTAGTATAACAAAAAATTTAATATGATAAACTGATCAACATAAAATTTATTCGTGAATATTATTGGTCTGTCAAAAATTAGCTATGCTCTGTTAATAATAATTATATATATGAACTTGATTTACTAACAAAATATAACATTTGAAATACAAACTAATTACAAGAGGAAATTGCATGCCTTGTAAATCATAGATGCACACGACAATTTGTTCGATAAATGTTGTTAAATGGGTTTGACAATTTGGCAAATCAATTTATGTTTTTCTTAAAATCCACTTACACCATTTTTGGGGACACCAAATTACATCATTCATTTTTAAAGTTTTCAAAGTTCAAACAGTCGACCCAAACTATTCATTATGATCTCCATATTAAAATGTGCTTAGAGACCAAATTTTATATTTTTTCTGAATTTTTTTAGTATTTATTAAGTATTTTACAAAATTGTTGTTTTCAGACCATTGATTTTTTGTACACATTAATAAATAGTAAATTGTTTTTTAAAAACAATGTAAATTTTAATCGGAAAACACATTTTAATATATCCAATATGTTGAACGGTTTAAATTGACTGTTTGAACTTTAAAAATATATGGTGTAATTCGATGTCACTAAAAAATGATACAAGTAGATCCACCTCTATATAATAATATAATTTCATAATTTCTGTAAAGCTTGACGTTGAAGTGATCACTGGTCAAGTTAGAACCAAATTGAACCAAGTCTATATCATTGCAAATAAGAGTGTAATCAACTTAATTGAATCAAACAATTAATGGATTTTCAAAACTACAGGTATGCAATAATTAAAATATACATATATGTTATACACACACCTGTTGTATACTTTTTGCGCGAGAGTCGTCTTTCCGAGTCCTCCAACGCCCCAAATCGAAACCACAGAACGTCTCTTAACAGTCTTACTGAGCAACAAGTTGACAACACGGTCTTGGTCTTTCTTGAAACCAACAACATTGGGATCAACATCCGGTATCACGGGTGGCCTAACAGGCAGTATTATCTCTCCAGTCCCCTCACCCAGATTATTGATTCCGAAGGTTTCTCTGCTTACCTTGATCTCTTCCAACCTTGTTTGGATCTGTTTTATCTCACCGACAAGTTTTTGTACAGCCGGGAGTTTTGTAGTATTGTCTATCAACCTTTTTAGGGCCTTCAGTTTGCCGGTCGATCCAGTGGGTTTTTGTGTGACCTTGTTAATTGGAAATATTAGAGAGAGCAAATTAAGCCAGAGATTTTTAGCATAGCCTAGTGGAACTTTACCAATAACACTTTTTTTTTCATGACTTGTATATTTTATAACATGTTGTTGGTACTGGACCATCATTTTAACTACAATGGCACTTAATTAAGCCTTAGATAATTATAAAAGCAAGTGTAATATATATGATAATCCAATCAATAAATAAACAAAATTCAGTTTATAAGAAAGTTTCAGACCTCCAAGAGAAATGTGTCAATGACATCTTCTATCAAGTGGGCAACATCTCTTACTTCCTTTATCCAATGCTTTTGTCTCTCATCTGAGATAAGCTTCTTGTCAGCATCCTTGAGAAAAGCTTGAATTCTTTCGAGGTCACGCCTCACTTTCTCCACTTGCTCATCGATGCCGTGTATGAGTAAAATCTCCTTAAATGCACCATCAACGAGCTTTTCCAGCACAAATTTAACAATAGTCTCAGCCATCCCGTTTCTGTATTTTACTTGGCAGTTGAAACTACCAAGAGAACAAAAAATGTTGGTGTATTAGTTCAAAACAGGCAGGATATATAATAGGATCGGATGCCTCAATCGGTCGCTGGTTAAGGCTAATTAATTAATTGATATTGATCGTTGATTAGCACAATATTCTAAATAATTAACAGTTGATTGTTAATTTCATTAATAATTAATTATTATTTTCAGTGTTCTAAATAGCTAGCTATAGTTGTGGCTATAGCTTTTTTGGACCATAAATACTAAGCTATGAGATAAAAGGGCACCAATTCAACTACGGCCGTTAATAACATTTTTTTCATTATCAAATTTGATATGAAATCTATTTACATTGTAAAAACATGTCTACAATTTTTATTTTTTTTTATTCTAAACAAATATTTTACCAGTGTTAACTAATTATTTCAGCTTCAAAATTTTTTAATGATTGGGCTCGGAGAACGAACTAGATCCAATTCAAATATATAAAAATCAAAAGAAAAGATGGTGAATTTTTTTGAGAATATTCAAATGCATCTCAAATCTATTTTTCTTGTGGTCATTTTTAAAAAAGTTAAAACGATGTATTGCACTAAAAATTAAGAATAATTATTTGAGTCTCCGCTCTCCATTGTTCCCAAAATTTCCGCAATAATATTAGAGTAAAGATGTACTGTGGTCTCTCTTTTTCAGTCTCCGCAATTGTCTTGACATTAATCTTAATAGGTATAATTACTTGATTTAATATATTAATACTTGAAAAATAATATATTAATACTTTAATGGATAACTTGTTATGATCATCTCTTTTTCAGTTCTTCAATCGTCCCGCGTTATCCTCTCACTAATAAAGTAGTCAGAATCCTGTATCTGACAAAAGTCATCGGTGATACCACCCACCAAAGCCCTGTCGGTGTTGCTGCTTCGATATCGGTAAGGTTATTTAACAAGTTATTTTCTTCTCTGATTTCAGTAATGGTATTAGGGAGAGAGATAGAAAGAAAGAATATTAACCCCCCAACTCTCATCCAATCACCTCCCCCCCCCCGCCTACTCCAATTAAAGCCATCTTTTTGTCTACAATATCTATCAACTATTTGCACTTATACTTTGATCGGAATCAAAATAAATAAGAAATCAATAGAATAGAATAGAAAATAATAAAATACATATAATTTTGAATTGAAATTTTTTGATCAGCTAAACAATTTTCATAGGGTGAATTCATTCTTAGAGATTTTTATAATTATACTCATATTTTTTCAAAATTACATATGCTGCTATCAAAATCTTTTTTCTAAGGTTCCAATTTGCAAAAAATAAATAGTAAAAACAACTTTTTCTACAACTTAGAGAAAGAAAAATGAAAGAGAAGAGATGGATTCTTACTTAGTCGGAAGAAACGAGAGGTGCTGCAACGGTCGATCTGGATCGGAACAAATACAGAAGAAGAGTTGGCTAAGAGAGGTTCTATAGTCTTTTGCTTCTGTACAATCCTTGCCAAACTTCTTAATTTTGGCCGGAACTTTTCGATACGATTTGAGAGTAAAAAAGTTGCGTAGAATTCTGATTGGATTTCGCTTTTGCTCCGTTCCGATAAGAGTGTTAGTGTTCCCAACTTTGGATTCCTTTTTTTCGTGATGAACGTTTACAATAAGTCCAAAAAATATCTATCATAATATTTAGTGCTGGTGTCTGCTGTTATTGATAGAGAAAAACAAGGTGCAATTTTATCATCAATCACAATAGTTTAGTATAGCGAACGGTTGTAATTTACTCAGAGGAAAGTTATTGCGGACTGATTGTAGGGCAACAGCTAGGTTATATTTTACACTTTTAATACTCTGCTCAATCAGTTAGTGCGCACTGTCAAGCCACTAGCCCATGTGAGGTAATTGCTAGGAATTGTTTATAGGATTGAAAAGTTAAAGCTGATGAAGGAAAAATTGATAGGTGGGACCTATAACACAACTGATAAGTATTTTAGGAATTCACATCCAGTGCAATACCTAAGGTGCAATAAGTAGATTCGGGCCGTTTGTTTAATCTCACATGAATG
Source organism: Carex scoparia (assembly GCA_024447655.1). NCBI lineage: Eukaryota > Viridiplantae > Streptophyta > Magnoliopsida > Poales > Cyperaceae > Carex > Carex scoparia. The sequence goes on from JAJHPE010000033.1 coordinate 4,936,619, forward strand.
ATGAATCTCATAACAGACACTTATTGAGTTTGATCTGACTGGAATTAATCTGGACCGTCTAATTTTTATTGTACCCCTCCAATACCTGAGGAACATGCAAATATGGGCATCTAGTATTTATAATTATTTCCCTCTTCATTTGGTGCGCTTGCATGTGGTGTCCGTAGGTAGCTCAATTAATTACTCATTAGTACATTCAGTTATTACATTTTTTTTTTTTTTACAACGCTGAATTGTATATAAATTTTACAATTTATTTTGATCTAATACTAAACTTATGATTCATATTGAAAGAAAAGAAAAAGATATTATTAGTCGCATGACGGATTCACATTTGCTGCGATTCTAAAAGGTTGAACATTAATTCTAAAATTCCTGTGTTTCCAAATATAGCTATCCAATAATTTCGTGCACGTATCTCAAAGCAACTGATTTTTTGCTTGCACGAATCTTGAAACAATTCAACCGTTGGATTTAGAAATGCAGAGATCGTAGGTTACTGTTGATGAGGGAAGAATCGCAGCAGATTCGGTTCCGTCGCATGAAATTGATCGAATAGTCATGAGTAATTACGTCATAATATTTTTTCTTTACAAATTTATATATTTAAGGTGTATATATATAGTATCAGCCGGTAATATTTCTCCTCTTCCTTCTCTTTTCTGGTTTCTATGGCTATTCTAAGCAACGTAAAACAGATAAAAAACTTAGAAACACATCAGCAAACCATTGATTAAAATGCAACCAATTGATGTTTAAAAATTGTGTATATGTAGGCGACAAAAAAAATGGGTTGAGTGGTGTTCTTTTGTAGGAAAGAACTAAGCCCAGCTTATGTTTTTTTTTCTGATTCAATAAGGTTGAGGACTTGCAAATCCTGGTCTCTTGTAGGAGAAGACGAGATTTGTATTGGTCTCAGCCTTGAATCAAAACTTGGGGATCCTGTAGAGAGGTCTTTTCATGATCAAGCAAGAGATATAAGCCTTTTTTTGTAAATAAGGTCATAAAGCTATGAAATTGAGCAATAGCAAGTCTAATGTCAAAATAAAGACAGTTAAGGATGTTACTAATCAAAATCTCAACAAATAATATAGCCTTATGTGCAAAAGAAAGCTTATATGCATGAGCAAGGGTTAAGGGCCTTGCTGCACAAAGTTATACTCAAAAATGCAAAGCAAGGCACTAAACTCATGTTCAAGCACTTGCTGATAAGAAAAGAGGGGTGCTAAGGGGTTATCCCCATTGATCTCAGTGCTTGGTCTTGTAAAAAAGTATATCCAACATAAAACATAATCATATTGGCAAATACCAAGTGCACCTTGATACCTTTACTGTCACTTGCAAGGGTTAAAATGCCCTTTTGCTGAAAACTGATAAATCAGAGGGCATAGACTCTGATTTCATCAAAATAAATACTATAGACATATAGAAGACTTCATTCTCTACAGTTTGGACTCAAATTTTGATTAAAAATGATTTTCCTACTACTTTCTGTGAATTTTTTAATTTCAGCTGTGTTCTTTCTTCCTTTTCCTGTTACTGGTACATTGACAGTGGCCTATAAGCCACTGTTACCTGTTGGGAACCAAACCATACCCCTTAGATGTCTTACAAACCCTTGACACGGTCCCTTGTATGTAACTAAATAAGGAATCAGTGCTAAGAAGTAATGTAAACACCATAGAAGGAAAAATCGGAATCGGACTTTCGGTTGGGGGATCCGAATCGGATGAATCGGTCGGAATCGGCCAAATCGGATCGGAAACTTGGACTTTTTTTGCCAGAAACTCATTTATACTAGAAAAATAGGAAAAAGTTTAATATATAATTTGTGAAGTTTAGAGAAATTATTACAATTAAATAATCCACTAATACAATATAATTTGTTGGAAGAGGGTTGGCTTGGGTTCGAATCCCGCTGGAGCTAAAACTTTTTTTTTTTTGCTTTCTGTTACATCTCAAATACAACATATATACATATAAGGATGTCTTCAAGTAATAAGAAAAGCAATGATCTAGTAGTAGTGTAGGTTGTTGGGAGAGGGGTGGCTTAATTTTTAGTCCCTATAGCATTTGATTTTAACACTTAATTTGTTTAATTCCCATATTCGTTGGTAGAGATCAAAAGAAAGAAATTGCTTAATAAATTTTTAGTCCTCTACTTTGCTGAAGGCTGTCACGGTTTTCAAGATTAATAAGTTTGCCGACAAGGTTTACTATTATTATGACTAAATTACTCAATGCAGCGCACGAAGTGGCCCGAGGTGCAGAAACAAAGCACTCATATTACTTGTGTTTAATTAATTCAGTCGATCACATGATACTGCCAACTGCTCATTTGTATCGAGTTCAGATCGAATAGAAAATTACAAATTAAACTAACAGACGATGTAACATTGCATGCAAATCCTTTTATCTACGGGTGCAAACGGATCGGATACGATCGGCTAGTGCTAAATTCATATCTCGTATCTGTATTTTTTGTTCGAATACGGATACGGATTAGATATTAATCGGATACGGATATGAATCGGATATTAAACGGATACGTATACTGATGGGATATTTTCGAATACGAATACGGATACGGATATAATTCAAATTTCTAATTTAATATATATATATATATATATATCCATTTAACTTGTTATGCTATTACAAAATATATATCTAATTAACTAAAATTGACCAACATAACTATAACTTTAATTAAAATATGTCAACACAAAATATATTTACTCTGAAAATGTATAATTCTAACACAAAATTTACTCTTTAAGTCTTAATATAACTGTGCTATCAGTTTATAACGGAGGGAACACTGGTCAATTTCTAAATTGTTATAGTAATAACAGTTGGACTTGGAAACAAAGCGTCTTTGCTGCCATATGTGCGGTCTAAGAGAGTAGCACAAATTCCGTGTGGATGTCCGTGCGGGCAGACAAGGCCGCACAAAATCCCCAGAGGTTACGAGGTTTGGAATATGTGAATTAATTACATTTATAAGTTTTATTATTTCTAATGAAGATGAGAGTTGTAATGGAAGAGAAGAAGGAAAGGAGAGAGAAGGGCATAAGTGACATTTTATAATTTTCAAATGAGTTTTAATAGAAAACTTAATAAAATGGGTAAATTTGTGAGTTATTGAAGTTTAGAATGGTAAATATGATATTATGAATTTTAGTGGAGGAACTATGTAATTTTTAAGTTTTTGAGAGGTATACATGAAATTCTCCCATAGATAAATAAATATCAGAAACAGAAATTTAAACTAAAAAACAATTTCGAATCTGAAATATTAACACTCACTTGTCTTGCAAGGGTGGAGCAGCTGAGGTATGTCTTGGGGATTTTCTTTGTCCGATTTTTTTTATTAATCGAAATAAAATAAAATAAATATAAAAAAAAAAGATAGGATCTGATTTATTTCGAAAAGTAATAAGGCCGGAGTTATTATCCCCGTCTCTAAGGACAAGATAAACAACAACGTCCGTCTTAATCCCCGTCTTACTCCTTCACCAAAAAAAAAAAAATTCAGGGATGGGGTTATCATCCCCGTCCGTGAACAGCGACAAAAAAAAATTTCACAGACGGAATTATCATCCTCGTTCGTGAACAGTGTTTATAAAAATAGATTTGATTTTGGTTAAATAAAAAAAACTTAGAAAAATTATATTTACTAAATTATGTTTCAACTATAAAAACAATGATTTATTTTTTAACTAAAAATCAATAATTTATTTTTCAAATGACTAGATTAGTGGTTAGATTAGTGTCATTTTTTAATGAAGTTCTCAAAAAAAAAAAAAAACTAAGTTTTTCGAAAAAACATAATTTAGTCATTTGATGTAATGGAGTTCTCAATAAATTAAATAAAAAAATATGTCTATGTTATCGGACACATAAATAGTCTACCAATTAAATTCAAATTTAATGTAATTAACTATTAATTAATAATGCACCAAGATCAGTGATATAGAATTTTAAGTCATTTGATATAGCTAAAATATAAATCAAATCCCATCATATTATGTCTAATGACTATTTATGTGTCCGATAATTGATACATTATTAATCAATAGTTAATTGCATTAAATTTGAATTTAATTGGTAGACTATCTATGTGTCCGATAACATAAACATATTTTTTAATTTAATTTATTGAGAACTCCATTACATCAAATGACTAAATTATGTTTTTTCGAAAAACTTAAGTTTTTTTTTTTAGAACTCCATTAAAAAATGACACTAATCTAACCACTAATCTAGTTATTTGAAAAATAATTTTTTTTTAGTTAAAAATAAATCATTGTTTTGTAGTTGAAACATAATTTAGTAAATATAATTTTTTTAATTTTTTTTATTTAACCAAAATCAAATCTAAATTTTTTTTTATAAACACTATTCACGGACGGGATGATAATTCCGTCCATGAAATTTTCTTTTTTTGTGGTCGCTGTTCACAGACGGGGATGATAACCTCGTCCCTGAAATTTTTTTTTTTGGTTAACAAGTAAGACGGGGATTAAGATGGACATTGTTGTTTATCCTGTCCCTAGGGACGTGGATAAAAACTCCAACCTTATTACTTTTCGAAATAAATCGATCCTATCCTCTTTTTCGATATTTATTTTATTTTATTTCAATTAATAAAAAAATCGGTTTCTTTGTTGTAGCAGAACAATTATGTTACAGATGGTACTTGGGTTAATTTAATTAGTGCTACAGATAAATTAATTATGTTGGTCTTCTATGTATATTTTCTCGCTTAATTTTCTGCATTAATTGTTCTATATGTTTGGAATATATCAAACGTTCACATACGTTCTGCACGAATCTCAAAGCTCCAATAATACTGGCCCCCTACGTTTCCCCGAATAGACACCGGACACGTCGGTCACGTAAAAATTGAGATATCTCAGAGGATACGCACTCATCCACATGGGTAGAGAAGGAAATTTGTCACGGCGTGACTAGTCACGTCACGAGACGTCACGTGACGTTAACGTCACGTCACGTGTGTCAATTATGTGACGTGACTCGCGTGACGCGTGACGTGATCATTCGCGTGACGTGACCACATTCTAGTGAAAATATACGTCACGTCACGTCACGCGAACCAGTCACGTCACGTCACGTGATCACGTTACATCACGTCTCGGTATGAAACATAGAGTATCCAACTTTTTTTATATGTATGAAGTATTCAAATTTTTATTTTAGTGTAAGTTCAGTGATATTGGTACTCATGTAGTACTGATTTTTATTTTCTTTAGTTTAGTCTAATAAATGTTTGTAATTTGAATTTTTAAAGTAATATCAGATGTAATATTTCCTAAAAAAAAATAATCTTTACAATATTATTTACTTGTTTTATAATTTTTTTTTTATCTTTTTTTTTTATTTTCAACAATTTAAATTAAAATATAAAAAAAATTGACACGGCTAATTTACATCACGTGTGATCACGTCACGTATAGTCACGGCGTGACTACGCGTGACGTGACCATTCGCGTGACGTGACCATCCGCCACCATTTTAGTCACGTCATGTCACGTCACGTGACTAAATCACGGCGTGTTTGTCACGTCACATCACGGCGTGTCACGTATTTCCTTCTCTACACATGGGTTAAAGAACCTTTTTCCACTAAGATAAGATGTGACATAACAAAGAGCAGACGACTTTGAAGCATAAATATTAGACCCGTTTCCAGATAAGTTAGAACCCGTTATTCCATTTGTATCATAGTTTGCGATGCATTCTATTTGCAGCAAAATGGTGATAGATCTGAGCCAGTGGATCACAAGTATGTGCCGATCTAATGAAAACCTATGGCGTAGATCGGACCGCAGCTTCATCTCTCCCAAATCCCAGTCGACCCTCTCAATTTCACCCCTTTCAAATGTCTTCCATTATTCCGAAAAATCGCTTCCAATAATGAAAATTGGAGATAATCAGCCCCTAAATGTCAATAATCTCTGAAAAATCGCTTGATTTGGCCGGTTTAAAAAGGTTTTTTCGTTAAAAAATTGAAAACCGAGGAACTCGGTCAAAAATCGGATCGCCGGTGGCCGATTCTGGTCCAAATTGGCCAAATCGGATTGGAATCGGCCAATTTTTCCTTCTATGGACTAAACACTACTGGTACAATGGAAAGCACCAAAGCAATGAAAATGATCTCTGTCAGCTGATTTGCTGATACAAGAAAGTACAAGGACCAAATTGCAAAAGTGACACTAAAGTCGATTAAAGGACTTAAAAATACATGAGATGCACACAAATTTTACAAAATTTGGATTTTATTTCGATTTACTATGAATTTTAGTTCATCTCTTTGAAATAAAAAAAAATCACTAAGATGGTCACATGACTTCTGACAGCCGCATTGGCAATTTGAGGATCTTAAAAGGACTGAAATGAAAAATAAATTATATAGTCAGATAGAGGACTTCAAGCCAATCAGAATGCATACCAAATTTGCATTAATTGAATTTTTATTCAATTTTATATTGAATTTCAAGTTTAAATGTTTCAAAAATGTGAAAATATGTCAGTCCATGGACAATTATACCCCTCTGCATAAATAAAATATTTAAAAAATAGAAATCAATTCTGAAAAAATTATAACATTAATTATTAGCATAGGTCAGATCTTCTTTCAAGATTACATAATAAAAATTCAGTGCTTTGTTAACAAATCTAATAAAAAAAGATCAATTTGGCACTTTGAAGGAATGAATTGTAGAGTACCTCAACCCAAGATCCATGCTATGTCAAATCAAACCCCTGCAGTGGCCTAGAATACCTCTAGAGGACAAGAACCAAGCTATTGACAAATAAGCTTCAGGGTGTCCCTGAGCTCAACCGGTACCAAAACGATGAGTGAAGATCCCAATTGTGATTAATCTTCGATTAAATGGCAATTAACACCCTGCCTAATCTATACCACTCAAGACGATGTGAAAGGTTCAAACAATTCAAGTAAAACACAAGAAATCTGCAGAAAATCGGATCATGGCATTGGCGGTATCAATAACTTCAACCTACACTGCAAGCCATTGCCTTGATGATCGCCGGTGGCCGAGAACCTTACCATTGGAACCCTTTCACCATGGCGATGCCATCCATGCTCTAATCTGGCTCGGCCGTGGCCGGAAACTCGCCAGAGGTCAAAACCCTAGCCCCGACAACTGTTTTCAGTTCATATCAAAAGAAGCACGAACCTCAAAGCACACTGGACCGTTGATGAAGGCGCCAGATTGAAAGTTCAAAGGAGAAGTGCACATCTTAAGGCAGGAAGTCGATCCGAAGGCCCAATTCAAACCAGGCCCAACGGTTCCTGACAGTCGGGCCCCACATGTCAATAAGCCGACGTGCCGCCTCAGCACAATAATAGGCGCGCCTCTTGTTGAGCCCTAACCCAAATTCTATTAATAAGTAATGAAGCCCAACGTCAAAATTAAATAAGAATATCAAAGCCCTGTGCGCATCTTAAAGCCTGGATACCCAAATCTCGAAACCTGCCTGATGATCTTATGGCTGAAGACAATTCCCTGCTTTAAAATAATATACATTTGCAAATCAAACCCTCTGAAATACTAGATTCATAGCACAGCCCTGTATACTTACATGCAGGCCCCTGACAGTACAAAATCTTCTCAACCAAGCCCCTGCAAGCCCAAATCTCATTCCTAACCCTGCCAAAAGACCAAATTACAATTCCAAGCCCCTAGTTATCTGTGTAGGTTTCTTTTTCCAACTTCTTTGATTGTAATAAAATATGCGGCCGCATATTTCTTTGGTTTCTTTTTTGGAAGAACTCCTCTGATAAAACTCTCCAATAAAAACTTGAGAGGGTTTATTGGCGCATCGATTACTACCATAATCTCTACATTTCTCGTGAGAATTTGTCCTTTTTGAGGATTTTATTAATAACTTTTTGCTTCGAAAGTAGAAAATTTATTAGTTGAACTTGTTCCAATGATATCTTTCGTGGCTTCTTTTTATTGTACCTTTTAATGATCAAACAATTGCTCATGGTTGTATAAAGCTTAAAATTATTAAAGTTCGATCCATTTGTTTTCCAAAATAAACCCAAAATCAAGGATGTATACCAGAAAAGATTATTTCCTTATGACACCAGAAAAATTTCGGTTCTTCACATATTTTAAGAAATTGACCTTAGAAAAATTACTCTAAAATCTAAATATCAGAAATTTATATTAAATAATATTTTGGATGTTTGGATACCCTATTTAACTAAAAGCTCATTTATAGTTTTTTTTTTTTTTTTTTTGTGAAATGTAAGTTTGTAGATTTATTTATGAGTGAAGGCATACTGTCAAAGTTTCAGAAAAATACTAGCCTTGTCTTCTAGGAATCTATATACAATATTCATTTTTGTTGTACATTATGAAATGATTTCTCTTCTTGATCATACCGAAAGTTCCTTTGGTAAGAGGTTGGGATTTTACCGGTACAGTGGCATGCCATGGCACTAGGTTTATGTGCATCTATAATAGCACCTTTTGGAGGCTTTTTTGCTAGCGGCTTCAAGCATGCCTTTAAAATTTAGGTGCTGATTTATTCCCTTGATTCATAATTAAAGAAAAGAATAATTTCATCGTAACCAACCTCAGCGTGTCTTACCATCGATATTTGAATTTTTGCATGGTTATATTGCAAAAAAATGCAAATAAAGAGAAGGTCATATGTGGAAATACATTTAACTTATTTTTCATTTGATAAATATTACTAGGATTTTGGTGACAGCTTCTCGGAACATGGTGGAATCACTGACAGAATGGACTGTCAATTAAGTTGCTCCTAGTAACAATTTGTTTGATAATTATAATAATAAGGGAATATAGTACTTCTCATGAAATATTATATAAATCCTTTAAATAGATGCGCGTCAAATTTCTTGCCTTAACATTCTATATTTCAGGCAAAAATAGACAATTATATATAGACTGTTATATATTGTTCCCTGTACCATTTTATAATTATTTTTTTGAAAGATATATAATTATTTTTCTGACAAGTGTAAGTATATTTATGGAGGGGGTTATGGATAAGTTATAGTACACATAATTAATTAGTTGTCACAATTATACTAACTTGAACACAATTGTAATAGACATTTCTTATGATGTTCATGACATCTTGTGAACTTATTCAGCATACACAACTATTAACTTAATAATCCCAATTTTTTTTACTTTTATTATGTCTAGTTCAATTGGTAAAATAAAAAAAATATTTTTTATAGTGGAATATTATCAATAATAGTAAAAATATTTTTTAAAAATATATTTAATCACTATATGGAACAAAATATTAACTAAGTCTTATGATAATAGATGTAATACAATAGTTATATAAATTATATTAATAAGAATAGAGTTGAAATGACACATTATTTTTGTGTCTCAAATATGCATCACATCTTTATCTCTAGTTTTTCAATTTCAAATAGTCGATTCCAACCACTCAACATAAATTTCATATTAAAATGTGTTTAAAGACCAAATTCTATATTTTGTATAAATTATTTATTAATTGTTTAGATACACATTTAACAAAAAAAAAAATTCTTTAAAAAATGCGGTTTTTAAGAAAATATATCCTAAATAGTGTATCGTAAAATATAACGTGTCCGTTAAATACGAAGCATAACATGGCACGGCAGAAGCACAATGGTCAGTGGCATGTCTAAAGTTTTCTAAAATTGGGGGACTGAATCTGTTGCCTTCAAAGAGGTAGGATTTTCCTGCTCCAGTGTTACGGACATAAGGACTCAAAACAAAACTAAATTCAGTATTTTCATTTTTAAACCCGTCTCGATCTCATTTGTCAATCACACTAAGAGCAAAATTTTCTTGTCCTCTAAGGGGCAGATATGTGGTCCGAATCCTAAAATTGGTACCTACGAAATATATTAATGATATACATGTTTGTGATACCGCACGTCTATAACATACCTCAAACACAAAAAACTCCGTGATTTTTATTCATGCGCACAATTCAATATAATTCGACAACTCTACCCATCAAAATTGAATTTTATTAAAACTACCCAAATCGGCTAATTATTAGCCGGTTTCTAATTTTTATTAGAAACAAGCTAATTATCCGCTGGTTTCTTTTTGAAAAAAGTTAACATGTTTTTTTTTATTAAAGTTTTAGAAAATTTTAAAATGTTTCTTTGAAATTAGATAGAAAAATATATAATTTAGTTTATTAGAAAGATTGAAATAAATAATCCGGATCAATATTTTTCGGATAGGAATTTTTCCAATTTGTCGAAAAAATTAAAATATTTCATTGTGTGTTATTATAAAAAAATAAAAATTCTTTCAATCCGAATTATTGATCCCGGTTTAAAGTCACTTCTAGATAAATATAAAAAATATAATGGTTTTTCTATTTTTGAAAAAATAAAAAAATTTCCGCAACTTCGTAATCATTACAAAAAATATTTTAATCTGAGTCGTTCGTTGTTTTAATCTGATATAATTCTCACATTAAAAAGTGTGCATTCTGCATCAAAAATAGTGCATAATATATAAAATAATTTAAAAAAAAGTTGTCGGCTTTAATATATATATTTCTCGCATAAAAAATCATGTATTCTGCATCAAAAATCGTGTATAATATATAAAATAATTTAAGAAAAGTTGCCGCAACTTTGAATCTGAGTTGTTCGTTGTTTTAATCTTATATAATTTCCGCATCAAAAATCGTGCATTCTGCATCAAAAATCGTGGATAATATATAAAATAATTTAAGAAAAGTTGCCGTAACTTTCAATCTGAGTCGTTTGTTGTTTTAATCTGATATAATTCTCGCATCAAAAATCCTGCATTCTACATTAAAAATCGTTCATATATAAAAAAATAATTTAAAAAAGTTGTCGCAACTTTGAATCTAAGTCGTTGCCGGTTTTAATCTTGATATAGTTCTCGCATCAAAAATCGTGCATAATATTTAAAATAATTTGAGAAAAGTTGCCGCTTGAATCTGACTCGTTTGTTGTTTTAATCTAACACAATTCTCACATCAAAAAGTGTGTATTATGCACCAAAAAGTCGTTCGTTATTTTATATATTATGCACGATTTTTGATGCGTGAATTCTGTCAGATTAAAATAACGAACGACTCAGATTCAAAGTTGTGACAACTTTTCTTAAATTATTTTAAATATTATGCACGATTTTTGATGCAAGAAATATATCAGATGAAAACCGGCAACGACTTAGATTCAAAGTTGCGGCAACTTTTTTAAATTGTTTTATATATATGCACGATTTTTGATACGAGAATTATGTCAGATTAAAACAACGAACGACTCAGATTCAAAGTGGCAGCAACTTTTCTTAAATTATTTTATATATTATGCACAATTTTTGGTGCAAAATGCACGAGATGCGAGAATTATATCAGATTAAAACAACGAACGACTCAGATTCAAAGTTGCGGCAACTTTTCTTAAATTTTTTTATATATTATGCATGATTTTTTATGCGAGTAATATATATATTAAAGCTGGCAACTTTTCTTTAAATTATTTTATATATTATGCACAATTTTTTATGCAGAATGCACACTTTTTGATGCGATAATTATAACATATTAAAACAACGAACAACTCAGATTAAAATATTTTTTTAATGATTACGAAGTTGCGGAAACTTTTTATTTTTTCAAAAATAGAAAATCCATTATATTTTTTATATTTACCTAGAAGTGACTTTTAAACCGGGATCAATAATTCGGATTCAAAGAATTTTTATTTTTTTCTAATAACACAGTGAAATATTTTAATTTTTCTTACAGCCGGAAAAAATCTGATCTGAAAAATATTGATACGGATTATTTGTTTCAATCCTTCTAAAAAACTAAATTATATATTTTTCTATCTAATTTCAAAGAAACATATTAAAATTTTCTAAAACTTTAATAAAAAAATAAAAAACATGTAACTTGTTTCAAAAAAAAAAAAGTTGAAACCGGCGAATAATTAGCCAGTTTTTAATAAAAATTAGAAACCGGCGAACAATTATTCAATTTGGGTAGTTTTAATGAAATCTAATTTTTGTGAACTGAGTTGTCGAATTATATTTAACAGTCGGTATAAATAAAAATCACGGCAAAAAACTGGCGCCCGCTGAATTACAAATGGAAATAGTCACCATTTTTTTTTTTTTTTTTTGCTTGATTGGCGCTACAGACAAAAAAACTCGGAGCATGCGGTAAAGTGTAGATTTAAGATACTGTGCACAAAAGGTGGGTTTTGTTGAAAAGAAAAGAAAAATGGTAACCTACTAGTTGCTTATTTCGTGAATGCTTGTTCCTAGTTTACAAAAATTCACACATTCCTTTTAGGCGCTTCACGCAGCTCGATTACTGCACGCTAGTGTATTAAAACGGACCGGACCGGGCCGGACCGGGTTGAACCCGCCCGGGTTCACGGGTTGGCCGGCACGGGTTCGGGGGTTCACGGGTACACGGGTAGGCGGGTACACGGGTCGAAATTTTGAAACTCTACCCTTACCCGCCCGTGGACCCTTACCCCCACGGGTTCACGGACCGGGCGGACCGGGTTCACGGGTTGGTCCGGACCGGGTTCACGGGTTGGTCCGGACCGGACCGGGTTCACGGGTTGGTCCGGACCGGACCGGGTTTTGTTTTTTTTTTTTTTTTTTTTTTTTTTTTTTTTTTTTTTTTTTTTTTTCTGTTTTTTTTGCTGTTTTTTTTTTCGGTTTTTTGAAAGCAAATACTTGATAACAAAGAAAAATATGTGAAATATTTGGTAACGGTTTTTTTTCTTTTTTTCAAACCGAATTATTTGGAATTATTTGAAATATTTAAAAACAATTTAGATTTTTTTTTAAAATACGAAATATTTGATCTTTAATTAAAATATAAATTAAAAATTTCTTAAATCAATTAATTTAAATAATTAAGTTCTTATTTTAAAACAATAGATTAAAAAATAAACGACATTTTTTGGCACTAAACGACGTTTTTTGGCACTAAAAACCTTAAACTTAATTTTTGAGGCACTAAACGACGTTTTTTGGCGATT
>JAJHPE010000033.1:4950011-4973940 GCA_024447655.1 Carex scoparia
TAAATATTTTATTTTGGGTCATGGCTAATCATCTTATCTTCATCAGACGTTCATTTGATTAGATTGATAACTCTTTATCATATGATCTGCATAATATGATGATCATATAATCTAAATAATAATCTTATACCAGTAATTAATGTTTCTTATTAATTATTGTTGAGTATTTATATATAGTTTTTTTATGTCAATTCTATAACCTTTTTCGCTTTTAAATTTATACTCAATGCTCAAAAGGATGTAGCTACAAGCTTACAGTCTGTCCTTGTAATACCGAAGTCGAACACAAAAGACAATGAGAAATAATATTTTGAATTATTATAAATTAAACTAGAAAATGCTATTAAAGTAAATGGAGGAGTTTGTTGCAATTTTATCCTAATTTTGAGCTCAATGCGTGAAGGGAGGTTTATTGTGACAAATTATAAAGTAAGAAAAAAATTTGATTGTGCACTGATTATTTAAAAACAAGCTCTGGAAATAGCACTACCCTTATAAAAAGGGAACTCCCCTGATAAAAAGAGAGTATAAGCTGGACAAGCAGGCCTTCTGCCATTAGTTGGGACTTGGGACGGGCCGTATATTTGTGCTTTTTGTGTGAAGTCTGCTTTAGTTTTTAAGCCTTCTCCAAATATATTACGAAATACCTACCAGGGCTGCTAACGAATAAGGTTATACAAATTGTAGGTGTCCCAGCGTTAAACAAGGTCATAATTTGTATGATGTTGCTAATTAATACCATAAAGTGATATAGATAAAATTGTTAAACCGTCATTAAAGATATTATTATTTTCTTTATCCAAAGGCTTGCTTCTCAGGTAGATGGAATTATATTTTGTCCACCTAAACAGGGTTTCTTTCTTATAGGATAAAAAATATAGTATAAATACAATACTTTGTGCTAAAAAAAGTTCTGCATTAAACAAAAGTAAATCATGAGAAGTTATTCTTGTTAAAATTATATTTCAAAAAATTGTACGGTTGGAATAATTGCAAATATCTATATCAGTGGATTAAATCTCTATTGATTGTTGGGGAGGGGGGACGTAATTAAATTTGTGTGAATATTAATCATAATGTTAATTACATATTGAAGGGCGGTGGCAGAAGGTACACAGGATAAGTTCAACAAATAATTAAAATTTAAACACACATCAAATCCACCTATTCTGATATGCACGCCAGTCATAAACAAATATAAAAGTTATTACTTTCTTTGTGCCAATTACTTCAGAGTTGGTTCTTCCGGGTTGTTGACCTGTTCTTTTCTTTGTGCCAACCTAATTCGATTTCTCCGTGACAACTTAAACTTGATTTTGGTGTGCCTAATTATTCCCTTCTTTTGACATCTAATTAAGTCTGTGATTAATCTCTCTTGTCAGGAGCATGCTGCCTGATTTGATGCATCAGACTAATTGTATAAGATTATATATGTGGATGATTTCACTTAAAAAATTTAAAATATTACAAAGTCTCTGACATCAGTTGATAACACAAGAGTTCTTACTAGTGTCTCTGACATCCAACATCATGCTTTTCACTAAAAATTATGGGTATGATTTCACTAAAAAAATTTAAAATATTAGAAAGTCTGAGAACAAATTATTACAAATTATTTTTGTTTTACCGGCAAGTAGGCGGCTGTTGAAACGAATGAGAGAGAATGATTTTCGAGAATGTTAATTTGCGAGGAATGATTATTGTCAAATTATAAAATTCTGAATACAATCACATTCGATTGGAAAATTCTACGAAAATATCCTTATTTTGCAAATATTGAAACAATAAAAATCCTTTATTCTAATTTTTTCAACAAAATGCCGGTCCATGCATTAATTTAGATTTTGACCTTCCTTATTTTTTTCATATCTTTTAAAATTTAATTTCAATTTATGTAAATTTTTTTTATAAATGTAACATTAAATATATAAATAAAGTTAGCTTCACATTTTAAAATATAGCTAGAGTTTATAGTTTCAACTTCTTGAATGTTACTTAATGGAGCAGAAGTACAAAAAACATCAAGTTTTGAAAAATTCACATTATATTTTTTATAAATATAATTTGATAAAGTTAAAGTCAAAATCATTGAAACCAATATACTTCACGAGTAGGCAGCAACATAGCCGTAACCTAACCCAAATCAGTATATGTACTTGAAAATACATATCAGAGACTAAATTCTTGTATTGTATCAGTTCGGCACACTTTTCCAAAGCATATGTACTTGAAAATAGCCTTTGATACACTACAAGAATTTAAATAAAAAAAAATAGAAACTTTTATTGATCGAGTTAAATTGTAAATTTCATTCTTACACCAAAAATAAATGTTAAATTAATGATAAAAATAAAAATAAAAATAGATGTTAAATTAATGATAAAAATAAACTCGTTTGAGAAGACACGTAATGTAATTTCTTCGGCAGCAGAAATTGAACTTTTACTTAAGACAAAAATAATAATAATTTTTTTCTTTTTGTTATATATTAAAATTAATCACTTTTTCTTACATAAAAGATACTCTTTCTTTTGTGCATCAGCAATCAACAGTGTATTTTAATTTAAAGTTTAAATGGTTAAATTAATATGCAAATGGGCCACTGAAAGAACCTACGTAGGTCCTTTAAATTATTGGATCCCACTTTTAAATCTTCATTCTTGCTTTTTTCCTCTTCCATGTTGCCATTCTGTGACTTGCTTCCTTTAATATAACAGATGGAAAGATCTGGACCGTTAATTCAATAAAAAAAAGAAGGACGAATATTTGGTGAATGTAACTGAATTATGGAATAGATAGAACTTTTCCAGAATTAAGCTGTTTTAAATTTTATTTTTGTTGAATGTTACTTAGTGGAGCAGAAGCTAGCTGAAACTATAAACTGGTAGTTACATTCCTTTTTCAATTTTTTCTTACTTCAATTTTATTTTTGTTGAATCTATTTGAATGATGGAACAGTCGTTGGAAAGATTTAGTTTTTCTAAAAGTAGTTGAATTTTTTTGGATGACTTAATTTATCAGAACCAACTATATATACAGCTGATGGTATTGATTATTATACTGCGGTTTTGATTATTCTACTTCTTACGATGTCCTCGATCGGTTTAAGTTATTTTGTTTTCATATTCTTTATTTTCACCTACGTACGTACAAAATAAATATTAAAGTATTAACGTGAGTTTTCATTCATTGAATTTTATTATTATTATGTTTATTTCAAAATCAAATTTTTTTTTTCAGCAAAGAGATTGAACATTATACTCATTTTAATTAGTTACCAGAACATTATGCCATGATTTTGCATAACATTGTGGTTGATATTTGCTTGGCACGCCGTGTCCTGAAGTTATGCCTATGTATGAACCGTGTCAAGAAGAAATACATCATACATGACATATGTGTTCAACATGCTTTGGCCTATGTTATGCTTACATATATAGTACATACATATTTCATTCTCAATAAATAGATGCATATATGGTACCTTATTTTAAAATTAATATTGATTTTACAGATTTAATATTAACTACCAAATTCTAGTTAGATTGTTGAGATAAATTTTGCATAAAAAGTTTCATGCAGTCTTAAATATACGGTTCCAAATAGGCGACCGCATATTGGTCCGCATATGTTCGCATATTTGTCCGCATATTGGTCCGCATATTTATCCATTCAGTCTCAAATCCGCATATATAAGTCCGCATGAGATAATACTGTACAAGTCACCTAATCAAAGAAATATATTTTGATAAAGTGATGTTGCCATCCAATATAATTTTTAAAGTTATCTCCAATTTGATTTTCTTTAATTTATTGTAAATGGCTTGGACTTTGGAGTGTCCACCATGAACTTCAATTATGCTTTTCTTTTGGTACCTTTTTTGTGCTACTTTATCACTTTTAAAAGAAAAGTTAATATAAACTCAACTTTAATTATGCCTCCATAAATTCAACTTTAATTTGAAAAAATAAAGTTAATACATAATATTAGACTTCATTTGTTAGAAAAAAAAATCTAGTAATATAAAAAAAAAAAAAATCTCAAACCAATATCAATGAGATATATACACAATTAATAAAATATAAAAATCTTAATATGCAATTATATTTTGTAATTGATATAACTGATATATACAGTAATTAATTTTTTATTTTAAAAAATAGGAGAGGGTATGCTTTCGGCTCTAACTTCTTTTATGTGAGAATGCGTTCAGTGTTTAGATTATAGTCGTTGCTCGAATAATTGTATTGTTTAATTAGTCCGTAGAAAAAGCTTTTGGAAAGTGTTCCTTTGCTAAGTGCTGCTCATGTGGGAAATAAAAGCATTTAGCAAAGTGCTCCTTTTGCTAAGTAAAAGTAACAATTCTTAGTGCTCCTTTAGCTAAATAAAAGTAACAATTCTTAGTGCTCCTTTTGCTAAGTAAAAGTAACAATTCTTACACAGATGAAACCGTATCGAATTTGATCAGGTTTGTAAATGTATGTATGGCCCAGTTTGTCTTGTAGCTTTGTAAATTTGACTTCCTTCTTTTTATTAAGTAAAATGCACTAGACAAGCATGTTATAAATATATAAATTATAATTGTTTTGGTTTCTTTTATTTCCCACATGACAAAGAAAAAACAAAATATTGAGTTTTTGTTTATATTTTTGTTTCAATTAATCTGTTTTGTTTTTCATGATTAGGCAATGTATTTTAATGTTTTTGTGGAAAAAAATGTAACCAAAAAAATGCTTGCTGAAATGAAAATTTTCTTAAATTTGTAGATATAATTTTTAGTGATCTCTATATCAGTTTGGAACGTATACAAAGAGCTCCTTTGTTAAGCGCTGAAATCAATTGTTACTGTTATAATAAAAACTTTTGCTGCTGTATGTGGCGTGTGGCTACTGTGTTTGTATCATAACTGATGTTTTTAACTTTTTGTTGCTTTATTGTGTTCATCATTTGCCAATTTTTACCAAGCAGGGATCTTGGTTTGGTGTTTTGTAGTATTATGAGCCTGATATACATTGTAAAAAAAATAGCTGGGCCCACCCCTGCATTATTTTTGAAACCTTCTTTTTATCTTTTACATTTTTTGAAAGAAAAGATATATATTCTCCGCTTTAATTATGCCTCCATAAACTCAACTTTAGACAACATCAGCTTTCAGCATATATCCCTGACTTGCTGGTGAAACCAGGTTTGAAGACACAAACAAAGCATCAAAGCTTTTGAAGAAAGAAATAGATGTTCAAACTCCAAAGCATTTGAAGACACAAACAAGCCGAGGTATGAGTACGTCCCATTAATTTATTATTCATAAAATTTCTCTGTCATTTAATTGGATGTCTATTAATTGCACACATCTTAATTGTAAAAAATTGTTTATTCGATTAGTGACCTTTAAATTAGTTAAGTAATAATCAAATTAACATAGTAAATAGTGTGAGTTTTGTAGCTCAAAATTAGTGAATGCATGTGTTTTCAGAGAGGAGGCTACAGAGGAGCCTACCCATGAATTTTTATTTTTTTTAGACCCAGTTATAAAAGGATTTGCTAACCTCTGAAAAATGGGTTTGCCTACCCTTGACCTGCTACTCCTCTCAGTTCCAGTCCAGAATGAAGCCCCACACTAAAATTCCATCGCTAGCCAAACCCGTACCCCTAATCTAATTTTTGGTTTGTTAAATTGCAGAGACAGAGAGAGTCACAGGGGCGAAAAAAAAAGAATTCAGCGACACTAAGAAGTGTGCTGTGAGCGAAGGAGAAATAGAGGCGGATCACGAGAGGAGAAGGTGTGCGCGGCAACTTGAGAAGCTCACTACTGCCACTGGTACGGTACCAAAATCAAACCCTAATATTTTTTTAGTTGTGAATTTGTGTAAATTGATTGGATACTGTTGTTTGATGTAAATTGATTGGGTAAATTTGTATGAATTCGGTACTGTTGTTTAGACAACTGTTGGAAGATTTTTTTTTTCTCAGTTTAGTTCTAATATGGGGACTTAGATTATTGATATATTAAAGGATTAGGATATGTTACTAATACCCCTAAACAGAAACAAATGACAATAGAATTTCATAGAATTGCTTAAATAGCTTGAATTGTAAATTGAATCTCAACCCGTTAATTTATTTGAACCCGAATTTGATTTTTGCTACCCCTGTTAGCTCCTCGTCACTGTGTTTTGCTGATTAAATGCATGGTTTCATAATTGAAAAAAACAAATCTGAATGCATGTGTCCAGGTACCTTTCAATAAATGAATGCGGTGATGGTGAAAATAGGAGAACCGTTGAACTGAATTGATTCAACATGAATATGGTCGGTTGCCACTACTAATCATAATTTGTATATCCTAGTTACCTACCAATATTTCAACCAAAACTGTTGTTGATCAATGAAATTACTGATAATTAGCTGTGATACCTCATGTTGCTTGGGCACATTTATTTACTCATTTTTTAGCAATGCTTTTAAAAAAAAAATTTAATATTGTAATTTCATCTCACAAAGATGTACTTTTAATTTATTGATCATTATCTCAAAATGTGAGTAATATCAATATATATTTTTTTTAGTTATCATATAATTATAATACAAACAACATATATCACTTTTGATGCACTTTCAAACTCTTGATTCAGATGTCAGGACCCTAGCCTCGTGAAAGACATGATTCTCATGAGTATTTTTAACTTCTCTCATTTTCTCTCTGTTACCCTGATTGGATCACTTCTTGATGTAAGCTTTTACACTAAATAAACTAGAGAAGACCAGGAATTAATTAATACAAAAATAAGAAAATAGTTCATTTTTGTTAATATGTTCTTTTTAGTCTGTTTATAATTAGGCAATGTATTTTAATGTTTTTTGAAAAAAATAAAAAATGTAACCAATTAAAAAAATGGTAGCTACAATAAAATTTAGATATAATTTTTAGTGGTCTCTATGTGATCAGTTTGGCCTTTTTTGCTGAGTGTTGAAATGAAATTCAAAGAAATTGTGAGAACTTTTACAGTATATATCAATTAATGTTTCTTGTGTTTCCCAGCAAAATTTGAAGAAAATAAAATGAACAAACAATGAGAAAAATAATTGGCTATTTTTCATCATTTATCTAAAATATTTTTCAGTTGTATATATAATTTTGTGGGGCGTGTGGCTATTGTATTTGTATCATAACTTATGTTTTGTTGCTTTATTATTTTCATCATTTGCTAATTTTTACCGAGTAGATATCTCGATCTCGTCTCAGTGAAGAGAGCAGCTTGGGTCCGATGCCCATCGGACTCAAATTGAGTGCGATGGGTTCCATAACCGTCCGATCTGCTTTAAGATATGTGCATGTTACTTTAATATCAGTGCAAATTTGTTTTCATATCCGTGCGCATGATTATTAAAGCAAATCGTACGGTTATGATCCCATCGAATCCAAATTTGAGTCCGATGGGCATCGGACCCAAATTTGTCCCCTCAGTGAATAATTAATGGTGTACTGCTCAGTTTGGTGTTTCGTGTTATGAGCTTGATATATGATCTTGTGAAAACAATTGCTGGGTCCACTCCCTGCTTTATTTTTGGTACTATTTTTACCTATTTTTTTTATTAATAACCCCCCAAAAAAAGTTAATAAAAATAACCTCAAAATGTTTTTTTTTTTTAAATAACCAAACCATCCGCTTGGGGGAGATCGGGTCTGCTACATTATTTTTTATTGAGATTCAATTTTTTAGGATCATAATATTTTCATCTAAAAATTGAAAATGAAAAATATTTAATTTTATAGAAAACAAAAATATTCAATCTTACATTATGTCCTGAATTTTTTTAATATTTTCAGTTAAAAATAACCAAACCGCCCACCGGGGGGGGTCCGGGTCCCGCTACATCATTTTTTTTATTATTAAGATTCAATTATTTTAGGATCTTAATCTTTTCATCTAAAAATGAAAAATAAAAAATTTTCAATTTTATAGCAAACAAAAATATTCAATCTTACACTATTTCATCAATTTTTTTTTAATATTTTCATTTAAAAATAACAAAACCGCCACCTGGGGGGCGATCTAGGTCTGCTACATCATTTTTTTTTATTATTAAGATACATTTTTTTAGGATGTTAATATTTTTATCTAAAAATAAAAAATATTCAATTTTATAGCAAACAAAAATATTCAATCTTACAATATATCCTCAATTTTTTTAATATTTTCATTTAAAAATGAGAAATGATAAATGTTCAATTTTATAGCAAAAAAAGTTTAATCTTACACTATGTTCTCAATTTTTCTTTTTAAGATCTTAATATTTTCATCTAAAAATTGGAAACAAAAAGTGTTTAATTTTATTGCAAACAAAAATATTCAATCTTACACTATGTGCTCAATTTTTTAATATTTTTATTTAAAATAGGAAACGACAAGTGTTCAATTTTATAACAAACAACAATGTTCAATCTTACACTTGTATATATTTTTTGGACATAAAGACTCTAAAAATAATTTAAATTGTTGTAGACTATTCGAAGGAATAATGTTGTACATAAACAAATTAATTTCTTATTTTATTTGGACAAAGCATCTAATTAAAAAAAAAAAACAAGTTGTTTTTAATTTTAGAATTCCAGTTACTATTTTAATACAATATATTGTTGAAAAGCATTATTTGTATTTTTTTATCCTAAAAAAAAATAAAAAAATAATAAATAATTAAGACCCTATGCTTGTTATATATTTTTATTTTGGCCTACGGGTTGGTGAAGACAATTGAGGACATAGTTAAGATTGAACATTTTGTTTGATATAAAATTGAACACTTTTCATTTTCCATATTTAGATGAAAATATTAAGATTTTAAAAAAAATTGTGGACATAGTGTAAGGTTGAACATTTTTGTTTGCTATAAAATTGAATACTTTTCATTTTCCATTTTAAATGAAAATATTAAAACAAATTGAGGACATAGTGTAAGATTGAATATTTTTGTTTGCTATAAAATTGAACATTTTTAATCTCCCATTTTTGGATGAAAATATTAAGATCCTGCAAATAAAAAGTTACTATAGTAGACCACCCCCCCCCCAGGGCGTCTAGCTAAAAAAAAAAAAAAATTGAATCTGAATAATAAAAAAAAAAAATTTAGCAGACCCAGACCGCCTGCAGTTTGGTTATTTTAAAGTTATTATTATTAATTTTTTTAGGGTTATTAATAAAAAAAACGGTAATTTTTATGTTTGATCTTTTTTAAAAGAAAATATATATATTCTCAGTAATATTAATATATCTTCTACTTGTATATATAGAGAGAGAGAGAGAGAGTAGAACTAGAATGCTCCTAAGTTCACCAAGCTTTTTTGTGAACTTAACTCTAAAACCTATCAAATTGACTTCAAACGACGAATCCAAACTATTGAAATCATTCTATACCTAATGAGTAATGCATCTACATGTAAAAATTTTAAAGTTTCGAATTAATTTAGTATTTAGTCAAGTGGTCTGATTCGATAGGTTTTAGAGTTGAGATGTCCGAGTGACAAATCTGTCCAATTATTGGGTTCCTAGCAAATTTTTCTAAGCTCCATTTATAGGGTTCAAATTAATTGACATCAACCGGATAAACCAAAATTCACACCGTGTGTTAAAAGAAGTATTATTATATTATTGGATAATCCAAATTAAATCCATATATATAGAACAAGATGTGAGTGATCCTATGAAATCTGTCTGTAAATTAGTTGAAATTAATCCTCCTTTAATGACAGTAAAGAATGATATATATTTGAGTAATCATATAAAGGTGTCGCTGTTAGCATAAGACCCACCAATTAATAGTTCATTCGCTCTTTCTAGCTGTTTGTTTGTATCTTGTTAAATTTCTGTGGGAATTGTTTAATTTTGATGTTGAGGCAGTACGATGTTGGAACCTTACGAGTTGAGCAATATATACCGTTCCATATATTACTGAATGGTACCTGGTTACGTTAACTTTTTTTCCATTGTTTATCAATACGCTGTTAACAAGTTATAAGCAGTACTATATACCGTTCCATACCTTACTGAATATTACCATATTATGTTTTTTTCCCCTTGTTTATCAATACACTGTTTTCACTCAAATTTTTACTGGTACATTGTTCACCCAGTTTGTAGGTAACTTGAAAGATGGCCGAGGGAATAGTTAGTTCTGTTTTGGGTAAGCTGTCGGATACTGCTGTTAAGAAGGTTTTACTATTACATGGTGTCGGCAAGCAAGTGAAGAAATTGAGTCGTGAGCTCAGTAGGATTCAGGCTTTCCTAAAGGATGCTGACATGAAGCAGATTGTAAATGAGAGAGAGAAGCATTGGGTCAAGGAGGTCAGAGATATTGCTTACGACATAGAAGATGTAATAGACAATGCCATTTTCTTGGAGATTCCCACCAACCCTTCAATAGGAAGCTCTCAAATTGATGGGGCTGCTAAAAGAATGTGGAAGAAATGCAAAACGCTCCCGGCTTTGCACAACCTCGCCGATGAGATGAATGTGATCCTGGAATGGATTGAGGAGATCAAAGCCAGTAGAGAGACATATGGAATCAACTCTTTGGGTGAAGGCAGTGGAGTGCAGCCGAGGCTACCGATCAGGCCCCCTGTGCTACCTAAGATTGATGATCCTAATGTTGTCGGCTTCGATGCTGACAGGGACAACATGGTAAAGAAGTTGCTTGACACAACCACTAAAAGACGTGCTGTCATCTCAATTGTGGGACCTGGTGGGCTCGGAAAAACAACTCTTGCTCAAAAAGTCTACAATAGGTAAATATGATTATATGCAGCAACTGTACGTGTCAAAAATAGCTTAATTAATAATATGATATTTTTAGTCTTTCTTGAAAAGTACTATATATATATATATATATATATATTGAAACCATAGTTTTCTTTTCATATACATAAATATATCATAAGTTCTTTTACTCATTCTGCACAAATTTTGTCCAAAAAAATATTTCCTGGTGAAATAAGGTTATAAAATTTTGCAATGCATATATTGTTGATAACTTGGATAAAGAAGTTAACTTGATCTATCGTGTATCTTTAATTTAAAGCCAAGTCAATTGAAACATTCTCTGAAAATATGGTTTTTGAAGGCAAAATTCCCATATATGCATTGCAAAATTTTAAAGATTTTCACTTCAAAAATATTATGTATCGCATACGCACCTCAGAAGTTCAGATTCATTAAATTTACCTGTTCATTTATTAGTATCATTAGATTTTACCCAGACCAAGTTTTCTGTTTGTAGTTAAATAAGAAAAATACTCTTCTACCCTAATGTCTACCTAATTTCTTCCCGAAATACAATAAATTAATGCTAATTTTTTTAGAATTATGGTTACTCTTGTGAATGTTTTACAGAGAGTTCTGTTATCTTTTAATTGTGATATTTTTACTTGTTGATACTTTGGTAGAGTTTTACAAAAAAAATAGTATTAGAGAATAAGGAGAGATGCCAAACTAAATTCCCATATGCAGATCGACTAGATGATTAGACAGCTAAAACTAAAATACTCTTGTCAAATAAATAAAGAGTGAGAACCAGACTCTATGATAATATATATGTACAAATTATAAGAGCAGAGGAATGCAGTATGATCCAAGCTATCTGCTTTTTTTTCTACAGCAATGATGTCAAGATATGGTTTGACGTTTGCATATGGGTAACTATCTCTCAAGAGTTCAATCTAATGGATATTTTGAAAAAGATAATAGAGCAAGTCGAGCCTCTCCCTCAAAACTACCTAGAAGGTGGAGAAGTGTATTTACTTACAAAGCTTTGCAAAACTCTTAATGGTGAGAAGTACACTGTAGAAGACCATTTACGTCCAAATTCTCATGAACCTCAAGCTGGTGAGAATGACCCTCAAACATTGCCAAAAAAGTACCTTCTAGTCCTAGATGATATGTGGAGAGATGATCTATGGACTCAAATTGGTGGTGTGCTACCTGATGCCAAGATTGGAAGTAGAGTAATCGTAACTAGTAGAAACCAAAATATTATTGATGAAGCTGAACCATATGAACTTCCAAACTTAAATGAGGAGCCGAGCCTAGTGCTTTTGATGAAAAAGGCTCTGCCTAATCAAGATTTGAGTAAAGGGTATCCCGTTGAACCGAGTGAGGTTGGACAACAACTTGCTAAAAAATGTGGTGGATTGCCTCTTGCATTGTTAGTTTTAGGAGGTCTATTATCAAAAAAACCTGCAAATCATGCTGCTTGGAGTAAAATGTTGAGAACTATGAACTGGGGTACCGATGGGAGAGACTCATGCGACATCTTGGCCACCAGCTACGATGACTTGCCATTTATTCTTAAATCTTGCTTCATGTACTTTGCGGCTTTTCCTGAAGACCATGAAATTCAAGCTCAAAGATTATTGCTGTTGTGGGTTGCTTGAGGGATTCATACCGGCGAAGAATCCGAACATTCGAGGATACTGCTGAGAGCTACTTAGAAGAACTAGTACAAAGGTATACATGCTTCAAGAGTTTTACATTGTATTACAGATTGATTATACTTACCATTTGATATTATTTTTTTAGATAAGATATCCTACTTTTTAAATTTAATTGGCTCTTTAAAAGTCAATTCATATTCATGACTAACATTTTTCTTATAGTTTAAGTATTTATATTTAGTTCAAATACACTTTAATTGGCTCTTTAAAAGTCAATTCATATTCATGACTAACATTTTTCTTATAGTTTAAGTATTTATATTTAGTTCAAATACACTTGTTAGTCGTATTCATGCCAACATTTTTCATATAATACAGAGGATCCCATTTAATTAATCTTCTAATTTATTCAACAGAAGCTTGGTTCAAGTATCAAAGAGAGATCTCGATGATTCCATCATAAGTTGCCGTATACATGATCTCCTTCGTGAACTTGCAATCCAAAAGGCCAAGGAGGATAACTTTCTCACAATTTGCTCAAACCCTGACAATTGGAAGAGCAGCGCCAAGGCACGTCGTGTAGCAGTACATTACTCAGGTTGCGGTGAATTGATGGAACATGCAAATCCAAATCTCCGTTCTTTGTTGTGCTTTGAGGGTCAAATGCCAAATTGCTCTCGGCAAAGGCTGCTTAAGGTGCTTTGTCAGTTCCCAATGAAATTGAGTGATTCGGTAGATTGCGAGTATTTTCATGGACTGAATCAATTAAGGTATTGTTGATTTTTGCATAATATAACAGTGAAGTGATAAATAGAGAGTATGATGAATTGTTTGTTTTTATTGCAATTTCTTGCAATTTCCGTATCAAAGTTTTTACAGTGAGGCTCTATATAGCCAATTTTTATCTAGTTCCTAACGGTTACATAACGGTCAAATAAAAAGATGGAGTTATTTTTTTATTAATTAGTAACTCTTTTTTTTCTAATAAAAGGTCAATGATGAAAATACCCCTAATATGTCTGAGGTCTAACTGGTGCTCTAATTATCTTGTTTCTCAACACTACCCCTCCTGTTAGGGTTGTAAATGTTGATCATCCCTATCTTGTTCATGTTTTTTTCAAATTGTCTTGGATCTAATCTCTTTATATAGATATCCGCCAAATGGTCTTTACTTTTTACAAAATAAGTTTCAATTTTCATTGTTTGAATTTTTCTCTAATAATGTGGCAATCCACCTCGATTTGTTTTGTTCTCTCGTGAAATACCGAGTTGGATGCAATATGTCGTGCCGCTTAGTTGTTGCAAAATATTTTCATTGGTGTTTGAATTTTAATTTCCATATCCGCGAGGAGTTACTTGTACCGTTCCACAGTACCATCAAAATTATACTTAATTTTATGTACTCATTTACAACCTATGGGTTTTTTTTTTATCTTTTGGTAATTCTCACGGCCTTGAGCCAAACCGAGTTGTTTATGGCTTCAAGGTAATTATTTAGTTCTTTTTCATTTGAAATAGAGGTAAAAAATATTTGGTGTGGAGAGAAAATATTTGTATAGGAAATAAAGTTTTGAATAGGATATTGTATCTCGTATGTCACAAAGTCTCTTAATCTTGTTGTTGATTGAATTGTCCTTGATGATCTTCTTAATTGTGTATTTTCCACACTTGTTTCTTTAAAGTTTTCCTCTTTCTCTTCGTTTTGTGAGATTTCTTCTATCTCACTTTCATCTTCTACCGGAGTGGTATTTTCCTCTAGTGTGGTATTTTCTATATTTGTAGTACCAACTTGTGGTAATACGAGATATGTTTGGTATTTCTAGGAATGTTACATCTTGTAATATAGTCCATTTTCGAGAAATGTTACATCCTTAGAAATATAGTACTAGTGATTAATTGGTTCATAACATTTATAATCCTTTTTTGTGTGAAAAATATCCCAAAAAA
Organism: Carex scoparia; assembly: GCA_024447655.1. NCBI lineage: Eukaryota > Viridiplantae > Streptophyta > Magnoliopsida > Poales > Cyperaceae > Carex > Carex scoparia. The sequence continues at coordinate 4,964,384 of JAJHPE010000033.1, forward strand.
ATAGTTTTAATTGACATATAATGCAATTTATGTTGTTTGTTTTTGTGTACAAATTAAAGCATGTGCACCCAAATATTCTCAAATGATTCATTATAATTTTTCTTTATTAAAGGACCTCCAATAGACTTTTAAAATTTAAATTGGCACTAGGCAATCTATTTATCAAATGAGGAGAGTTCCAATGCACCAAAAATTCTATACTCCCATTTACACCCAATCTTTTATCTCCTTTATCTTCATTTTCAAAGTCCGAATTATCGATCCGAACCGCTCAACATGATCTTCATAATGAAATATGCTTGGAGACCAAATTTTATATTTTTTTACTATTTTTTAAGATAGGTACAAAATCATTATTTTAAGGAGATTTTGGACCATCCGATAAAGTAATTTTGCACTTATCTTAAAAAATAGTAAAAAATTCTAAAAAATATAAAAGTTGGTCTCCAAGCATATTTTATTATGAAGGTCATGTTGATCGGTTCGGATCGACTGTTCAGACTTTGAAAATGAAGATAAAGGATTGGGTGCAAATGGGAGCATAGAATTTTGGGTGCATTGGAACCCTCCTCTTATTAAATATGTGGCGGTCAATACGGCATCCGACCAAAATATCTTTGGTACATTATTTTGAAATAAAATAACTCGAGCCACTACAAGAAAATGTCTATTTTTCCATTCGGAAACACCACTTTGTTCGAACATTTGTTTGATGTAACATTCAATTTTTTTTGAAAAAAATTGAAAAAAATTATTTATAAATTTCATTCCTAATGATCTAAATATTTTAATTTTTGCATCATATTGATTATCTATAAAATTATAAATTCATGAAAGTGAGAAAATACTTCATTTTTATTTTTTAGTAAATGTAACAAAGTTACTTTAGAAAAATTGTTTATAAAAATTACAAAATATTGGTATCCATTAAATGATTCAATTGGATCAGGTCCCCACTCAAAAGGTTTCTCACTTTTACTATTTGATAAATGAAATGATAATCTAGTATGTTTTCCTAATTTACATACTTCACTCCAATTTTGGAAAATCACGAATATATTTAAGAATTTTATCGAAAGATTGTCCTAGTCTTTTATGCCAAAGAGTTTATAAATTCTCTTGTCTTCTAACATTTACATTGAATTTTTCATAATTTAAAGGGTAGAGTCCATTTTCTAAAAAAATATTTGCCAATTGTTTTTTTGGTTTCCCAATTTTTAAATACTACATATTTGAAGAAAAAATTGCATTACAATTTAATTATTCTATTATTTTTTAATTGAAATTAAATTTGTAGAGAAACTACTTGTATATCTTTTATATTTTTTGAAAAAATATTACATACTCACATGCTGTAAATTTTGGTTTTCATACCATTTGCAACAACAACATATTGGTCATTTATTGATAAATATTGAGTGAGTCCATGGTACTATGCATATCATGAATGCATATCATGAGTTCATCCGTAATACGGATCAAGATTTCCGTCTTTGAAGTCTTCATGGTGGGGAATTTTACAAACTGTCCATCCTCTAGAGACGTGCTGATACATGTTGCATTGATACATGTACGATACGGAGACGATGATACAGCAATTTTCAAAAATCTAAAATACGATACGGCTATTATATTTTTTTTTATTATTTTAATTATGTTATTAAATCAACACCTTTATTATAGGCAGTTTAAAAAATAAGTTAACACCATTTTTATACCTTCCTAAGTATAATCGAACTTAGGAACCTATTTTAATAATATAGTCTTAAGACGTGCTGATGTATATGATTATATCTAAAAAGTCCTCAGTAATATAATCCACAATTTGTGAAAAACTTTAGTCTACTAGGTAAGTAGATGAACATGTGCTGATCACCAAACAAGTAATATTGTGTGATCCAATTGTACTGCTACATAAAGATTATTACCCACTTTAAAGTGAAATTGTGTATTCCAATAATTCACATTATAGACAACCTTCAAAAAGCTTACATATTGTTTTGAATCACATTAAAATATAAGCTTACATATTGTTCCTAACACAGAAAACATGTTAAGAAAATACCAGCAAGACTGGTATCCAGGAAAAAAGATTAAAAAAAAAAAATCATAATAACAGAAACACTGGTACCAAGGGCATATATCCATGTTACAACAAATAAATATAAAAATAAATACTACTATTCCCTCTATGTGACAAAATATGAAATATTATTATGTACCAGATAGCCTACTGTATTTGAGAACCCTTTCATCTATAGTGCCCTTTTGTTTATACCCTTTGAAACATTATTTTGTCCAATTCCATTTGTACCCCTAGGTGTCTGTGTTGTTGTTGTTGTGTGAGTCTCTTATAATTGACTGGATGCGATCATACCAGTGAATTTGGGTTTAGATCAGGCTAAATTTGTCTGGGCCTCTGACAGAAGGTCATTTTAGACAGAACCTGACAAAAAATATTCAGTACCATAGCAATCAGTATTTTTTTGTACAAACAGCTCTGATACATATATGAATTGGCTATCAGAAAAACTCTTTTTCACCATACTGAGTTGAAGATTAGTTTAGTTATTTACATAGAGCAAAGAATAAGTAGTTGAGCTAAATAATATAAAAAAAAACTGACCCAACTAAATTAATTTAAAAAAGTAAGAAACGCTAACTATGTTGTGTTGAAAACTTGAGATGAACAAGCAACTTCAGGTCATACATACAGTAGAGAATCCAAGTTCAAAAATCAAACAAACAACTTCATATCATATCATAAAATAGCAATTAGGTCTTTTAGTCCGATTTTGTATTTCTTGCTTACCAGGTATAAAGCTAAATTTGTGTATACTTTTTTTAATTGGAAATATAGCTAGTGTTCTGGAAACCTTAGTTGAGTTCACCTTTCTCCTATTTCCACCTTAGTTGAGTTCACCTTTCCCATACGAATATCTACTTGCAGACCCGAATTTTATATTTTTTTAGAATTTGTTTACTACTTTTAAGATAGGTAGAAAATCACTTGATTTGAAATTCTGAACCATCCAAAAGCAGTGATTTTCTATCTATCTTAAAAAATAGTAAAAAAATTCTAAAAGAATATAAAATTTGGTCTACAAGTACATATTAATATGAAAATCGTTTTCAACAGTTCGGATTGACTATTAGAATTTTGAAAATGAAAGTATTGATCCATATTACGGACTAAATCGTGATATGCATAATACCATAGACTCACTCATTAATCTTTGATGCAAAACATGTGGTCGGTGCATTTTGATTTTTTGAACAAAGATTTATAGAATTTGAAGCAATACCACAACATTTTGGGAGTTCTTGTTGAGCCAACCGCATGAAGTAGAATCCGTTGCATCCTGATTGCATAAATTCATTCTTCTTTGGTTCGCTGGATTAGTTGCCTCACTTGATCTTGGTTTTCTTGGACTGGGTTACTCAGACCCGTTTCACCTTTTTTTCTCATAATATTCCCTTGAAATGGAGACCTCCATTTTCTGACCAAATGGAGATGATGTGTCTCTTTCATTAAACTATTTTTCTTCTTTCTATTCCTGAGAGTCTCTTTCATTTTCTGTTTCACTTGACCAAATTGAGAATCTCCTTCCCTCTCTGTCGTTCTTCTTTTTGGTCGGAGATGAGAATGCAAGAACCAACATCGATATTGGGTATGGCTATCTTTTTTGCAATTTGTAAACCTATCAAGGTGATTTTGGTGATTAGTGAGGCTACAGTTTTGGGATTTTGGTGTGTAGACTCGATCTTTTGTTTTATATGGCTGTTGAACACTGATCCTAATCTCTCGGTTATGGATTTGATCAATTTTCTTGCTTGTTGGAGCATCTCAGGTTGGTAAGCCATAATTGCTGTTATTTAGGTTTGATCGTATTTTTCTGAGTATCTGGTATTTTGCTGGTACCTGTTATTTGGTATTGGGTTTCTGGTATTTTTCTGGTACGGCACTGCCCCTTTTCTGGTTTTACTAATATTTTTGGTACTGAACTGGATAAGAACAAACATTCTTGTTATTTTTCTGGTATGGTTGGCTGCCTTGTGCAGCTCTTGGTGGCCTTTAAGGCACTTGGTTTATTTTCTTTAATCAGGTTATCAAACCATGGACTCTGATATGATATTGATTTTTGCGGAACAAAACAATGAAGTGATAAATAGAGAGTATGATGAATTATTTGTTTTTATTGCAATCTAAGTATCAAAGTTTTTAAACTGAGACTTTATAAAGCCAATTTCTATATAGTCCCTAATGGTTACATAATGGTCAAATAAAAAGATAGAGTTGTCTTTGTTTTATTAACTAGTAACTTTTTTTTTTCTAATAAATGGTCAATGACGAAAATACCCCTAATAGGTCTGAGGCCTAACTGGTGCTCTAATTATCTTGTTTGTCAACAGGTATTGTCAACTTACGGGAAGATTGAATAGTAACAGAAGTTCTTTTGAGTCATTCATAGGCGGCCTGAAATTTGTGGAGACCATTGATTTCCGTGAACTATTTATTGATGGTGACTTGCCTGATGATATATGGAATGTGAAAACACTTAGGCATGTGACACTAAATAATCCGAATTATACCTCAGGACCCTCATCATCTACTGACCTAAAAAATCTGCAGACGCTCTGGTATGTGAAGAGCAGAGAGTCATGGAATGCACAGTTACCTAAACTACCGAATGTGCGCGATTTAGATATCAAAGTGGAGAGCTCGTTTTCATGGGATTTAATGGCCAAGTTGCTTGATACACTGAATCGTCTAACCCATCTTAGATTACTTGGCAGTGAAGTGCCACAAACAATAGTGGAGATGGAAAGGTTTCCATTTTATCAGCATTTACAATCTCTGTATCTAACAGATGAGCTGTCCTCACCCTCCAACAACAAGTTGTTACCTGTGGTTGGCATGTTTCCCATCCACGTCAGACGACTTACACTCTTGAATCTCTATTTCAAGGAAGATCCGCTGCCAGTGCTAGAGAAGCTTCGCAGCCTCAGGTTCCTCCGGTTGATTGGAGAAGTAAATCAAAAGATGAACTGTTCTGCTGGAGGCTTCCAACAGCTACATGAGTTGATGTTTTGGAACCTAACCAATCTAGAAGAATGGGAGATAAAGGAGGGTGCCATGCCCATACTTAAGGTACTGAAACTAGTTTATTGTGAAAAACTAAGGGTGCCTCTCGGGCTTCAGTACCTGTCCAACCTCAAAGAACTTACCGTAAGTGACTGCAGCGAATTACAAAATCATGCAGATGAGATTCGCAACAACATCTGCAAACATGTTCCCCACATAGATATATTCTAGGGCCAGCTTCGATCTGTAGAATGCTTTCCTTTAATTTATTTGTGTTAGTGTTTCGATCATTTCCGTACTGCTATCATTTTATTTTTCCTTTTAATTTATTTGTTTATTGTTTGGTTTTATTCTGGAGTCGTTGAATATGTTTTGAAATCTACAAAAGACAGAAGACTATGTATTTTACTTGTAATTGCCAAAATTGTTTTCTTTTCCTTTTAATTTATGTTTTCAAATAAATGATTATGTTTCGGTATAGTGGTGCACATATTTTACTGAGGTGCCCTCTAGATATTTATTTCGAAGATAAAAGACAAAAAAGACTGTATCTTGTTGATTTGCTTCTAGTGGCCGATTTTTTATTTTATTAATGATAAATTTTAAAATATTCTTCTAAAAAAAAAGGGCTAAATTTTAAATTCTACCGCATAAACTTGTTATCAGTTCGAGAAAAAAATACGAAAAGAAAAATTAAGGGCCGCTATATGAAAGTCAAATTAAAAGTTCTGATTTTAAAATTTCAGTTATTTTAAAATTTGATATTTTCCTTAATACTCTTTCAAAAGTTCTGATTTAAAAATTATATTCTATAAATTAAAAGAAAAATTCTAGCGTACATCAAACTTTTATGTCCATATATTAAAAAAAATATTAGAGTGGGGCTATGGTAATATGCAAAAAGTAATTATACTAAACATTTGATATGACTAAAATCTTTTTCTTCTTCAGTATTTGATGAATAATTAACTCTGCATTATGTGTGTGTGTGTGTGTGTGTTGGAGTAATTTAATTAACAAAAATAACTCAGTTGGAGATACTTTAGCTTGGGCATGCTTACACTCTGATCATATTTCAATTCAATAGAGATGACTTCAATAGAAATAAATTATAATTGAATATTTCTGATTGGAAATAATATTTTGACCGACAAGAATTCATTTGACAAAACAAAAACAAAATACAATTCTTATAATTTTCCATCTATGTCATTCACAGCGATTTTAAATGTTTGCCCTTCAATTTATAATGAACTAAATAGTAACAAATTAACGGGTATTGAATGTGAACCCTTTAATTGCTTTATTATTCAGTTTATTTAAATAATTGACAAATTTAGATATATGTCCTCTATATTTTATTTTTCCATGAAAATTTTCAAATCAATTATTATACATAAAATGTAAATATATACAGTACAATAAATATTATAAACCATGACTCATAAATAACAAAATATAACTAAACAAGTATAAACCATGTTAATTAACAAAAACTTTAAGCCATAATTAACTGAATAACAAAATCCAACTAAACAAGCGTAAATCATCATAACAAAAACTTTATTGGTGTCAAATGAATGAAATTAAATGGTGAAAGATCATTTTAGCTGCTACCTGGCCTATTTGAAAAAAAAAATATTAAATCAGAACTTTAGAAAAGTGATAAATTAAATCCTAAATCCTTAGAATCACTGATAATTTCTGTAGGTTTTCTTAGGAAATAAGATTTAATTTTACCCATTCGACCGGCTTTCAAACTTATCCTTCTTTTCATTAACTAGTGGATTTGAGCTGTCAAATTTGAATATTGCACAATTCAAGTCACATTTATTTTTATCCCCATTTTATCTAGTATTGTAATTTTTTTATTAGTTTTTAAATTAGTGCCATTATCTTTTGTTATTTTAGTGATTTCATTGATCAGCACGACCTTCTTATGAATGAGTCTTCAGTATACTAAAAAAAAAATATCAAAAATCATTATGGTGCACAGTTACTATGTAACGAAATTATTGTAATTATATATTAGCACAATATTTGCTACTAAAAATATAAATTCATTATATTTAGTTTTACATCATTATGCTTAGTTTATCAGATGATTCACAAATAATAATAATAATAAATTTCTTCACTAAAATGTGGTGTATTGAAGCAAATTTCACTTTTATTTATTCGGTGCAAATTTCAAATTCCTATTAATATTACAGAGAATTTTACCACTTTGTGAATTTCGAACCAGGGAACTTCTACATGGGAGTTATGCACCTTTGCAGCTAGATCAAAGGCTGATTTTTCGGTGCAAAGTTTTATTTGTATGAACTCTTTATCTGAGAAGTAATTATGAATCTTTGTTACATATTTATTCGAACTAATTTCGCATATTTGAAACAAAGAATTTCATTGAAAGAGAAACGAAGGAAACGGATAAAAAGATGGAACAATCTGTAATAAAATCCAATCAATTTTGACCGAAATATTAGCCCGTTAAAATAAGTTCACTTTTTGGGGAATAAATGAAACAGTAATCGAATACGAATTTGCAAATTTTGAAACCAACAATGCTAATAACTTTACCAGAAAAGATTGACTCAATCTAACTTGAATCATTTCGATGATTAAATGGATTAAATACGTGTTTAAATTTTTTTTAATTCGTTTCAGATTGAATAGGGTTGGATGGAATTTAATTCAGATTAACTAGATGAATTCAAATCGTTGAAATTGATCTAATTCACTAGTAATACGTTCAGACGTGAAATTTATTAATTTTCGTATTAGTTTTAATAAAAAAAATTGAATGCATTAAAATTAACTTATAAATCAACCTTCAAAAAATATATTAGTTTGACTGCTTGACTTTATAATATATTAGTTTGAAAATTTATAATTCTCATAATAAATACATTACTAAATCAAAATAAAATACTTATTATTCATAATCTCTAAAATACACAGTGATACCGGTCAGGTTTTTTATGCGTATCCTATCTACATAGTTTCCCACTCGTACTATTTATCAATGCCAATTCTTATTCAATCAAATGCATTTTCTCGTTCTTTACTATTTTAGTGAGATATGCCTATTAATTTGACATATTCAAATATTTATGAACTCTGAAAGGACCTAAAAAATTTATAATTGAAACAATTGTAAATAGAATATATATTTTGAAGATCCTTTGCTTCACCTTTTCTAATTGAGTTTTGGCAACATCCTCTTTTATTAAATGACATAGAAAATTTTTGTGGATTGGATTGTCAGCTGATCAATCTTAACAATTTTGATAATTTCATAGTTCACTAAGAATTAAGATTTAGATGAGTTCTCCTAATATCAAGTGAAACTATCCAGTGTATATTCTAATAACCACAACAAAATAATTTTAGAAGTTATTAAATTTATGAAAAATTAAATTATATACCAGCAAACATTGCTAAATAATACAATGTCAGTTTTCTCCATCATCTTTTTTGTGTTGTTTAAATTTTTTTATCATTGTTTTTTACTTTGTTACCATAATCTTAATATGTGATATAAGTTTACAATTATTAGATATTTGGACAATGGGACAAGTCAGTTGTATTGTATGTATTTTTTTTTTTTTAGAGTAAACGTTAAAAAGATGTTATATATACACACTTTTATGAGAAAATTAAGGCGAATATTTGCATGTTCACTCATTCTAATTTTTTTTTTTTTTTTTTATCTAATTCGTATCATAGAAAAGTAATGAACATTTATAGTTTATACTTTATAGCTAGTGAGCTATATCCTTAGTAAATTGAAAATAAATGTATCCAATTATGATATATTTTGGAGATGGAACTGAAATTTTTTCATATCGAATATCAATTTGGTATCGCACTAAATGTGAGAATAACTAAAAATTTAAAATTTGTAATATATTTTAACTATTATCTTGATACGACAATTGTTAAGTATTCACTTGGTCATTTAAACTGATTTTGATTTTCTTGAATTAACATTTATGTCGGATGTATAATTTCAAAGAGGAGGGTTCCAATGCCTCATCTCATCATACCTCATCCATACCTCATGTTATATATTTCCATTTCCAAAGTCTAAATTATCAATCCGAACCGTTCAACATGATATTCATGCTAAAATATGCTTGGTATGAAATTTTATAATTTTTGCAATTTTTTTACTTTTTTTAAGATAGGTACAAAATTATTGATTTTTGAACGGTCCAGATACAGTGATTTTGTACATATCTTAAAAAATAGTAAAATAATTGCAAAAATTATAAAATTTCATCCCCAAGTATATTTTAGGATGAATATCATGTTAAATGGTTCGGATCGATAGTTTGGAGTTTGAAAATAGAGATATATAACATGAGGTATGAGAAGATGAGGCATTGGAACTCTACTCAATTTCAAATAATCGATTTTTGGTCACTTCACAAATTGTCCCACAAGTATGATGGCGGACATTTATAAT